>VXBW01006284.1:1254284-1277110 GCA_013400375.1 Thinocorus orbignyianus
TTTTTGTAAGACTATCCAATACATTTAAAAATAAAAACTTCTCTTATGAGCATTTTCTGAAGGGAGAACTGCAACTGAGCTATTGCATAAGTAGCTCTGTTGTCAGAATTGCCCAGCAAAGCAGAGAACAAAGTCCCATTGTCCGGCGATCTCCAATGACCTCGTGAGTGACATGCAGTAATTACTTTGTTAAAAAAAAAAAACAACCAAGAACCAACCTCACAAAGTCTCTGTTCACAATAAGCTATGAAGCACATTTGCATGAAGAACTTTGTGGTTTATGTGAAGCTGTAGAAATCCTTGTTGAGAGAACTGGAGACTATGCCAGTAAAATTAATAGAAAATTCACCTCAGTGTGAAAAAAACAGCTTTAGTTTACTATAGCAACAGGAAAAAAAACTTTCTTGAATTCTGGACTGCTGCTAGTGGGCTGATTTGAGCTTTTGTGTATTAAAAAAGTGCTCCCTTGAGAAGCCATGTGGGACCATTCACAGATGCACACGGACTTGTAACTGACTGGTTCTCCTGTCCTCCACAATTTGGAGCAGTTAAATAACTGGTCTTTTGTTTTCTATCTTCTGGAAAACATCTGTAACCTTGCCTCCTGGCACACATTTCTAACCTGAACTGTGTATTTGCTAGTTATTGCAGCAATTGTCAACTTCCCCAAACACTTACATGGCTGTGTGGAATTCACCTGTTGTTGTATGAAAGCCAGCTGTCAGAGACAATATTCAAAGGAATTTTTCTATGCCAGCTACACAAGATTAATTTACCTTGTGTCCTCTCCCTAAAAAACAATCAGGAGATGTGATACCTGGAAAGGGCTAAGCAGGCAATAAGGCATCACTCCTTTGCCATATTTACTTTTAATACTGTGCTGACATTTCACTTAATAAATGAGTAAAACTGCATGTGTCAAAGTTTGCATTTCAATCAATACCAGTGTGAAATATGAGAGCAAAATAATTCATTTTTTAGTTTCAAAGATTCTTTTGGACATGGACTGTAAAAGGAACAAGGTTCTGTATCTTTAAGGTAAATTCCTGATTAAGGAATCATTTGTTCTTTCTGGAGAAAAAAAGGTCTCAGATTATGAAATTAATGCCATCTTATACAGCCCAGTCAAGATCACTGACTTCTGCCTTGTTAAAGGTTTCTTTGTCATTTGTAAAAAGATGGGCTTTATTATCTAACAGTCACCGTTAGAAATCTGTTTATCGCAAAAAAATTTAATCCCCAAACCCAACATTTTCTGTTGAAGAAAACTAGCTGCATGTTGAACCTTTTTAAGCTAGGGATATACAGACCTTAAGGACAGAGCTTGTAGAGAGGAAAAAGGTGATGTCGGGCAGGAGCAGCTTCGCCTGGAGGCACCCAGAGCTATGATTTCCTTGGCTTTTCTTGCAGTTCAGCAGTAAGAACGCTTGTAAGCAGCTGATGAGATAGGACTGTCAGTGGCAGAGTTAAACCCAGGCACAATTTCAAGACCTTGCCACAGTGAACTGTGGGCAGGAGGGAACAACACCCTACAGTGCTGTTGGGCACTCGCTTGCACACGTGCAGGGGGTGGAAATCAGTGTCTGATTCTGAGACGACCTGAATATAACATTTCACAGAAGAATGTGCAGCCCTTTTTATCTTCTTCCTTGCTGGGTGTGCTATCTTCAGACTAACCTCAGACTTTAGTGAAATACCACAGCCTACCAGCACTCAGTGTGCATTTAAAAGAGGAAACAGTGCTTCATTATTTGAATAGGTGATTGTGCTTTTCTGTAATCAAAGCTAATAGAAGTAGCACTCTGTTAAGAGAAAGAAAAATGGCTTTGTAAGACAGAGAGGCAATTACTGGCAAATTTCTAAGAGTTCAGCATCTCCTAAGTACATGCATCCTTAGTTATAGTCCAGTTTCTTCTTTTGTCTGCCTTGGATACTTTAAAGTCTTTTCCAAATTAGAGGATCTGGAGAAGGACAGATGTGCAGCACCTTGTAAATGCATCATAAAATGTCTGGAGAATGCAAGTTTGGAAACTTATTTCATCATTATGCAATTAGTCAGAGTAGCCACTTCTTGCATTTTAGATAACTCACCATTTCATTTTTTGGTCAATTTTTCTGATATCAGAGCTTGTTACTAACTTACTGGCAATTACTATATATGCGTGTGGTTTTTTGTCTCAAAGATGCATATTTGCTGTACATATTTACAGAAGTTCACATTTTGTTATCATCTCAAGGTATTATAGAATTTTGTCTCTGGTTTTATCCTCCAGCCTTAATAAATCCATCTCAGATGAGAATTTCAAGCCTTTGTGAGAGAGACGTCTAGGAGTCAGGTCATCTGTAGGACAAAAATTTTGATCTCAGACTGAATAAAGCTGTCCCCAAACCTCCACAATCATTTTTGGACATTTCATCAGCATTTCAGCCAAGGTGCAGATACTCTGGTTTACCATTCAACTCTTTACAAGGATGTTCAATGTCAAAAGTAGTTAGTCAAATGTTTCACAAAACCTCTTCTAAATTTACTTTTTTTGCTTCAGTGATAAAGTGTAAAACGACAGCTCGGTTTTGAATGTAGCAACCAAACAGAATGCAACACTCCTTGGTTAATCTTTGCTGAGTGACATTTAACACATTACTCTCCCTCTTTCAGTACCTCCAGCAGCTCTCTGCAGTTTGCAACTATTGGGAGAAAGTTCTGAAACTAGACTTATTCTTGTCTTTTTAACAACTCCAGTTTCTCTGTCAGCATCTGTTTATGATCACAGACTCCTCTTTCCTGTTATAAACAAATTCTTCTAGCTAGAAACCATCTATTGAATTTCTGTAGAGGGGGAAAACTATTTTGCACTGGCCATGCTTTTCTGTGGGCTTCTGTGCAGTGTGAAATGCTCTGAGGAACCACCAAGAGAGACAAGACCCATTCACAGAATCACAGAATCACAGAATCACCTAGGTTGGAAGGGACCTTCTAAGATCATCAAGTCCAACCAATGGGGGGGGAAACAAAAAAAAAACAAACAAAAAAACCCACAAACAAACAAAACAAACAAAAAAAAACTACACAAAAAAAACCCACCAAAAAACAACAACAACAACAAAAAAAAGCCCCACAAACCACCATGCAACACAACACTAGCAAACCCAACACACCACACAAAAATACATCCAACACCAATCCATATCCCCGAGCACCATGTCAAGTCCTCTCTTGAATACCTCCAAGGATGGTGCCTCAACCACCTCCCTGGGTAGCCTATTCCAATACTTGACAACCCTTTCAGTAAAGAAATATTTCCTAATATCTAACCTAAACTTCCCCTGGCGTAACTTGAAGCCATTACCCCTTGTCCTATCATCTGCAACTTGGGAGAAGAGATCAACCCTCGCCTCTCTACAGCCTCCTTTCAGGTAGTTGTAGAGAGCAATAAGGTCTCCCCTCAGTCTCCTCTTCCTCAGACTGAACAACCCCAGCTCCCTCAGCCTCTCCTCATAAGACTTGTGCTCCAGACACCTCACCAGCTTTGTTGCCCTTCTCTGGACCCGCTCCAGCACTTCAATGTCTTTCTTGTGGTAGGGGGCCCAAAACTGGACACAGTACTTGAGCATTTGGAAACAAGCCTGAGTTCTAACAGAAAGAACTTCTAGTGTCAGACAAACCAGAAACTAGTCCTACACCTATTCTCCAGATCTTCACAGTTTTTTACGACCCAGTCTATTGCATTTATTTGTGGTTAGTTGGATAACAGCCAAAAGCTTGGAGGGTCACAAAAGCAGGGACACCATCATATCATGAGGTGATCTATTGATTTATATTCTGTCAATGACTTACTATTTTCAAAAGATAGCTTCTTTCTAAGATAAAGAATAGATCAGATATGAATCAGGAAAAAGGAAAAAAGGCATCATCTTTTAGCAAAAAGTTTGTATTTCATTTACAATCTGCATTAGAAATGTTAACTTTGGAAAGCACATTCAGGAAAAATGAAGAACGGTGTTTCCTGAGCAGATTCCTGGTCCCTGCTGACTTGCCTTCAATAGACTGAAGTTATGAATATATTTTCCCATATATATAAATAGTTGCATGTAGATGAGTACAGTCTAATACAATTATTCCTGCTTTTCGAAGGGATTAAAACGGTCTTATCTTAAGCTTGGTTTTGTGTGATCCTAGAGTGCATCTTCGAGTTCAGTTTTACCTAAAGGGAACAGAGTTCATGACTTCTGAGACCTGTCTGGTATGGATACCAGGGTGCAGTGAGTGAGAACAATTGCAAATTTCACTTGGAAAGCACCTTGCTAAAACAAACTAAAACAATCATGCTGATGCACTCAAACAACTAAGCTTACGTTCAAGTCTTTGGCCTCCAGAAGGACATACTTTGAGTGTCTGGGAGTCTCAAGAGATCGTCGGATCCGCTTTTTTCCTCTAGTGTAGGATTAACTGTATTTTTTCTGGTATTTTCCGGCTTGCTCGTAAAGACTTCCAAAAATGGAGAATCTATCACTTCCCATATAATCTACTCTAGTTTGTTCTCTCTTCATTGTTGCTTCACTTTACAAACCCTTCTAATAAAGTTAATCTGAATATTCCTTCAGGCTGTTAAATCTATTACTTCTCATCCCATCCACCATGGACACAAACTGATCATTTTGTTCCTTTTTGCAACAATCTTCAGTATCCTTGCCTGGAATGAATTTTATTTGTATATAAGTATATATATGTATGTATATGTAAGTATACATATATTCATATATATAAACCTAAAATAAGGAACATAACATTTGTCCTGTGCATCCAGTAAACAAGCAAGGATGTAGAAAATGGGAATTATTTTATCCCTTGATATTCACATCTATGCCTTGATAAAATAATTATGTTTCCTAAATTTAGGTTATGTGTCAATCATCAACAAGGTTCTATGATTCCTTGCTGTGTTTGCAAGAATCTATTCTTAAATTTGGATACCACTTTTCAACAAATTTTCTATTGAGGAGCATATTTTTTTATTTAAAAAACATACTTGATTTTTGTATAAAAACAAGGTTGGAGTGAGGATGCTTTTTGTTTCTTCTTTTTATTTTTCCTTTTTTTTTGTTTTGTTCCATTTTGTTTTGTTGTTGGTTTTTTTTTTTTTTTTTTTTTTTTTTTTTGTTTTTTTTTTTTGGTTAAATCTGATCTAGCCCTTCAGACATGATGAAAATAGTATGCTGACTTCTCAGGGACGAAGAGCGGTAAACTAACTTTCAGATTTCTCCATACCAGTGTTAACACTGGTTTTCTGAATATCCTGATCTTTCTACTATATTACTCAGAACATTACACCTCCAACAATGTAGACCGGTGCAGATAGAAATGCTTAAGGCATCATGCTGGTTTATAGGAAAGTAAATCTTAGCATCATTTCTGAATATCAGTGATTGATACGAAGCCTGAAGTTGCTGGTGCAATCACATGAGAATAAATGAGCAGTGAACTCAGTGTTTAGGCTCGAGACTTTTGGTTGCTTTAATTCTTAGACATGAAACCAAAAGAGGTTTGATGTTGTTCTTAATGCTTTAGCTTGCGGGCTGTTAAAATGATTTTTAATTTACTACAAGATGATTCAATAGGTCAGTTTATTATTGACCAGATTTAGTATTCTATATTGTTCCTCTAATGGTCCTTAATGGAATTAATTTATTTGTTCTGCTCTCTGCCAGGAAATGAAGACAAGGGTTGAAAAATATTCTGTTTGAGATCTGACTAATTAAAGGAAAATAATTTAGTGAGAAGTTCAATTTTTTCATAGTTTATTTCAGGGTAAGGAGGGGAAGGGAATAAAAAAAACCTGCTAACATAAGGAGGCTTTGTTGAAAGATTTAGTTTCATCTATAATCCCCATATTTTCACATGCTATTATATGTAATTAGTCCAACTATAGCAATTTTCCTACTGACTTCATTTTTATTTTACTGAATTTCAAACAACCCCAGGAATTGTATATTCCTCAAAACTAATATGAATTTTGTTTAATACCATGCCTTACAGAGTTAAGCCACTTCACAGATGGCTAAATAACTGGCTAAACCTCCATTATAATTCTGTGCCAAGTGATAACATTAATAAGAGGAAACCCAGTAAGTTTGCAGCTGATAATAATTATGGCAGCTAGGAGACCAAGTGTTTCCTTATAGCATTGCTGTTACAAATCTAATACTCTCCTAACCTCACACATGGAAATAAACATATTGGCATGAGACACTGGTGTTCTGTGTTGCTGCATTATACTGTAAGATTTAAATTTCTGGTAGAAAGAGATCGGTTAAGGTAGAAAGGCAAATCTAAGTTTTTAAAAAAAACATCTTGTGTTTTCTTCTTATGATATTCAATATAAGTATATGCTTCTCCACCTCCTTTGTTGAATTGTTGTTGTGAGAAACAAAATAGTCTTTATGTTACACAGAGAGGTTATTGGAGTGACTAAGTGTTTTTAATTCACTTTAGTGCTGTTGCACACGTTGCAATTCATGGTAACCTCAGCTGATGCATTTTACCAGTTTCATCAGAGATGCTGGAACAAATTCTGCTATGAATGGGCAGAATAATAATGAATTATGACATCTTTACATATCTTTCATAATTTAAATAATATTGCCTTCACTAGCACATGTTCAACAATCTGTGTGCTGAAGCACAACATACACCCGTGGATGTATCAATCATCTGACAATGAAGTTTCTGGTTTTGTTTTTGATCAGGTGTAAACAAGAAAAGAATTTGACTGACTTCTGAAGCATAAGCTCTCTCTAAATCAAAATCACAAATGATATTTGGGTATAAAAATAAGCCGAGTATTCCTGGCATAGAAATGTAATAGTTAAATACCTAAAGTTCATGTACTACAGCCATACCAGTTTCCATCCCTACATTAAATCATACATTGCTACTTCTGATAATTTGTTTTCCAAACGAGTTTTGAGATGTGAAGGTGAACAAAAAAATCCAAACCCTTTTTTGGGGGACAGATACTGCTTCTGATAACATAGTCAAGGAAACTGATTGCGCTCCAATGTTTGAACTCCCTTTTGTAGCAAACATTAAAATGAGTTCTTCAAAATCAACAGAAAGCCTGAAATGTTCATAACAGCTCTAAACTTCTTGTGCCTTCCTCTGAAAATCCACTGTTTTTTGGCATCCCTTCTTTAGTGAAGACAGATCCAAAGTGTGATTCTTCACCCATGTTCTGTCTGGAAGATCTTACCTACATCTTCAGAAAGGTAATTCAAGAAAAGTTAGTAATGTAAACAGCCTTTTGCTGGTAAAAGGAAGATATGTTTCTCATTTCCTTGTTTTAGCATGGATTACTCACCACCTTTTGAAACCTTTGACCAGAAGAGACCTTCAAAGGAGGTCATGGTGGAGGCAAGATGGCACGTGAATTCCATGAGCAGAGACTTCTTAGTTCAAAGAGGAACTAAGTAGCTCATCATTATATTCTCTCATCATGTGAAGGATGAACTGTGAACATTAAACAGGCAGTCGTGGGGCAACTGACTTCTTCCTTTTTCATATTCAGCTGAACTTTGCTTGGAATTTAGTATCTCAGTCAAACATTCCCTTAAGTGATCACAAAGATCAAAGGGTTTTTTTCTGTTCTGTAAATATTCTGACTGAATTAGCTTATTTCCTAGCTGACTATAACCATCTTTTTTCCAGACAACCTGATAAATGGCTTTAGATTCTGTCCTTTGACTAAAAATTCATGATCTCAGCCTAAATAGTGAAGAACAAAAAGATTTTTCCTGTCCCAATTACTACTTCTTGTTTTAGTCAACGGTACTTTATGATACTAGTGTCTCATCGATTTGTTAAGTTTTGACTGCACACTAGTTGTAGTCTGTCTTCACAGAATCATAGAACCATAAAATGGTTAGAGTTGGAAAGAACCTTAAAGATCATTGAGTTCCAACCTCCCTGACATGGTCAGGGACACCTCCCACTAGGCCAGGTTGCTCAAAGCCCTATCCAGCCTGGCCTTGAACACTTCCAGGGATGACACATCCATAACTTCACTGGGCAACCTGTTCCAGTGCCTCACCATTCTCACAGGACAGTTTCTTTCTAGTATTTAGTCTCAATCTCTGCTATTTCAATTTAAAACCATTACCCCTTGTCCTGTCACTACAGTTCCTGACAGAGGCCCTCTCCAGCTCTCCTGTAGGCTTCCTTCAGATACTGGAAGGCTGCAATAAGGTCTTCCCTGGGTGTTCTCTTCTCCAGGCTGAACAACCCCAACTCTCTCAGCCTGTCCTCATAGGGAAGGTGCTCCAGCCCTCTGATCGTCTTTGTGACCCTCTGCTGGACCTGTTCTAACAGGTTCATGTCCTTTCTATATTGAGGACTACAGAGCTGGACACAGTACTCCAAGCAGGGTCTCACGAGCACAGAGTAGAGGTCACCTCCCATGACCTGCTGGTCACACTTCTTTTGATGCAGCTCAGGATGTAGTTGGCTTTCTGGACTGTCGGCTCATGTTGAACTTCTCATCCACCATCACTCCCAAGTCTTTCTCCTCAGAGCTGCTCTCCAGTCACTTTCCACCCAGCTGGTATTTGTGCTTGTATAAATTGCAAAGACTTTACTTATTTCTGCTGAGCAGTCCGTGATCTTTTAAATGTCAAAAAATTCTCAATTATTTCCAGTATTCAGTGATGAATTCTAAAAATGTGACACAAAAAGGGGATGAAATGAGGTATGTAGGAGAAAGTGAGATTGAAATGGAGACATAGGGAAGATAACATCAGGGAGTCATCAAGTCAGAGATGGAAGAAAAAAGCATAGGTCATTTTTCTCAGCAGGGCACAGCATGAGATCCTGACACATAGCCTATCCAGTGCAGGAGGAGGCTGTCCACTGACTTCAATGGATTCATAGCAGGTTCTTGTTTGGACGGACCTACTTAAAGAACTAAAACATCCAGATGCATAGGAATGCACTTGGCATGATCCCCAATTGTAGCTATTTTTGTAAGCCTGTGAATACCTAAGGAAGGATCCAGTTTGTGTACCATATCTGTTCACCAACACTGCTCAACAGCATCTCCCAGTGCAATGATGGAGAAATAAGAGAGAGTACTTTTCTGTTGAAAGCAGAGGGAAAAAAAACCTCCTGGGGTTCATGAGATGACAGTATCGCTTTTGGTGGGCCTGACCCAACTCACTGTACCTAATTTTGATACACTATTTAAGACATGCTTTACAGACTTACCAAAGAATATTCTGCTTCTCAACTTTGACTTAGGATGCTGACTACATGAGAAAGTGAATGCTTTACTAGGGAAGATATAGATTTTTAAGGTTTGTAAGGAGTGGTTTTTACTAAGTAGTAAATTCCAGGCAATTTGAAGAAGTTCATCAACCTTCCCAAATCTGTTCCTATCAATGGAGGTGGGTTTGCTACTACACATTTACAACAGGTATGTGTAGGCCTACATAAATTTTCTCTAGAGCAGCTAAACAGCTGAATATCACACCTTAGTTTGTTTCACAGTAACAGATGAATAGTGCATCCTAAGTCCGATTGAAAGACCAGGGACTTAACTTTCAAGATCACTTGTGAAAACTTGATTAGTCTCCATGTCACAAGGACAAGTTAGGAAGTTCTATTACATACCCATTTTCTATAATTAAATGTAATTAAGAACTGAAAGATACCAAGAGATGTAGGGGACTACCTATCAACTAAGTCCAGTCTGGTGTAGCCCAGAAATGTAAATATCTGTTTTATCATGGAATTATTTCCTGAAATCCTGTGGTTGAGGTCATGAAAGAAACACAATGTTCTTGAACAACATAGTTCTCTGGTATTAATTTATCCAGTTTTTTCTTAGTTGAATTTGTACCTCATGACTGGGTGTTTGTGCAATTCAGATACTACTGGGGTGAGAAAGAAATAAAAAATGAGTGAATTGAAATGATGCTGCAGCATGTTTTGTCATTACACATATTTCGCAAGAAAACAAATTGAGCCTTCAAAGCTTTTTCCTGGATTGTGATATTGCCCTCTAAGGGGCAAACCAACATCCTTTTCCCTTTTGTCATGACTGTGCAAAGCCTTCTACCCCAGCAGAGGTAGTATTGCCACTCAGCTAATATATATGCTAGACCACATGCGGGCAGCTGTCACCACCAGTCTGAAAACTACCACAGACCTAATTAACACAGTAATGGGTTTTCCACTCTTATAGTCTCTGAGTGACAGTTTAATAAGGAACTCAATGGTGATCCTATAAATCAGAACCAACCCTCATCTTAAAAGGATACAGCTAAATTGTTCTGAAAATTAATTCTGAGGATTTCAGTACTTAATATTTCCAGTGGATAAACACTATCATTTGTTTATGCTAACTTATTTTATTATCTGTGTTTGAAAATCATGCCATGACTATGTGCTGATATTTTTCTGGTGAGGTGGTTTAAGAAAGATACATGTATATATGAAGTGAATATTAGGTGAAAAATTATATCTCTATAGTTTATAAAATTGCTTAATAACAGGAAATTATTCTGCAAAAATAGTTTTGCACTGCAGACAACTGAAGAGTCGGAAGCCTTTAGACCATCAGTAATCCTCAATTTGGCCTCAATTTAGTACTTAAAATGTAAATTTAATATCTGTAAAACAGCTGCATCGGAATTAATTGGATCCCTGTGCTTCAAATGAAATAACTTGAAAGTAAGCCATGAAGCACAAGCTTGCTGACTTTTAATAAGGTCCATTTATGGTTTTGAGCAAATTAGGACCTGATCCAATAAAGCAATTGTAAGTATACTTTGAAGTGTTAAAAAACAGGTGTTAAAAAGCCTCATTGAACCAGGTTTCTAAGGACAAACAGGATTAAAAATTATAGTTTGCTTTAAATACAGATTGAAATTATAATTTCTAATTACTTTAATTCCAGGATAGAAAAACATCTCACTTTTCTCAAGCCTCTGAATCCTTGATGAGTTTTGGGTAACATGCTTAAATATGGACTTGTATGAAACATGAGCCAAAGTAACTCAGCCTGTGTAGTTCCAGTTCCAGGACCTCTAAAATAATAGAAAGACGTGACCAAGGAGATGTATGGTAAGGAAGGAGAGAAATTAAATGTTTTTTAAAATTAAATTTTAAACAGGTTTTATTAAGATTATTCATCTCATGTATTTTATTAAGATGTCTCTGATTATATAAGACTAAGATGATGACTTTTTCTTCACTTCCATAACAGGGGATATTTGAAGTATTTTTGATGTTGCTGCAATCAGTAAACTGTTCTCGTGGATCTATCGTGTCCAGAAGTTTTGAAATCCAGAGATTAGAGGCAGTTTAGGTGCCACTTGTAGTTCTAGGAATCTGTCACTAGATTAACATCATAACACTCCTTTATCTGTTATTATTTATCCTCCTTAGAATGCAAAATCACGCTCTAAGTTCAATACTCCACTAAATGCAGGCACGCACACATGCACACACACACATACAAGGTCACTGTGTTGAACAAGTGACTAGAAACGAAATGACAACACAAGCAAAGCAACGAAATTGAGTAGAATTAAGTTTATTGTGGCAGCATATGAGAATTACAGGGGTTTATTATTATTATCCTTACAGAGGTTTGCAAGATGTCTCAAAAGATTGAATCCTCAGACATAGCTGAAACTCATAATAAAGTGCAAATAAGGAGAAATATAAGAGATTTAAGTGGCAAAGTCTTACAAAATACAGAGTTAGCCAGTGAACAATCTCAAGCAGAAATATTTGTTGTAACTGTTAGGCAGAGTAGGTGATGTCATTCTGACCCTTTAAGACCCTTAGCTGAGCAGTCATCAGTGGAAATGCTTAATGACAGAAAGAACTTATGAAAAATGGTCATAGCAAGACACTGACTGCCCTGCAAATTCTTCCAATTAGTAGCAAAACTGTAGGACATTTATAAGGGAGAAATTCTTCCTATTATTTCAACCAAAAGGAAAGAACTCTGAGGCCATCAAATTGAAAGATAACTTGGGTATTAGTGAACATGACATTGTAGCTTCATGACCCTTCAGAATGCACAAATAAGGGCAGAATAAAAACAACGGAATGCAAAATGAAAACAAGAGGTGGTTAGTTTGCCCCTGCAGAGACTGAAAGTGATTGACATATGATGCTGAATATTTCTAAACACTTAATGACTTTTTTCACTCTCTCTAAAAAGCTCATTTGCTATCAGACATTATCATAATTAATATCAGGCATGAAGGAGCAAGACTTCAGCCTGCTATAGCAAGGAACAAACTGATACTTGACTTAATCAGATGTTTTCAAACTGCCTTCGTCTGATGACTTTTTTTTCCAGAGCACTGAAAAAATTCACCAATAAAAGCTCAGAGTTAAGTTTCCTGTGAGAAGTTGTGGCAGATGGATATGAAAAAAATAGCAAGAGGCAGTGTTGCATTGCTTTATAAAGGAGGTGCCAGAAAATTGCAAATACTCGAATTTTCACTTCTGAAAAACACAAGAAGCAAATAAGCAAGCAATCAGTGAATACACTGAGTGAAACCATTAACCTTTCTGTATCAGGAATGAATCACCCCAAACCAGCCTCATTTCCTCCTACAAGAGGTAAAGGCCTCACGGATAGAGGAGAAACAGCAGATATTAAATCACAGTAAGTTTTTCAGCACAGGTTCACATAGAAAAGAAATGGAAAAGCATGGTCTACATGAAAATGTCACAAGTAAATGGAAAGCTGAGCAGTTTCCACTCTCCAAAGGGTGTTTGCAAGGTAGAAACATACTAAATGTTTGCATGAGTGAACCAGAGAAGCAAGCAGAAGGTGTGCTTATAAGTTATGAAGTGTCATCAAGGCAAGAAGACTGTGATAATAATTACAACATAAAATCCAAAGAAATCTTGGATAAGTTTAGATAGGGTCAGGAAATAAAAAAGTGATGTTTTTAGGGCAAGTTATTATATGTATAGACAAGAATAAGCAAGCTAGGTCATTGTCTGAAAAAGATCTGGAAAATAACCTGAATCACAAAAAGAGCAAGGGTAAGTAATCTCACGTTGTTGAAAATAAAAATAATAATAATAAAAAAGGCAGCAAACCCCATGCTGAAAAATTATGCTTATATGTTTGAAGCCTGATCTCTACATTACTGCGCTAAGATCTTAAATGGAGTATTGCAACCATCCTCGGATGCTACATCAAAAAAGATCTTTGATCAAATGGATGTTTGGAATGAGTGCAGATGGAGAAAGAAAAGATGCACTTATCCTGACCTATGGGTAAGTGTAAAAAATACTGGATTTGTTCAACCTGAAGAAGACAAAAGCGAACTGAGACGTACGTTTCTTCAAATATGTAAAAAAATGATTAAAAATAGGAAGATGACTTTCTGTTCTCTTTGTTTATGACTGAATGTACTAAAATTTGGCTTAATTTACAAATTATCATTAACAAATGCTTTTCAGATTCTAATGATCACAAGAACACATTGATTAAATTAGTTGTTACAATCTCCGTCACTGGAGGTCAGACCCACTTTGACATCAGTGAATAAACTAGGTGTGGGAGTCTTCTCGCTTCAGATGAGTGTCTGAGCTATTTAACTCCTACTCTGTACACTCGACAAAACAAAATGGACAATAAAAATGACTAATTAATCTGGTCTGTTGTAGACATTTGCTGTGAGATTAGATTAATTTCTCTCTGGGATTGCTCTACCAATATTGAGGAAACTGTAGGCAAGACAGATGTAGGGAATTCACCTCCTCAAGTTGTTATCAGGCTTGTCAGTTTAAATGACTCCAACAAAGACACCAAGCAGGTCCACACAGGTGCCAGCAATATTAATGAAGTATTAACCCTGGTCAGGTACCAGGCATGCTGTGGTTGTGTTTCATAGGATATTGTGTAACACCAGCACGGATCATTGCTGCAGGAAGAAGGGGAGATCACAGTGCATTCGCTCAGCTTTTGTTCTGTCGTACAGACAAAGTTTTGAAATTACTTCTTATGTAATCATTACATATGTATTACTGAGTCCACAATCAATCAACATTGTATACCTAAAAGGAGATTTAGAAATGAGGTAAAAATAATAAAAAAAAATAAATAGTATCTATCTATCTGACTGACTTTCTCTGTTTTTTTGTTTTGTTTTTTTTTTCCCACTTTCTGGCCCACCCAGGTCTCAGTAGGGATTCATTTTATGTCAAGAAAGATTCAGATCAAAACCTCACTTTTTTTGTGTGTCTTTTAGAATTTTCTACAAACAATAAAAATCTAACAACTTCCATTTTAATGGAATAAATTTGAAATGTGATCATGTTCTTATTTTTTGTCTTTTTAGATTACTATAGTTTGATTGGACATCTATGTATTAAAGTTCTGCACACTGGCATTATTGGAATATATAAAAAACTTAAATCATTAAAAATATTGATTGCTATTCAAATGTTCTTTGTATAGCCAGAGTATTTATCACAGACATTAGCTGTTTTCTTTGAAATCCCTCTCCAAATACACTATAGGGTTTATTCTTTTGTGTTGCACACATAATTCCCATTATCACCAGTGGGAAGTACACCTGTACATCAAAAGAATAAGACTTCTATTTACTTAATAAGATTACAGCAGTTGTTTAGAAACGTAAGTTTAGGAGTGTCATGATTGTTTCTCACTATCATCAACAGGACTATAATACTTCCCTCACTTTTTGCCTTTTGTGTATTTAAGGACATTTGAAATTTCAGCTTTAAATGTTTGGCCTTATATTCTAGTAGTAAAAATGTATTGTAAAGGCTCTAATTCAGATAAATGGATTAACATGTTTATATATGTTAACATAGCTCAGCTATCCTGAAATACTAACAGCTCTGAACGGTATATATATACGTAGGTAGGGCACAAACCAGTGTCCAGAAATGCAGCTACTTCTGTGGTGTGCATAGTAGTACTAGTCCAGATTTGGGATTTACAAAGAAGTGAGGTGCTTGGAGTGTAGAATTCCGACAGGTCACGCATGCTTGCTTGACTCCCTCTGTAAGTCAAAAAGTTTAAGAGCTTAGTGCCACTTGTGCTTTTAGATTGCTACGCATTGTTGACTTCCAGTGTGAGTTAGGCTCTTTGCTTATGTTTATTCCTTGTGTAAGCTGTGATGAAACACCTTGTTTCTCCTTTTCTTCTCTGTTTAGTGAAAACAGCTGCCCACAATGGAAGATGTTCATGCCTCCTGCTGTAAGCACCTACATTTGGTGCAGTTCAGAGTGTGTAAATTCTGCTTCCTAGGCTGGTAATGGAATAATTTAGGTAGCTCTGTCATTTGTTCCCTGGAGCTAGATGACAGGAACACAACATATATTCAGTCCCCATCATGGTACAATCCCTCAGTTAGACACCTGCGCGTGTAATGTAATTGTATCCTTCTACTTGCTCCCAGGTTGTTGTCTCTTAATGAAATTACAGCTTTGAAATTAGCAATAGCATGCCCTGAAATTTATCCCCAAGCAGGTTCCTATGCCTCCCAGTTGACAAGTAGGTCCAAAAGTCTGGGCAGCTAATGGTCTCTCAAAATAATAGATTGTTCTTGTTTGTATAGCTGTTTGTGGCATATAACCTGTGGTGATAGTAACAGCCTCTATATCATGCTTGTGAGCTGAATCACAATCAGCAGCTCTAACACACCTGTTCTGACTTTCTGTATAGTTATATTGGCTTAGTTCCCTTTTGCATGAAGTGTACCTTGAATGAAAATATATAATCATGTTCTTTAAAGCAAGTAATGGAAAAAATACTATAGCCCTCACAAAGTAGTTATTATTATTATAACTCTTGTAGTAGAAAAGTGGTTCCTGTTTTTTCTTTTTCTTTAGTTTGAACTATTTGACATCAATTCATAACCATGGGACATCTATTCTCCACTATCAAATGCCTATTTCCTCTGAAGGCACAAGAGGTTATCATGTCACACCTTAATCTTTGATAAGCTTTCAGACACAGTGGATGACTTCTCAGACTCTAAAGCATCTTTCCAGTCTGCCAGCTGTTCTCATGGCTTTTTCATGACACTTTCTCAGTCTGACGGCAACCTCCTTAAGTCATGATGTCTGGACTAAATAGAGAACTCCTACGTGAAATGGCAAGAGTGCTAAATATAAGCACTCTGACTGCCTCTACCCCCACAAATTATACATGCCCAGGATTATTTCCTGATGCTGAATCCTTATGGCAAAAACCAGTCTGTGTTCATACTACTAAAGTCTCTTATAAATGATCCCTTTTGCCCCCCAAAATGTGACCATTCAAAGAAACACGATAAGAATAGTCCTAGTCTCCTTCCTGACCTGGGAAGAATGAGGGAAATAGAGACAAAATGAATATATCACTTTAAGATAATGTATGGTCCTAATATTTTAAGAGTTGCTCCTTTGATCTAACTACTCCTGTGGGATTTTTTGTTCAGGTAGGATTCCTGCACTCAATCAGGGTAACAGCTTCCTAGAATGAGTTTGAGGCCTCAGCCTTGGTCCTGTATCCTTGCTTGCTCCTTCTTCTTCATAATGCTTGGTTTTATTTTCATCAATATTAAAGTACATAGGAAGGTATAAAGCAGATCTGACAAGATCTATTTTTCATAAATTCATGCTGATCGGCATGAATTACAGTACTTTCCTTTAAATCTTTATTAATACAGTCTTTTATCAGTTTTTCATTTCTTCAGGCTTTATAACAACCTGACAAACATAATTAGTTTGATCATCTTAATAGTAATTTAAAATATTGGCTATTCCATGAATTATTGAATATCAGCGTTAACTACTGTGAATGAGACATTTCCCTTGAACTATTTAAGTGCAAATATTCAAGTTATCTGAAATTCCTCATTTTAAAATGCCTAGATTCTGCAACTGTTGTTAAAATCTCCCCAAGACACTGATCATATAGAAGAAAAGTTCATCATGTAGTATAAATTAAGTAGTCACCTGACATCTTCTATCATAATACCTATTTGTGAATACTTTTGCCTGTCACATATTAGAAATGAAAAGGTAGCACTTTCCAAGTTTCATTGATCCATTAGATTTGATTTATCAGTCAAAAGATTAACTCCCTAAACAAGCAAAACTGTGACCAATACAACTCATTTCATTTTAATTCTTCATGTTCTTTGAAACAACTTTTATCCTTCAGTCTTTGACCTTTGATACAGTCTCACACAATATCCTACTGGAGAAACTGGCTGCCTGTGGCTTGGTTGGGAGTACTCTCTGCTAGGTTAAAAACCGTCTGGAGGGCCGGATCCAGAGAGCGGTGGTGAATGGAGTTAAACCCAGTTGGTGGCTGGTCACGAATGGTGTCCCCCAGGGCCCGTTATTGGGGCCAGTTCTGTTTAACATCTTTCTCAAGGATCTGAATGAGGGGATTGAGTGGATCCTCAGTAAGTTTGCAGGTGACACCAAACTTAAGTGGGACTGTTGACCTGCTTGAAGGGTAGAAAGGATTTGCAGAGGGATCTGGACAGGCTGGATCAATGGGCTAAGGCCAATGGGATGAGGTTCAACAAAGTCAAGTGCCAGGTCCTGCCCTTGGGTCACACCAATCCCGTGCTGTGCTACAGGCATGGGGAAGAGTGGCTGGAGAGGTACCTGGCAGGAAAGGACCTGTGGGTGTTGGTCAACTGTCAACTGAACATGAACCAGCAGTGTGCCCAGGTGGTCAAGAAGGCCAACAGCATCCTGGCCTGTATCAGGAGCAGTGTGGTGAGTAGGACTTGGGAGGTGATGGTCCCCCTCTACTCGGCACTGGTGAGGCCCCATCTTGAGTACTGTGTCCAGTTTTGGGCCCCTTACCACGAAACAGACATTGAGATGCTGGAGCAGGTTCAGGGAAGGGCAACAGAGCCCTTCTGGAGAACAGCATTTATAAGGAGGGGCAATGGGAGCTGGGGTTGTTCAGCCTGGAGGAAAAGAGCCTGAGGGGAGACCTTAACACTCTCTACAGCTACCTGAAAGGAGGAGGTAGAGAGGTAGAGGTTAGTCTTTTCTCCCATGTCACAGGTGATAGGACAAGAGGAAATGTCCTCTAGTTGTGCCAGTGGAAGTTCAGACTGAGTCTCATGAAAAATTTTTACACTGAGATGGTTATTAAGCATTAGAATGGGCTGGTCAGGGAGGTGGTTGAGGCACCATCCCTGGAGGTATTTAGAAGATGGGTAAATACAGTGCTTAGTGCTTAGTAACATGGTTTAGTGGTGGCTTGTTGTTTTTTATCTGAGTTAGATTGATGGTTGGACTAGATGATCTTAAGGGCCCCTTCCAACCTGGACAATTCTATGATTCTATGAATCTATCTGTCTATAGATATCCTTGCAGTTTTATAGAAAGTTTGTCAGTTTTCTGAGTTTCTAGCATTTCCTTATTGCTCTAAAATTATTTTTCTTTCAAAATTTTATTATAACTGGTTTTGCTTCCAATTTAATCTTGGTTTATTGTTTTATTTCATCAGTGTGATATTTTGGATGCCTATTAAAACATTCTGAAACACCTCAATTAAAAATTTTAATCTTTAGTTATGTCCCCCAGATGACTTGGCCCCAGACTGAAAATTACCTTACTAAAGCAATCATGCAAACGGAAGTTCTTCACAACAATATTTAATATAAGGATTATAAAAATAAAGCCTCAGACTGAAAGTTGTGAGTGTCTGCATTTTTGTTTGCTTGCTTTTTTAATCGATTGGATCATTTTCACTTAGGTAAAAAGTAGTAGATTAAAACTTCTTTTTAGCATTCATAATTTAATTTTCTGGATTTTCTGTTATCAAAGCACATCTACATTAGCAGAAAACCTAATACTCACCCAACCTACAAAGAAAAGGGTATTTTCAAATGTACTCATTCATAATCTATTTATGAGTTTGCTGTCATAGTAGTGTTATTTTAGTAGTAGCAAGTTTAACTTCTTTGTTATTTGAAATGAAATGGGATTATTTACATATCAATGTGGTAATTAGTTGTTTCCATTGATATTATGGGTTATTTATAAATTTTATCCCTTGAAGTGGGAGATATATTCAATAGTAGTAACAGTCTAGTCATTTTTCATGGTATTCTCACACTGAACTACTCCAATTTTTCCCCAGAGAAAAATGTTTCAAGTTCATTATGTTCTCAACGGTAGAGCAAAGGTTTAAATAAAGTCTGTGATGGGAGGTGGAAAATAATTTCTCCTACAAAAGGAGCATAAAACTTGAATCTCAACCAAAGAAATACACAGACTATACAGGCTGGGCTTCTTGGCTGTCTCCCACCCTGAGCTTCCTTGTGTAGAACTTCTGCAAGAGGAGCAAAAAGTGCCTCATCCCAGCCTGGTGGAGCAGTAGAAAGGCACAATTGGATGCCCATGAGGAGCATGGGAGGGAGACCATCCACCTTCGGTATATGCCCAGAAGCAAAGCAGAGGGTGATTTTAAATGCCAGCTGAAGCAGCAGTCTGCTGCTGTTCTGCTTGTGGAACCCTATTGATGTCTACCGGGTATTAGCAGCAGGCCTCTGCCTTGGTTTGAAGGTGGTACACGCAGGTGAAACTAATTTCTTTTAATAGTGGTGGTGCTCTGACAGATAACAACTTTTATTAATGTGTATAGATCCCATAGTTTCAAGTATGGTCCTCTGTGTAAGAGAAAGTGTTGACTGGAAATCCATTAGTAAATGTGTGGTTTGGATATATGTAAATTATGTGTGAATAATTCTGAGACAACTTCAGTAATTTTATTGCTATATCTATTTCTATAATATCAAAACCACTCACTGTAGTAACTGATGAAATTTGATACATTTTTTTCCAAATATCTTATTTTTAAACCACTCATCCATGAGGAAAATTAATTACACAGGGAAGAGTTTAAGAGTTAAAAACAGTTTGAATTTGTAAATAGGGAACTAGAAAATTATAAAAAGCTACAGGACATTATGTTTGTAATTGTATATTGAAAAGTTATGCTAGAATACACTTGTAAGCGGCAGAAAGCTTACAACGAGTAGTTTACTTCATCGGTCTTTGACACTATCCTACTTGCTACTAATCCTACCAAACTATCTTCCCGACTTTCATGTGCATCAGTGGATACCAGTTCAGAGCATCAGCAAGGGTAACAGAAACTTGCAAGTACAATATCAAACAGCAGTAACAAGACAAGAGCATGCAATAACGTGATCAGCAGGAATCAACTAGAAACCTCATCCCCAGCAGGAGTGTCATTTGCTATCGCTGGTATGGAAACACCGCTCTTCTGCAGGAGAAGGAGCTGCTGTGAGGTCACGCTGCAGACATCTGGCATCAAACATCTCCCTCCTGCTCCCACATCTGCAGCCTGGGTGGCCAGCATGGATACAGGGCTTCCCCAAACGCTGTTATCTGCAAAGAAATGGCAACTAGTAGTACCTGTGACATATTAGTCTGGGGCTAGCAACATGCAGAAGAAGAGAAAAAAACATCAATAAGTTAATTCATATTTTCCCTTTTTTTTTTTTTTTCCAGATCTCAGTTTTAAAACACAGAATAAAACACAGAAGGCTGAGAATAGAATCCTCCTTACCTGCCCCCAGCAATCCACCCAGGAACGATGGGCTCTGAGGGATGCTCCAGTCCTGCACGTTTTCAGGACCAGAACAGCTGGCTGGCCTCCTCAAAACTTAAAACTTGTTCAGAAAGCTCAAACTCTTTACTTGCTCACAAGCCCAAGCCATGTATCACTCTTCATGACGTGTCAATAGCCTTTATCCCTCTGCATTTCATTCTGCTGGATTAGAAAAAGGGATTATAATTAGGATGCTACTTTGGAAACAACAAAGTAAACTCATAGCTTCTTTTAGTGTACAAGTATTTCGTGTAGATGCCTATAAAACAGAACGGCAGAATGCAAATGATTGCCCTGTATTGCTAAAAATTGCACACTGATAATGGTGAAAAAAAGTTTCAATAATTGTATAGGCTTGGTTATGCTCAAATAAAGACATTAACAAGGGGAAATCAGCGGCAATAAAAATTGGAAACATCTTAAGAGTAGCAAAAAAACATTATTTTGTTACCTTTCGTTTTCTTTAACATGATAAATGAGATATTTTGGATTAGAAATGGATTAGAAAAAAATTATAAATGTATTTTCAATGTTTTTTTCCAGTAATTTCCATTATAATTGCGGGTACTTGAATTACAATAAAACTTCAATAATTCCTAGAGCCATTATTTTTTACTGGAAAACAGTTGTCTTTATAACACGTGAAATTACAAAAGGCAAAAATAAAAGTAGGTTTAGTAGTTCTTGTAGTTGGATTCTGATATTTGCTGTTAAGGAGGCAGCTCAGATGTGCCTGGAAACCCAAGTATCATCTGCAATAGCAAAGTCAAAGGAATTTCTAATTCATTTATTAGCGAACAGAATAAATATATTTATATGAAATTAAAAGCTATGAACTTTAGAGCTAGGTCTGATAACTATCATCGTTGTGCAAACTTGTAAAGAAGTCAGGTGTATCTAAGTGGCATTTTAAAAAGTTTTATTCTCTGATATCTGAGTGTGATATTAACGGTTAGATCTGAAGACACCTGAAGTACAAAGACTAGTGGAGTTTTTTCTCATTCCTGGTACTATTTGTACCTTGCATGCATTTCATACTCTTTTATCTGCTTGCCCTTCAGGAAGATAGTATTTGAACTACTGTCACCTGCAGGAACCATGCACAAAGATATTTATTGCCAGGTTTGAAGCTCGATGTTTGACTACAAAATTGCGCGTCATTAAGGAGCAAGTACATAGCCATCAGTAGTACAGCATATTTCAGTCAGAGACGTTATTGGGCTTGCTGCATGAAGTGGGATGAAGTGTAATAACTGTGCTATGTAGAATACAGAATACTCCTAGTTTGAAACTTCAGATTATGTCTTACATTCAAATTTTGAATGAACTTGCACATTTCTGGGTTTATCTGAGGATACTTTTCTTATCGTGTTTTGGATCTGATTATACAGCATATTCTCATGAAAACTGATAAATATATAGGAGCTAAAAATAACTTATAAATACACTTAGAAATTAGCATTCTTATTGACATGTGGAGTTCTCTATCCCTGTGATACTAACTGCACATAACTTCAGACTTTGGGGCTGAGAATATTTTCTACTGTAGGACTTAAGCTTCGGCTTCTACTTAAAATGTTGAAATAACTAATAATGCTCTGAACTTAAAATTGTCAGGTGACTATTTCAACTGAAGTGGAAAAGCTAACCATGAAATGAAGCACACTGAAAACAAAGTCTTTATTAATGTCTGCCATGCTACTAAAACTGGCATAATATTTGATGTATATACTGAAAAAGAAAATGAAAAAAGCAATCTTGTGGCTGTTGCCATAGCTATAAGCTGGTACAATTGTCAATTTGAAGTGAATTAAAGGAGAAAAGAACACAAAGTCAAATGTAAAAAGACAAAAGGCAGCCTGCTTTCAAAACAAAATTAGTGCAAGATCTCTTACATGTCTTCAGGCACAACTACCACTGGAGAATTTGGCAAAGAGCTATGTGAGAAAGAAAAAACTCCCAATTTAATTATCACTTCAGGTGAAATTGTTGAGTCTAACTATTAAACACAAATACAGAGTGACATAAAAAAGATTCTGAATATTGCTGAATGCTGTAGTACTTCGATATTGTGATTTACCAGGCAAAATCACCTAAGAAATTCCATTTTTATAACACAATTAGAATTTTACAAATGAATGTTTGTTTATTTGGTTGTTTTTGTGGTTTTTT
>VXBW01006284.1:1277140-1328701 GCA_013400375.1 Thinocorus orbignyianus
TTTGTTTTTTTTGTGTGTGTGTGTGTTTTTTTTTAATGTCTTCCTGAAAGTATTGCTCAGGGACAGAGGTAAAAACCTATATTCTGTCTTTAAGTCTAAATTTCATGGCAACAAACTGCTTTGAGGAACTATTGATATTCCCATTCAGG
This sequence comes from Thinocorus orbignyianus, assembly GCA_013400375.1. NCBI lineage: Eukaryota > Metazoa > Chordata > Aves > Ciconiiformes > Thinocoridae > Thinocorus > Thinocorus orbignyianus. The sequence continues at coordinate 1,277,290 of VXBW01006284.1, forward strand.
CACATCAGGGTCAGTTTTTCCAGATTACATACTCATGGACATATGGGTTCTATACAAATGCCTCTTTTCCTAAAGCTATTCTGATTCTAATTCCCCCCTCTGTCTCCTAGTCTCATGCAGTTTAGATCCTTTCTTGAATATTCTCACATACACATAGTACATAGCTATTTTGAGTATAACACAGGAAACTCTAAGATCTGTAGTTGGCAAATGGATGCTATTTTCTAAAGTCACTGGTTTTGTTTGTAAGGTGGATGTGAAAAGATGATAATTAATTTCTTTTACCCTTAGAAATGTGTATTACAATAGCAGTGACAAGGTGTTTATTGCAATGCCTCCTGCCCCTCCCCCCCCCCCCCCCGAAAGTTAAGAGAATCAGCTGTGACATGTTCCAAAAAAGTGTGAGATTTCTAGATTGATCAACTGCAGCTGGCTATTATTACCCAGTCTTTAATAATAACAAAATTCACTGCAGTGCATACTGTCTTTTCAGCTTCATACATTCTAAACTGACAGTAACAATTTTTGAGGTTTAATTGTGCTCATAATTATAGTGAGCAGTAGAATGAACACATAGTACATCATTTGATGGCAATTCCTTTGTAACAAAGCGTAACAGCCTTGCTTGAGAAAAAGCCAAAAGCTTTGTTTCTCATTGTTCTGTTGCATTTTTAGAACTCTAACATTTCTTTAAATACTCCTTAACAAATTACCTTATTAAAACTTATATGTGATTTGCCAGTAAAAATAATGAGATAGCATGTTTTGTCATTGAATATTAACTGGAGGTATGTAAAAAAATATGTAGTTACCAACTCTTCTAATGAATCTTGACTACCAAATGACATTTCATTCATATACAAGCTACAGTCTCGTACCATGTGAGTTTACAGTGGATTTTAACTTTTATAAACACCATGACAGTGACTGAACTGTTAAGACGTCACTACAATTCCCAGATCTGCAGAAGAGTGACAGGGTTTGTGGATGTTCTTTATCTGCTTTGCATTCCATTTATCTACATGGATCCAGCAGCAAACAATAACTGAAGACTTTATAATAAAAGCCCTTATTGCCTATTTAGTGCTTCACTCCTGAGGTGAATTACTGGAAAGAAACATAAAGGGGACACGAAAACAACTTGAATTATGTCCATTCTCATACAAGGAATTGTAAAACAATTGAAATCTCTGCTTTACATCCTTCACAATGCCATAACTTCCCTTCCCTTGAAATATAAATAAAAGAATAATAGTAAAAGCAGCATAATCCAAAGACTGATCAAACTGCTATACGTAAGGCTCTTGATTAGTTTTTTGTTAAGTGACAAAGAAGGTTAACGCATTAAGAGTGTTGCTAGCAGTTTAAGGGAGGTGTTCCTTCCTCTCTACTTAGCACCAGTGAGGCCACACCCAGAGTACTGTGCCAAGGTCTGGGCTCCTCAGCACTAGAGATATGGAGCTACTGGCAAAAGTCCAATGAAGCCCACGAGATTGATTAACGGACTGGAGCATCTGTCCTATGAGGAAAGGGTGAGAGAAAGAGCTGGTACTTTTCAGCCTGGGGAAGAGAAGGCTCAGAGGGATCTTAGAAAAGTATACAAATACCTGAAAGGAGGGTGTAAAGATAATGGATCCAGGCTCTTCACAGTGACGGGAAAAGAAACAATGGGCACACCCTGAATGACAGGGGACTCTGTCTGACCATCAGGAAACACTTTTTACTTTGAGGGTGACCACACACTGGTACAGACTACCCATAGAAGCTTTGGACTCTCCATCCTTAAAAAGTTGTCCAGACATGATCATGGGCAACTGATTCTAGGTGACCCTGCTTGAGCAGAGGGCTTGGAAAAGATAAACTTCGGGGGTTCCCTCCAACCTTAACCATGCTGTGATTGTGCAATGATGGAGTTGCCATGTCTACATAAACACAGACTACCTTGACTGTGGATGTACCAAAGCACTGGATAAGGACTAACACAGAATTCGTGTCTCTTATAACGGTTCTGCTGAAAAACAGAAAAAAAGACATGTATAGAATTCTATATTTCTACCAGGTTTTTACAATGCTATACAACACCAAAAACAAAACTTACCTGTCTTTATTAGGATTTGGGGGACTCTCTTATATCAATTTCTATGAATAAAGCACTAGAGGTAGAACCAAAACTTGCTGTTTATTAACGGTGACCAAATCCTTCCAACCTGTCTAAGATTATAAACATGATAAATATTTTTCAAATAGGGAAATTAAATACAGTCTTCCTGTAGTTCAGAAGTCAATTACAGGCCAACACTCAGTTTGTACAGCAATTTCTGCTAGAGCCTGGAGCATCATGTACATTTCTTCTCACATAAAGATATCAAAGGGATTTGTGGAATCCATAAGAAAGGCATTAAAGAGTATTATCCCCTCTATTCTGTTAGTCTCTCAATCATTGCTACTCCTCTGGCAGCTGGTAGCATCTAATCCAAACAGAATATGTATTATACTATTAAGACATCTCTTTTTCTGAATTAAACACTCTGTACATGCATGTAATTTAGGAAAATAAAAGTAATTTCCTTATGCAGGATGAGATTAGACAGCTTTTTTCTTTTCCTTTTTAACATCAGCCAACAATGGTTCTTCATAAAATTAATTGAAATCTGCATAAACCCCACTATTCATTATGCAGAAAAGAGATACTGAGAAAAAAACCATCTACCTTAATGTTTTCTGTAGCACTTATGTCGTGTATAGGAAAAGGGATCTGAAAAATATATTTCCAATAAATATGTAGGATCCCACTCTGTTATACACAACTTATACAGAACTTTCACTTTTCTTTCTTAATTTTATAGGTCAATTTTGGGTTTTCCTTTTTAATGTAGAGTCTATACTGCTTTCTAAGATTTATCTAGAAAAGAATCTTCTTCTCTTATTAAGGTGTTTGCAGTCCCACCAGTGCAATAAGAAGTGATCTAAATCAACATCAGAGCAAATTGAAGCTTTTAATTTTCAAGTTTTGTTTTACCATAATCACAGAAGCAATAATCTTCTGAGGTTTTAACCACAACCTTTGGAGCAGCATCAGAGAAATCTCACTGACCGCATATCTTAAGTCATCAACCAAGCATCTCGCCATGCAAAGAGAAGTGGCAGAGAGAGGCTCTGAGAGAAGATGCAGTGTCTCTTTGCTGTAGGTCCTGTGTCCAGCCCCCTTCACCTCACTTACATGAGAGTAGCTCCCTGGTTCAGGCTCCTCTGTCTTATTAATCTTCACCAGAGGCAACCTCACAATCAGGAGCAAAGCCAGTAACTACAACAGCATGAGGGAGCTTGCTGAGCTACAGTGAGTTTGGGGCGGGATCTCTACAATTTGCTTTTTCCTTTCTCTTAGTTCTTAGCTCTTTTTTGGTTCTTCCCTAGACTCAGCTTCTGATTTATGGATCACCTGCTGCCCGTCACTGTCCTGTAAGGAAAATGTGTCCCAGAAGACATCCCACTGTTACAAACTCAAAAAGAGAAACTACTTTTTCAATGACATATTTTCACTGTCATAGTGTCCTTTTCTAAGCTAGTTGAATCAACTTCAGGTCCAAAGAAATTATTATTAGATTTCCTCTTTTTTCTTGTGTTATAAGGAAAAGTAAGCAGGAGAATTTTAGTGCATAAACAACCTTAGACCTTTAGGTTTGTAGGAATTTATGTTTCTGAACGTGTTCTCTCTATCTAGTAAATGCAAGGCAGTTTGCCCCTAGCTGTGAGAAACATTTTCATAGGGCAGGACTATGAAATCCTGTGGCCATTTCTGTTGAAATAATAAAGGGTATGCTGTATATTAACACTCAGGTTTCCTTTCGTAAATTAACACTCAGTCCTTCTTTGCTGTAACTTTCCTCATCCATGCCCTCAGTTCTGTCACCTTCTACCTTCTTCAGTCTTAGCTTCTTGCCTTTTTGGCTTACATACCTGCTAGTTTTTGGCAACACAAGTATTGTTTTTTTTGTCTGAAGGTGTCTTATATCTCTGTATACATATTCTCAAAGCGGTTTTCCTTCAAGTCAGTTAGTAACTAGTGTTTGTTAGATGGTATAATTTTTGGTCCTTTAGTGACTGAATGAATCTGTCTACTGATAACCTTGGAAGGTAAAAAAAAAAAAAAAAAGAAAGAAAAAAGTCAACTCTCCTTCTCCTTTAGCCTAAAATTTGGGAGGTAAATAGAGATTATGAAAGGTTTGATTCCATGAGAACTCTGACATTAAGGAGGACTAATTTTGCTTAGATTTAAATGTATTAAATGTTTAACATTGAGAGGTACTAATTACTGAATTAATTTCTTCTGAATTTAGGCATCTAAAGATAGGCATCTAGTTTAAAGTTGTTGTCTAGAAACCCTGCATCATTAAAGAGAAGTAGTCATTTCTGGATCCACATCCTCGTCCCTATCTGGGAAACTCTCAGTGTCAGATCAATCATATCAGGAGCTGTTCTTCCCTATTGTTCCTGCAGGAAGCATGCAGGAAGACTACCCATTTGGTCTATTTTGCCTGAATCATAAACCCCTAATGAATGTTACCCAAATTATATAAAAGTTTCAGGTCAAAACTGTCTCTCTGAAATTAATGGGAATTTTTGTCAGTTTACTGCAATGAGTTTAAGATTTTACTTGAACCTCTGACTCAGTCCAAAAATTGTTTTATAAATATATCAAAAATGGAATGGAAGGTTTTAAAAAATAAAACATGCTATGCCATTTTATAGCCTTTGCACTGTACATAACTGATCTTTATAATCCCTAAGTCAATGTCTAAGAGGAAAAAGGCTGCTTATCAAATGGCTACATGAAGAAAAAGGCTAATCATACTTGCCAGTATTACAGAGCTGAGAGGACTTGAATTTACAGTATTTGGAGTCAGTTTCCTTCAAAGAACAGACTTTTCTTCTACAAAGACAGAAGAAATTCCACAATTCCGTGTAGATGATGTCTGTTGCTCCACCAACGCTATCATCCCATTGTTTAAGGCCGCCAAATTTGTCAGACATGATTTGCTTTTGGTGTGACATGTTGGCTTCTTCTTTTGATCCTACTTACACTTGTAGGATCTAAAAACTTCCTGTAAAAATAGGCTCTCTAGGCTTCCCTTTTGTTTTCAGTTTGGTGCCCAATTATACACTCAGTTTAAGAAAAACAATAAATAAACATTTTTTATCTACATTTTCCATACCATTCATAATTGTATAATTTCTTAGATCTACCTTCAACTGACAGATTCTTCCAAACAGAAGTTTCAGGTGAATTAACCTCAGTATAGACACATTCCCATATCATAAGAATACAGAAATCTCATTACTCATATGTACTTTTTCCTTCTTTACTACATTGATTCTGAGAAATTTCAGTGGAAAAATGAAAACCTGAAGTCTATAAGACTTTATTATAAAAATAACAGCCCACACAAACAAATGGTGTCCATTGAGGCAGTTTTCTGGTTCCAGATAGTGGTGATACTTGAGGTAACTAGGACGTATGTTCAGACAACAAGTATAATTAATGTAAAATCTGTAAGAGACACATGGTCTCCTGGAGCAGCAGACAAACATTTGAATATAACATTTAAGTGAATATAACAGTTTTAATGGCCTAATCCACCTATTTGAGGCAACTGGAGTAATCCCTACCCTTGAAAAGGGTTTAAAGTCAGAGTGCTCCTAATGAAGATACTCTGACATTCCCAGTGGCTAGTTTTCCGAAAGACATTAGCTATAGCACTGATTAAACTTGCACAGACCCTCTCTGAAAGTAACATTTGCTTTTTCCATTTTTTCAATATGTAGTTATTTATATGATAAACAAGCTAAAAACTAGTCTCTGCATCAGGAGATAGAAGGCAACCACATGTGAAAACTGCTGACACATATTATAGAGCAATAAAGGAAAACCATCATAGAACCACTTTAAATGTGAAATAGTTGCCTAGGTATTCATTATGACAAAATTAAAGACTCATAAAAAAACAAAATAACTATTCCTTGGGAATAATTTTGCATATATCTTCTTGATTTCTGAGAAGAAAAATCATAAAAAGTAAAACGGAAAAGCAAAAAGTTTTTTTTGTAAAATATAAACGAAAACCACTTAATAATTCTACTTAAATGTCCATTGCAGCATGATTAAATTTGAGAAATAGATTTCTCTGACAAACTAAAACTCGTCTACTGCCTTAAAGTTCACTCTTTACTACTGCAACAATAAATATATTTATTGGAATAGTTTACCAGCAGAAAAACGTCATAGAATCATAGAATTGTCTAGGTTGGAAGTGACCTTTGAAATAAGCTAGTGCAACCATCAGCTTAACTCTGAAAATAAACAAGCCACCACTAAATCCTGTCACTAAGCACTATGTCAACCTGTCTTTAAATACCTCCAGGGATGGTGCCCTGATGACTACCCGGGGCAGCCCATTCCAATGCTTAACAACCCTTTCAGTGTAAAAAATCTTCCTGATATCCAATCTAAACCTCCCCTGGTGCAACTTGAGGACATTTTCTCTTGTCCTATGGCTGTCACTTGGGAGAAAAGACAGACCCCCACCTCTCTACATCTTCCTTTCAGGTTGTTGTAGAGAGTGTTAAGGTCTCTTTTCAGGCTCCTTTTCTCTAAGCTGAACAACCCCAGCTCCCTCAGCCTCTCCTTGTAAGTCTTATTCTCCAGACCCCTCACCAGCTTTGTTGCCTTTCTCTAGACTCACTCCAGCATCTCAATGTCTGTTTCGTGGTAAGGGGCTCAAAACTGGACACAGTACTCAAGATGGGGCCTCACCAGTGCCTAGTAAAGGGGGACCATCACCTCCCAAGTTCTATTCACCACATTATTTCTGATACAGGCCAGGATGCTGTTGGCCTTCTTGACCACCTGGGCACACTGCTGGTTCATGTTCAGCCGAGAGTTGAACAATACCCCCAGGTCCTTTTCTGCCAGGTGCCTCTCCAGCTACTCCTTGCCATTGGTAGTTTTTCAGGTGCTGAGAAATCAGATGTGAGGAAGTTATTCTTTTTCAAGTTAGTCAACCCTACCAAAGGGCTAACTTTTGTAATTGATATGTATGAAACAAAGTAGTGAAATAGGAACTAAAAGCATTTTGACTGTTTTTCTAATTTCCTGGAGTCAGTCCTCTGGAACAAGAGTTTCAGAGTTGATAGCACCTCAATGAGACATTCTTTTTGTCATTTCCATATTATTAATATGGTATTTTATTTTTCCATCACTAAAGAGAAAAGTCTTTTTCTGTTCTGTTCTGTCTCATTTTAGCCACTAAAGCTACTTCATTTTGTTTGAATAGAACAATGAGTCAAAGATATGGAGATTTTTGTATCTAGGTATTCCTGCTGGAACACCGAATTCTTAAAGGTCACTGAAGATTAAGCTACTATATTGACACATAAACTTCATCATCTCACAGCACTGCTTACTTGGCTTTCTTTGGAATAAGAAAGTTCATAAGAAAAATATTGGTTTATTAAAAGTTAGTCATATCAAGGCCTTCTATGATCTCTCAGCCTGACTTCGTATCTTAACCTTGGTCCTAGCATTTCTGGCAGTTCTACTGAATCCGGTACCTTGTGATTTCACATATACAATCATCTCCTTTGAGTGAATAACCCAGGAGAGGTCTAACTAGAGTTAACAGTGATGTTCCTATATTAATTGGAATTACCTGTATACAGAATACATCTTTTTCCTCGGTGACTCAAGATATCCTTACTCCATATCTAATGGCAAAAACCTAAGATGCTTCAAAAACTGTACTAAACTCCCATAGGTTTTGTTATATTTTTGCTTGTTTTATAAAATAACACTTCCTTGTGAAGCTTCACTAGTGACTTTCTAGTACTACGTAGTATTCTTGCCTTTATGAGAAAAATAAGATGTATATATATAATTTCAATATAATATTTTATGTAACCGTCATTGAAACAAATGACAAAACAAAAGAGAAAACAAAGCAGCGATAGAAGAATATATGGGAATTATTAAGAAGTATTTATTGAGACTAAAGGCTGAAACTAATTTTAAGATTGACTATCAAAATAGTTCCTAGATTAATTTCATTTTAAAATAAGGTATTTTTACTGAAAAACTAATTCCTTAACATTTAAAAAATGCTCAGTCTACACAAGTGATCTTGAAAGCTCCTTTTAATGGCTTTATATTCAGCAGTTCTTGCAATGTGAATGAAAAAGAGTCCTTAGTCAGATTCAAGTTAAAAGGACACATCTGCTTTGATGGGAAAGTTTCCAAAATAGTTTTTCAGTTCTTCATAGGAACAACCATATTAAAGCATGCAACTTTCCAGTTTGCTTGGGCAGACAGAGGCAAAACTTCCATTTGTTTTTTTCAAATGTTAATGTAATTAATTAGGGAGGAAGGGTTGTTTCACTCTGGTATTCATTTCAGGAATAAAAGTCCCACTGTGTTCAGCCAAGCCAGGATTTAACTCCTTGAGTTTTGCTTTTAATTTCTGCACTGAATAAACTGGTAGTGTAGCCATGAAAAGCAGAAAAATAATTAGAAAATGTCCATGAAGAACTGTCACAAAATGAATCATCCAGTTTCGCATTATTTTCACCTAATAGCATAATTTACTTCTCTTATGCTTAAAACTCACAGTTCACCCAATGCTTGTAGGAAATTTGACCTTTCTTGTGAGATTTCATTACAAAAATTATAAATATTATAATAAAATTACTAATTCTAATAAAAGTAGCATAATTTAAAAATTATTCTGAAAGCTAAAAATAATCAGCTACAGTGTGAGTGTAAAGTGCAGGTTCACTTTAATTCCTGGAAAAGTCTACATGTTTGTATAAATTCAACTCTGTGAAACAATGAATTCTCCACTCAAACCTTTTCTTGCATAAGTGACTTGTTACAGCCAAAGAACTGACTGTGGCTGTAGATTTTGAATAGATTAGATACATAGGATAAATTTTAGAAAGTATTATAATGAGATAATTTGCAAAAAGTGAAAAAACAACCGTGATTTAGATTTAAATGTTGAGTGACTTGTCTTACCTCTGAGAAGACTCAAATGGGGTATCCAGCAGAGCTGGGAGTAAGCTGTCATTGAGCCTAGATGGGAAAGACAGAGACTGAAATCTTTCCTGGGTCTGAATTCCCAATAGGACCTAGGGTAAGACATGTCTCGATTTCAAATTTGTGTAACCAAGAGTAACAAATCATGCCTTTTTTTTTTTCACTTGGCAGGCTGGTGCTCCAGACTGACATCTTTACTTTCCACTGTCTTTAAATTCACCGAATCTTGAGCTTCTCTTTGTAAATCTGCCTTTGACGGCCTTTCACCTCAAGAACTCTTGGCTGTTTATTGTCACGTGGGACCTCGTGTACGTATCTCCAAAACTAGTACTGACCCTACAGTTTATGTTGGAGACTATACAAGTCCTCTGAAGAACCATATGAGAGTGGGGTAGAAGTATGGATTGCTGCTTAATCATCCAGTAAGTGTCCTGTCTTTTATTACTTCTCTCAGAGTAACAGCTTTTAGAAAGATAACAAAACACTCACATCCAAAAGTCATCTATACAGATGACATTTCTAAAAGTCTGCACTTCCACATGGAAAGTACAAAGTGGACGAAAATCCTTTGAAGCCTTTCTGTCTGTCAATAAAAATGTACATAGCCCTTACTGAGGAGCTCAGACCAAATTAGACATCTTCAAGTCTCACATGTCATTTATAGTGTCTCTTGTAGAGAATGTTTCTATCTATGGGAAAACATCAAGAGTTCCTGTACAGGAATCCTAATTCATATTACTCTTCCCTCGTAACAGGTGCTTTAGTCTGTGTCCTTAAGGTCTTTCTCTGTTGGCAAGGATAATGTAAAAAATCAAAGCATCCACATCTATAGAACAAGCATGAGCCCAATAACAAAGTCATAGAGAAATTAATAACTTTAATTATGTTCTTTTAACTATTTTTTTTCATGCAATTATCTTACACAACAAACATTGTATAACCCAGGCGGATATCCACAGAGTTTCTCTTTTGAATCCCATGATATTAGGCCCATATGTTCCTTAATCTGAGTGGATGCCAGGTGCAGACACTACTTCTGTACCCTCATCATGCAAAGGAGATTTTGCAGCATGGCTTCCCTGGAGAATCAGACCCAGACTTTCAAACAATTTCCAAACCTCTCCCCAGGAGAGGAGCTTTGCAGGTAGTCTGGGAATAAATGTTTTCTCCATTTCAGGAACACTTAACAGTGAAAAGAAAATACAAATATCCTCTTACTTGGATCTCTTGTAATCAATAACCTACTTAGGAGAGGAAAAACTTGTATGTGGCTAGAGAGAATACACATTCACTCTCATTTTCTGCTCTTAGATCCCTCAACATTCCCAAATGTGCTTTGGTCTTAGATTGAGTACTGGATCCTGTTACCCAGTATACATTTTTGAAGTGTCAGTTTGCCTTTGAGAAAACTGATCTTGCAATCTTTGCCCAAATCTCCTCTTTTCCCACTGTAAGTACAGTATACCATTTTCTTTGTTGGAATGCTAGTATTTTGTTCCATAGTTCGTCACAGAGAAAGCAACCTGTTCTGCTAAAAATAGCAAAAAATTAGAATGGTCAATGCTTAGTTATTCCCTGTTTCTGTGAACGACAAAACATTTGATTTATAGTAGAGACTGTTGATTTTTGTGTCATTGTTCACCAAATATTTAAGGCCAGAAAACATCTTTTTCCTGACCTCCCCCTTTAGTGAACATCAGTGATTTAGAGGTGATTTCAGTTTTGAGCATCCTCACATAAGATTGATTTGGTTTTCTGTCTATAAGTTTAAATTATGTCCCTGAAAAAAATGCTTTGCAGGTTATTTATCAATTTTTATTTCATTAAAGGGAAACAAAATACCATTGGAATTGTAAAAACAAAAAAAAAAAAAAAAAGGAAAGAAATAAGTAGACATTTACTTTCCTCTTAAACCGATTTATTGTGCTCTTTGCTTCAGCAATAATAGTTAGTTCACATAGTTTTGTTATAGGGTCAGATAAGCCTCTTTTTTTTTTTTTGGCTTTCAAAGCCTAGAGAACAAAGGCAATAGAAAGAAGTGAAGAACCTCAACCGAAATAACAGCTGGAATGAAACACAGCCTGGAAATTTGACAGAGGAAGAATTTTGTATTTTGGCAGGCGCCATGATGCAAGACAGATAACAACTTGTTCAATTCAAATAGTTTCTCTGTTTCTTTGCTTAAGTGGCAGAGTTCACTTGCTACTCTTGTGCTCTGAGGCCTTTGCTTCGGGTCTAGAAACAAGGTCACTATTGATCATTCCCAAACAGATTCTGGGCCTGACGTATGCAGCTGGAAACCTTCAGGGAGGTGGTGGTGGAGGGGACAGGCACTGCTCCTCTCTGTGTTCACATCCACTTGCATTTTGTCACTCTTCAAGAAATGAGATGGACACACTGCTTGTAAATTTTGACCTTATTTGATACACATACTTAGAAATGACGAAGCAAATGTTACCATGTAGAAATATTTAAAATATATTTTAATGACTGTTATTTTCTCTGTAGTTGCAAAGAGAGGTTGTGGAGTATGCTCCGGGGATATTCAAAACCCACCTGGATGTGTTCCTGTCCAGCCTGGTCTAGGTGAACCTGCTTTAGCAGGGCAGTTGGACTAGATGACCTCCAAATGTCCCTTCCAACCCCTACCATTCTGTGATTCCGTGTAATAATCAGTACGATATGATTTAGAGTTACATTTTCATGTAATCAGTGTTTTCCTTGTGTCTAGCATAGTCAAGCATTAAAGTCTTTGGTAATACAATGAAAGAGGATGTTTTAAATATCACAATAGCTTACAAAAAAACTATACCTGAAAGTAGAAGGCTTTCAGCACCCTACACTTTGCCAGATAAATTCACCTGGATTAAAATGAACTTCCAGGCTCAATCTATCAGGAAAGATTTTTTTTCCTGAATTTCCTCCTAAGCTACAAATAAGTGCTGGCTTTTCCCTCCCAGCTAGTCCCTCCAAGTAACTCAGCATGGGGTCAGGAGAATTCTCAGAGATGGAGACTTTGAAAACAACTCGGTTCAAGTGCCCCCTTAGCCATAGCTACCCTTCTGACTAGCAGCTGCTGGCATTTGGGCTTTTTTGTCTCTGCTACATGTCCTCTCATGCACAGTGACTAGCACAGGTCACCTAGATTTCAAAGGCAGGAGGATTAATGATACATCCTTGCCTCTGGTGAGATGTCTAATAACATTTCTGTCAGAAATTATTTTGGAAGTTATCCTCAACATAACTGAACACCGACATATGAAGTGCTGACAATTTTTCAAAGGACGCTCACAAGAGTCAATTAACCTTTTCTCTTTCTAACTGTAGAGACGATGGTTACCTATGCATTTTATAAGAACTTGCTAAATTAGAGTTTCTATGACCTTCATGTCATGTTTTTCAGACTGGATCTGACCACATGGAATTCCACTACTGCATCCCTGAGGCAGAGCACCAGGTAATTACTTTGCAGTTATCATTAAAGACCACCACAAAATGGTAATGCAAGCTCACTTCTTGCAAAAAGGAGGTTGTCAGAGAAAATGAAATTTAGATTAGTACTGTAGTCACTTGAGACTCATGCCAAGAAATTTTGTTTCTGATCCAAACCAAATCTTATAATTGAAATAAAATTTAACTATCAAGGGACAATTCACATCCTATTGGTTAATTTGCAATTGTAATTTATGTCTCAAAGGCAATGTCATCCAATAATTATATACATTACTACATGGAAAATTCTGATGTATTTCCTGTTCTCCCATTCTTCCACTGCCTTTTCCCTTTAAAACAATGTCAAGATACGTGGAATAAAGAAGAGCACAATAGCTAATAGATATGCTTCACTAAATTCTAGTGAATTGAATACTGAATAGTGCTAGTGTTTGTCTTCATTTTATAGATAACAGAGCTGGACCACTTCTGATGGTCTAAGAGATATAATCTTGTACTCCTTGTACAACTTTACCTGAGCTGGACTTGGAGCACAGCAAAGATTTTATTATTTACAATGCCTACCTTATTGTTCCAAACAGAAGTGACATAGCCTTCACACCCTCTGGATGTGTCACATGGTTAAATTCTCTTTCAAAGGTCAAATTTAGAGATTATAATTCAGAAAGCTTAATATGCCAAATAAAAGACCTGCTGCATTATTCACAGACATCTTTGAAATCATGGAATCATGGAATTGTCAGAGTTGGAAGGGACCTCTAGAGATCATCTAGTCCAACTCCCTTGCTAAAGCAGTATTGCCTAGAGCACATGACTCAGTCCCAGCACTCTCAGCTTTTCCTTGTAAGGGAGATGCACTAATCCCTTAATCGTTTTTGGTGCCCTACTCTGGACTCTCTAAAGCTCTCAAGTAGTTCCCTGTACCCTGTACCAGGGGGCCCATAACTGGATGCAATACTTTTTTTTAAATTTTTTTGGACTTATGGATGTCTAGTTTGACCAAGTTGTCTCTAATGCAGTCCTCCGCTTCAGAGGGAAAATATTCCTCTCTCCAGACCTTCCTCCTTGTTCCCACAATCTGTGATTCATGAGGGACGGTTTTAGCAGTGAAGACTGAACCAAAGAAGTCATTCAGTAACTCCACCTTCTCTGTGTCTTCCACCACTAAGGCGCCCACCTCATTCATCGCTTTCCCTAGTCTTGCTTTTTCTATTGATATACTGAAAGAACCTATTCTTGTTATCTTTAATCATACTGGTCAAGTTCTGCTTGAGCTTTGACCCTTCTAATTTTCCCCCTGAATAACTTCACTGAGAATCCTTCTGGGGCCCTTCAATACATCCTTCACTCTACAAGTCACAGGCTGTGTCTTTTAGCTTAGAAGTGCTCTGTATAGAAACATCTTTTCCATGGAATTACATGCCTTTGTCTTCTTGAAGGGCGAAGAACATACACAGGTAATCCTTCTTAGTCTTCATAGCCTTCCTCAGTGATGTGGTTTAAAGCCAGCTAGCAACTAGGACCACACAGCCATTCACTCACTCCACACACACCACACCCTCCCCCACATGGAAAAGGAGAAGAGGGAGAAAAAGTGGAGGGGTGGGGAACCAACAAAATACTCATTCGTCAAGATAAAAACAGTTTAATAATAATAAAGACAGTAATGAAAGAGGGGGAAAATTATAATAATGGTAAAAGAATGTATAAAACAGCAAAAAAACCTGCTCTCACCACCCAGTGATTAATTATCCAGCCTACCCCTAGCAGTTATTGGGAATCTCTGCCCTCCAGTCAACCCCCATTTATACATTGAACATGATGTCTATGATATGGAATATTCCTTTGACCACCTTGTTCTTTCTGTGCTCCCTCTCAGTTTCTGCAAGAAGATGAAAAAGTCCTTGACTTACTGTAAACATTACGTAGCAACAGCCGAAAAAATGTTATCAACATTATTGTCATACTAAATCCAAACCCAGCAGCTACTAGGAAGAAAATTAACCCTATCCCAGCTGTAACCAAAACACTCATTCAACAAATGGTCAAACTGAATATTTCTGTGAATGATCCACAACCAAGTTGCTCACTTTCTGGTCTCTCATATATAGATGTCAGGCAACATGCCTATGGCGCTTCTGACTCCTGTAGTTCAGTTAAATTCTAGGAAACATTACGGGTTGTTGACTGATGACAAAATGCTGCAATATGTGAGAATAAAAGCGGCTCACTACAAAATGAAGTCTGTGATTTAGAGCAGTTAGGGAAATGTTGTTTTTCCTTCCCATAAGAGCCTGAGATTTCAGCTTTTCCCTCTCCCTTTGAATTGCATCAAGACTGACATTTTTGATACAAAACACAAGAGAAAGATCAGGACCTTTATTTCAAAAACAGCTTATTCAAAAATAGCTAATAATCCTTTTTCTAGTCTGTTCTTACATCTACAGTGGTATTAGGTTCCTGGTTTATCTAGTGCCAAATTTATTTGCACTTTTTTTCTATTAACACAAATCAATCTTGTATAAACGCCCATTTATCTGACTGATAATGTTTTTTCTTGAAGATGTGAGAATCTATTTTTTAATATTTCTTTTTGAAAGGAAATGTATCTGAGTATCTTTAATTCCTAGGAAAGCTAAATACATTATTTTCAGAACTAGTAACCCACTGCTATACATCACAATACAAGGACTAGATTAATATAGAAAATACAACTTTCTGAAAGCAACTTTTTTTTAGATCTAGAATGAACGGACATTTTCATTTTTTATAACAAGCTCTCCTTTCCATTTCAAAAAGATCTTTACTGTCTCTGATACTATTGCACTGTAACTACACAGCTAGGAGAGCTTGTTAAAAGGAATTGCAGAGAAAAGTGAGTCACTTTCATTATTTGCTCAGCAAGATAAGTGGAAATACAACATCATACCACTTTTCAGAGAATGTAAAGCACTCTGTACTCACTGCAATTCTTTCATCAGCTTGCCCCACACTTGTCTGAAATGGCCACTTTGTTACTGCAAGGAAGTATTTGTTCTATAAAGACAACTACAGTGAGGACTGCAAGCAGGTGGAAGCAATGAATATTACACCCTAAAGACAGTATTTGTCATGTTTTAACTTTTGGGCAGAAAAGCAAAGAAAAGGATAAAGGATTATAGCATGTGAAAATGATCTTGACTTTTCTATCATGCTAACATCAGATTAAGCAAATAATGACAGATTCTGAGCCTAATGCAATTACATAAATTTGTAGGGAGGAGCTCATCACTCCATGAAACTACATATGTATTTGTAATCACAGAATCACAGAATTATCAGAGTTGGAAGGGACCTCTAGAGATCATCTAGTCCAACTCTCCTGCTAAAGCAGGATTGCCCAGAGCACATTACTCAGGACTGCATCCAGACAGGTCCTGAAGGTCTCCAGAGAAGGGGACTCCACAACACCCCTGAACAGCCTGTTCCAGTACTCTGGCACCCTCACTGTAAAGAAGTCTTTCCTCATATTCAAATGGAACTTCCTATGTTCCAGCTTGTGCCCATTGCCCTTTGTCCTGTCACTGGGAACCACTGAAAAGAGTCCGTCTCCATCCTCCTTCAACCCACCCTCCAGATACTTATGAGCACTAATAAGATCTCCCCTCAACCTTCTCTTCTCCAGGCTGAAGACTCCCAGCTTTCTCAGCCTTTCATTAATATAATAATACAGCTATCTTCCCATTTTGATTAGAATACTATAATTTATTTTATTATGGAGCCAGGAATCTGCCACTTTTGACAGATGTCAAGAGACTTTCTTAGAGAGATAAACTAATATATTTCTAACATGTTATCAGAAGTTTAAGAAAGGTGGTGAAGGCTGCATTTTCAGTCTCCACTACATTAATCAAGTATGGGTAATACAGGCTCATCATGAGATACTTGCCAACGTTCAGGTTGAGCAGCTGATTTCTAGTCAATTATTTTAACAATCTGAAAGGTAAGACCTTTTCAGTAGGAAGGAAAAAGTATAAGTCCCCCACAGCTTCCCTCAAGATCTGTCTCATCTTTGATGAGGTACCACTAATGAGAACTTTACCATGGTTGTTCAGTTGCAATGGAATAGAACTCAAAATTGGTGTTATTTTTGATTATTTCCCATCAGGGAGTTAAAGTCCATTTTTGCCCCTAAATGTAGTAACACATATATATGACTGGAACAGCTCTAGCTGTATATATAATATACAAATATTATATGTAGATATAATACATATATATGACTGCTACAGCTCTAACTATACTTTGGTTTAGTGAAGTATCGTTGCAGATCCCTTCTGAGACATGTTCCTTTGCCTCGTGCCTTGAGAAGGAAAGCATTAAGCTGTCCCTGTATTTGTCTCCTTGGAACGATGCAGGGACATGATGAAAACAAATCCTTTATTATTGTCTCTAGTCAGAAAGCCACAGATGCAAATTCTTCTTCATTGGTTGAACCCTCAGATTGGGGCTCTCCTTACTTCTGCAATAGGTAAAAAGTACTTATAGACTTCGTGTGACTACCTAGTGTTGGCTGTATCAGCACAGAAATCTTCCTCCCCAAGGTAACAGACAAGGTAGTCATTGACTTTTTCTTGGATCTTAATTGCCTAGCTAGAGCTACAACTCCAGTCTAGGGGGAGATTTTTTCCAGTATGAAAGTGTGGCTGCTGCCCCTCCTCCTTAATTTTATGAATCCCCCTTCAGGCTCATTTAAGCTTGAATTTCTAGCTCTGTCTCCATACTGTTACCCACCTAGCTGACAGTGGCTGACACCGATGCTGCTGGTTAAGGAGAGTCTTTCTTGCATAACTTTGCTGCTGTCATTAAACAACAAGTGGGCAGTAAAGACTGAGGAGAAAAGATTTTTTTTGAAAATGCCTTTTTGTTTTGTTGTTGAACTAACTCCATCAAGTTACAGCTATGTCTTATTTTGACACAAGTACCAAAATGAAATGTGGTGGATAATATTGTAAGGATTAAGACTTATTATCAATCTTTGAAGCTGGTCTCCATTCTTGGGACAGGAGAAATAAATGTTTAACTAATATATTTATAACACTTGCTAGAGGATTTATTAATCCAATTTGAGGTCAAATTGTTTTCTTATCAAAAGGAACTAATTTTTCAAGTAATGAAGAAAATCCTAATGCATGAGCAATTACTATTTGCACTGCACATTAATACATAATATCTGCTTCCAGTTTTCCAGTTCAAATATAAATGGAGTGAGAAAAAAAAAAAAAAGTGTTGTTACCTTCTGAAAGCTGTGCATTGACATATGTGAAACGAGCTTTCAATCTAAAAGCCGTTGTCACATTTACATTTAGGTAGTATGAGTAAAAATAACAGAAAATATTCAGCAACATAGCTCAAATGTTAACCCAAAGTGCTTAGCAGGATTTTCCAAGCTGCAGCGAGTCCACCAAGCCATGAAAACAGCTTTTATATGACAACATATACAGGTGCGCGTGGTAAAATCTTTTTTACACAGCAGATGCATTCAGGAAATGTAATTTTAGGATATAACAGTGCCAAAATAAGGTGGTAGTATCTGAATGCCAAAGAGGAGTGGTTAAATCACATTCTTAACCTGTAGGATGTGTGTCAGTCTCATCAACAGCAGTTCCCCATAACTTTTAGTTACCAAAAGTTTCTCTGAGAAAGAGAACCACAAGGATTTATTTGTGAGAGTAACACTATCAAAGCCCAAGACTTCAACTATTAAGCCCCTGTTACGTCTCATCAATTGCTGCGATCTAATTATACATTGATTTGAGGTTTGTTGCCTACCTCCATTGGAATGAATCTTACATTGGTGAAGAAACTTCTACAAAACGATGACCTATGTCAGCTACTAGAATGAATCCGAAAGCATGGACACAAAAGCCTAATCACTGTTCAGCATGATACAGAAGGGATACACTGTGTCTTCAAAAGAATGAGGAAGGACGCAGAACACCGCTGGTGGGAAATTCTTCTTGGATGGTCAACAACAGCAATGGGACTTTTAAATCATATGTTTCATCCATTTGTAGTTTTGTTGGTTCTAATTTTAGCATGTTTGCTGCTCACAGTTATGTTATATGTAAGGGTTTCATACTTGACCAAGCAAGTAATCCAACTTCAACCACCCAAAACACACAAATTAAAAATAACAAATAGCAGTGCTTTACTGTGAATCTTTAAGCGCACAAACTATCAATATACAATTTATGCTGCAGAGGCAAGAGGTGACCGTACCACCACTCTGTGAATGTAAGATGAATTGACTATAGTCATGGCGTGGAGTGTGGCAGTGTGCTCTCCATGGTTTTCCCCTTCCTTCCACCCCCGGCTCCTGCTTAGGCCTTGGCCATCACATCAGTTGTGATAAGTTGCACCTGGACTTTGGGGGATGGATTGCAACACAACCAAAACACTGTCTGTTGTGGGGACCTAGATATTTTGTTCCCATGAGAATGTGACTATAGATCAATTATCTTACTGTATAAATAGGGGACAGCCCAAGAGCCCTTCGAGTTCTGTACGGCAGCGGGCTGCACACCAACATCTCCCCTTTAGTGAGGATGCTCGCTTAAGGTTCTACTCCTTGAGGCTGAGAGATTTCTTGCCACAACAGATTCTTTGTAAGTCACTAATAGCATGCTAAAACTTTGAAATCTTAGCTAAATGATAGAAAGGATTGATTGCACATATATAATCCTTTAGACATAAACCGTTGACCAAATCTGGGACTAGGACTGGATCCAGCTGCACTCAGACTCCTCCCTGAGAAGGAGTGTACAAAGCAAGGGGGGCCTTTCTGAACCTTGTGACTCATTGGGAAGGTCTCCCTGACAGCTTGTCTGCCCTGTCATCTATGTAGTAAATAAACAAGTGTACCTTGGCATTGAATCTTGTAAAATACTGTTACATTTACTACTAATTTTGTTAAATCTCTGTTTCACCTTAATAAATATTTCATTACTTCTCTCTTATGAGTGAAGCCAATCACTCTGCCCACAACATTCTCTAAGAAGAAATCAAATCTGATGTGTGGGATTGTCTCTGTATATATTTTATACATTCTCTCTATACATTCTCTCATATATTTTATATTTCATATATTCTCTCTATTTTCTTACCCCAGGAAGAAAACCCACATAAGCCGCTAGAAAAAATTGTCGGAAAAAATTATCCACAATTAAAGTTTGAATGCCGGAGTTTGAGTCATATCTTTTTTTATATTTATAATGACATTTTAAAAGGAAAAAAACTTTCAGCAAGAACTAGGAGGCTTTCCCCTTTCCTTTCCATAAAGAGCTATGTTTGCCAGAAATGTGCATCTATCCACCTCAAAATTAGTTAAGAATTAGAGAAGAAGTTGAGAGAAAAGGAAAAAATATGAGCCAAGTACAGATTAACCTCCAGAAGAAGGATTCTGTTTGGAATACAGGATGTATTATTTCCATATTCTGCTTTCCAAAATGAAGGCAGAGGATGCCATGATTGTATTAGAGACTTTATCTATTTTTTTTCCATTTCTTTCATTATGCGTACCACAACACAAAATGTTTGGTTAAGCAGAAATGCTTCCAGGATATCACTCAGCAAGGCAAAAATGTAGAAAAAAAGATTGCAGAGTCAAGTTAAATTGAACTGTATGCATCAGTATGTACATTTAGGGAAAATCAGCTTAGGATACACCTGCAAAGATATTTTGAATAGCCCCTCAGAAATTATTTTTCATGAAAGTTTTGGCTGGCCCATTAGAAAAAAAACCACCAAGCTTAGAGACACTATGACTAAAGGTAGGAAGAATGACTCTGGAATTGGACTTTCTACGAATAATAAATAGCTTTGTGGCTTTTTTAGTGAATGGGGGAGTATATACATACATACGAGCATGTGTGTGACAGTGACTCATAGAAACAAACTGGCACATAACAGGGCCTGGGAGTCTCACTGGGCTGTCAGCACAGCCACCACCAAGGGCTGACTGTGCCCACGCTCCCTGTGAGGCTGTTGTCTCTGCACTTCATGAGGTATTTCGTCCCCTGTTTCTGTCCATGTCATTTCTGCCTCAGATTTAGTCTGTAGCTACTAGCCCTTGCAGCTCTTCTCTCTCCTGGATTGGAATGCGCTTCATTTTCCAGTGTTTTGTCCCTTTAAATGTACTTATATCCAGCATTCAACTCACTTCTCAGATGTTTTTTTATATAATTTAAACAGACTAAGCTATAAGTACCTTCCTGAAAGGGACTTTCTATACCCCTTAACTCATTTTTAAATCTCTCTTTGCCATCTCTTCAAATTTTCAATCTTTTTATGAATGTTAGAAATCCTATGTGACATTCTAGTATGGAAGCTAAATAATTTCTTTCCTTCTATTTGCTCTTTTTCTCTGTATTTATCTAAGGATTGCATTAGGCTTTTTGACCCAGCATTACAGTGGTAGGTCCAACTGAGTTGTCTATCCAGTGTGAATCCCTACATCATTTTCTCTGGGACATCCTTTTCCACAACACGTATTTTCCTGCTCTACTTGTACGTTTTCCACTCTTTTTTTCCTAATTGTGTAAAAGCCCTCATTTGGCTATATTACAGGGTGAGGTTTTTTTGAACAGGCAGGGTTTACCAAGCAATTTTGAGTGTTCTACTGAGCAGTAAAAATCCCCACCAGTGTTGCAAAGCAGTAAGTCCTCCTATGCTGGCTGATAAGGTCTCTAGAGAAACTTCTCTCTCAGGATATGCTGGGAAGAGCTGGCTGGCTACCATGCCCATTCACTCAGAATAATTGCAATACAGCATACTAACAATTATATGAAAGGTGCATTTGCCACTTAGCTATTAATCAATCTTTGCACAAATTTTGTCTCTTACATGACATTTCCTTACCTCTCTTCTAAGTTTAAAACAAATGCTTAGAGCAACAACTACAAAAAAAAAAAAAATGTTTACCAATTATTATACAAAAAAAATACTCAAGCTAAGGATGTGGTTAGATAGTTACTAATTTTTAAAATGTATGTAACATCCCTGAGGAAAACTAATTAAAAATTCGACCATCATCAAGAAGCCACAGTCCAGCAAAAATTCGCCATGATCTGCATAACAAAGTTGTAGAACTGTGTATAAACACAGGTGGATATAGGTTATTATCCATAATAATTTAGGCAAACTGATTTTTCTCGCTGCATAATTTACATGTCTGTATGTATATATTTTACACATATACTTGTGGCAAGTGTTTTTATACATAGTACGAATATAAGAAGATTAACAAAATCTTTGCCCTGGACAGCTTTTCTTCTCAGAATT
Source organism: Thinocorus orbignyianus (assembly GCA_013400375.1). Classification (NCBI taxonomy): domain Eukaryota; kingdom Metazoa; phylum Chordata; class Aves; order Ciconiiformes; family Thinocoridae; genus Thinocorus; species Thinocorus orbignyianus. Next base: position 1,299,149 of record VXBW01006284.1, read on the forward strand.
TTACCCAAAACCAAAACCCCAAATTTTCTTTTAAAATGTAGGCACACAGAGAGATGTACAAATTTGTAAGTTTTTAACCATACTTTTTTATTGAAAGAAATTTACAGAATCCCAATAGACTTAATTAAGTTCCAGCTCTACAGCAAAAATTGTTCCTACCCATTAACCTGGCCCTCCACTGATTGCTTCTCTTCTGCTTCTACTCTGCTCACAATTTTTTAATTTGCTAAAGAAAAAGATCATACCGGTGAGATTTACTTATGCATCTGAAGACAAATTAGAACTTGTTTATCTGTACATCTGCTACACAGTAATCATGGAGGGAAAGGTGGTCTTGCAGAGCACTCTGAGTTCTTCACCTACAAAAAACAGCAATGGCACAGAGTGGCTTGTGGTTTATATGGGCTCTGAATTTTCTTCTTCTACCACCTCTGATTTTCCAGTACAAATCATACTTCTGTTGGTGAGCTACTGCAGAAACTAGTACATAATTTAAAGGTATGCTATTTCCTTCAAGAAGGAAATCTTAAAGTCCCAGAAGCAGGCTGTGTGCAAGTGTTGAAAGATTAAAGGGTGGGGAAAAGGACCGGTTTGGTTGAATAAGGAGCTTTTAATGGGCCTTCAAAAAAAAAAAAAAAGGTTTGTCACCTTTGGAAGAAGGAAGAGGCAACTCAGGTGGAGTACAGACTTCTTGTTAGGTTACACAGAGAGAAAATTAGGAAGGCAAAAGCGCAACTGGAGATCAACCTAGACATGACATAAGGGACAATAAAAAAAAGTTTCTATAAATACATCAATAATAAAAAGAGAGCCAGGGAGAATCTGCATCCCTTATCGAATGAGGGGGGTGGTGGTGGTGGTGGGGGAACATCACAACCAAGGATGAGGAGAAGGCTGAGATACTTAATGCCTTCTTTGCCTTTGTCTTCAACAGTCAGACCAACTACCCACAGGGTGTTCAGCCTCCCAAGCTGGAAGATAAGGATGAAAAACAGAACAACCCCCCACAATCCAGGAGAAAGTAGTTAATGATCTGCTTCTGCACCTAGACACCCATAAATCTGTGGGGCCAGATGGGATTCACCCAAGAGTACTCAGGAACTGGCAGAAGAGCTCACCGAGTCTCTCTCCATCATCTATGAACAATCCTGGTCAACAGCGGAGTTATCAGATGACTGGAGGATGGCCAACATGACACCTACCCACAAGAAGGGCTGGAAGGATGATCTGGGGGACTACAGGCCTGTCAGTCTGACCTCGGTACCAAGAAAGAACATGGAGAGGATCATTTTGAGTGATGTCTCACAGCAAGTGCAGGGCAGCAAATGGATCAGGGCCAGCCAGCATGGGTTTATGAAAGGGAGATCTTGCTTAACCAATATGATGTCTTTCTGTGACCATGTGACCCGCCTTCTGGATGGGGGCATAGACAAGTGTACTCTCCACTGAGTGAAAAATTGTCTGGATGGCCATGCCCAGAGAGTTGTGATTGATGGGGTGAAATCTTGTTGGCAGCTGGTCACCAGTGATATCCCTCAGAACTCAGTTTTGGGGCCAGTCTTGTTTAATACCTTTATTGATGATTCGGATGAGGGGATTGAGTGCACCCTCAGTAAGTTTGCAGACGAGTCCAGACTAGGTGGGAGTGTTGATCTGCTTGAGGGTAGGGAGGCTCTACAGAGGGGACTGGGTAGGTTGGATCGATGGGCTGAGGCCAATGGTATGAAGTTCAATAAGGCCAAATGGCAGATCGTTTGTTTCAGTCACAACAACCCCCTGCAGTGCTACAGGTTTGGGGAAGAGCAGCTGGAAAGCTGCCCAGCAGAAAAGGACCTGGGGGTGCTGGTGGACAGCTGGTTTAGCATGACCCAGGAGTGTGCTGAGGTGGCCAAGATGGCCAACAGCATCCTGGTCTGTATCATAGACAGCCTCACAGTTATTAGTATCATTTAGTATTAAGCAGCACATTGAAACACATTTGAGTCTCAAAGCATTAAGGAAAAAATGAAGCATATAATCAGACAAAGAAAATTTTAAAAGCCTTATTCTACTCTAATATTTTTTTTCTATAAATTAAAACCATTAATAAGCAGTGACAAAACTGCTGATTATAGAGTTAACAAAGAAACACAGTATCATCCTCAAAAGATACAGTGTTCTCAGGTAGGTTAGTAGAGAACAAATAAAAACTGCTGACTTATTTCTGAAGGCAATGATATACTGTTAGGGATGCACAGCCTGAGGTTTATAGCACCAAGGAAAAGCTACAGATACAGGAAGGGTCTAACCTGAGAACATTAAAAAAAAATTGTCCCAAATCAGTTGGAAATGCCTCCAACTGCAAAATGTGCCATTTGCTGTGGGATAAGTACCAAGTACTCCTAAGGACTAGAAAAATAATAAGAAAATTTGCCTGCTGTTCCCTTCTGTTTCACAGTGTAGCACTGTCTCTGGGCTTGTGAGGTAGCTGATTGTGCATTATCCATCCACTTGTCTGAATCAAGAAACAAATGAAGCTAGAATATGCTTATATATTAACTCTTTTCCAAGGTGAATCAGTCCACACAGATGAACTGCCATGCATAGACCCTTTTTCACACCTGAAGTAATTCTCTTTTAAAAAGCTATGTATCTGTGTACTACTATATTAGTTTGCCATATAGACTAAATTCTCGAGAAAATTAGTGACCTGTCAAAGTTCCCAAAGTGAATTAGCATGAAAGCAGGTATATGAATTGAGAAATTTCTAACAAGCAGTAATTTCTCAGGGAACTGATTTATGATGTCAAGTAGAAATTAAATCAATCGTTAAACAACCAAGTGATAAATTTACAATTGCAATCAAATGGATGGATTGAAATAATGATACATTATTAATACCACACAGCATTTCCACTTAGAAAGGGTGAGAACTGATCTGGAAATTGGTTTTCTTGCATTTCAGTTTGTTATTATCTCTTAAACACTGTATGTTCAACACCTGTAGAGACCTTTGTTTACCTAAAGACCACTGTGTTTTCCACCATTTCTGCAAAATTAAGATCTGATTTCTGTTAGAAGTTTGGTTGTGGATAGCTACCTACAGAACAAAAACCAACAACTTGCTTGATATTAGAGTGTGCAGGTGGTCTACTCCAACAAAAATTCATTAGACTGCCCTTTCAAATCTAGAAATAGTTATCTAGAAAAACTGATAGGATCTCATTGCAAAACATAATGCATTTTCACACAGCTGAATAAAATAGAAATGAAACCCAGAAAAAGGCTTGATGAAACTAGTTCTTGTATTTTGTTATTTCAACAAGGCTAAGTGCAAGGTCCTGCACCCAGGACATGGCAATCTCAGGCGCAGACACAGGATAGGCAGAGAATGGACTGAAAGACCTCTGATAGTTTCCCCATAGCCCTCTCAAAATGCAACTATGATCCATTTTGAATATGAGTCTCTAAGTGCTTTAATAAAAACCTGGAGAGCAACAGCTTAACTATACACCTATGACCCCAACAAAGAAATGATTTTGTCTTTCATACCTCTGATTTGATTTTTTCCTTACAGCGATAGCCCAGGTTCATTTCTGACAGAGGAAGAGGCAAAAGGAGGTAGAAGAGGGGAGAGTACAGACACAGAATATATTTTTCTCAGGGTTCTAAATCTTCAGGTATAGGTTAAGATTTGCATAGTTCATTCATTCTCACTTGAAACTTAAATATACTTTTCCTGCTTTCTACAAAGAAATTACTTTCAGTTTCAGTCTTATACGTTCTTATCTCCTTTATATATGCCCCCCGGATTGTAAAATTGTGGCATACATATAGATACTTTTATTAATTTTCTATTTTTCTGCAGAACATGTGTTCTGAATAAAATTACAATGAATTTAAGGGTGATGTATATGTAAATATAGAGATTTGTCAGTATTTTTGACAGGGGCCCAGAAGAGATCTTGTCAAAGAGTCTGGCTGTCCTCTGAGTCAGAAAATAATGTTATACAATATAGCAGTGAAATGATGATTTAAAATACAGATATACATGTCTATAGTATATATGTATAATTTATCATCTTACACATGTATTTGTAGAAAACAGGGTGGATGTATCAACACTTGGAAAGAAAAATATGTGAAAAAACGGGTTTTACTCATACGACTCTTGTGATCTTAATTAATTTCTTAGTGACGAAGTTTGGTTTTCCATATATTTCTTTCACACATACACATCCGTAATGTAATTGTTGCAAAATAACATCTGTTCATATCTCTTCTATGTGTTTTCTGTTGATCAGAAAATCAAACAAGTAGTTTTAAAGATGCGTATGCTTCTCTTTTTTTCAACCTTGAAAAATGTTATCTTTGGTAATAGGAACATCTTACATCTCGAATGGTTTAGTGTAGAAATTAAAATGTTACTGTATTATTGTGGTATTGTGGTATTCTATGTCTATTTTGTATCAAAGATGTAGTTATAATATCACACAATAAAATGATGAGCCCTAAATCCTTTTGTTTGTCAGCAACAGTAAATGGACTTTCCAGACATAATAATTCAAATTTCGGAGACCATGTCCAGGTACTCTTTAGTTTTGCATCCAAAAACATCTATTATTAAATGTGGACACACAGACTGGTCTGCATTTCTAAGAAAATTCCAAGAGCCTCTGATGTCTACATAGATATTTTTGACTATCTTAGTCTGACAGTACAACAAAACAAATAACTTCAGAGGCAATGGTAAATATTTTGATCTTTTTCAAGAAATACATTTAAGAGTTCTATAGAAGTTCTTGTATTTCTAGCATATGTACATGATTGTACTTAACACTTTTTTTCTTTGTAAACTTATCTTAGGAGTTCTTGAACAATCTTGAAGGAGATTGACATCTCTTTGTCAATTATCCTATATTTATTTTTTTTATTGTCCTAAATATGTATCCAAACCTGTAAAAGAAATTTCAAAACCAGATATATTTTATTGCTCTAATGAATTTTCAGCTATATTTTGATTTGGATTTTTTGAATATGTTTCTATTGTTTTGAATGCAGTTTTGTTATTTGTTGTTGATAGAAATTTTTCAGGAAAGAGTAAGCATTCTAAGCTAGACAGTGGAGAATCCACACCGAAGTTTATCTGTGCCTTCCACACCCAAGATGAATGAGCCATTGTACCTTATTACAAGGATACTGTCTTCTCTCAGTCTATATCTGTTATTACTTTACAAAAAATAGCAACAGAACACGGTTCCATCCTTATGTGGCATTGCATATCACTAGTTTATGAGCTAATTTGAGATATGAATAACATGTGACAGGAGATAAAGTTGAAGAAGGACAGTGGCTAGCTGTAGGAGAGGAAAGACATGAATCCAGTGGAAAGTATTTTGCAAGAGTAATTTGAGGATGGCAGTTTGTAAATTATGGATCCATTCTCACAGACATGCATGTGGAAAGGGAAAAGACAGCTGTGCTGAAGACAGGAATAGGATTGCAGTTTGGATTAGTGCTAGCAGACAAGGAGTCTGTTGGAATGATATATACAGTTGGATGCATTTTCCCCTTCAAGGTACCATTGTCTTTGAAAGAAACTGAGAGACAGTTGATACACTGAGATAAGACAGAGACTGAGGGAATTCTTACCATAAGGCTTTGATGGCAGGAAGGCTGAGCACTTGTCTGAGGGAGAGCGAACCATGCAGAAATATGAGGAGAGAATTTTATGAAGTTTCTCCTGAGCTAGTTTACAACATTATACCAGATTGCAATATTATTATCTGTTCCACAAATTAGGAACTCACTTCTGTGGATGCAATATGTTTAACAGAGTTCAGGGAGAAAATAAACACACACTTGGAGGAGAAGCATTCAGTGAGTTACTAACAAACCATATCAGTCCCAGGAAACTCCCTGAAGAGTAGCTATTGACTGTGAAAATAAGACAGGATGGAGAAGGAAATTTTACACACATGCTCGCTCTTCCTTAGGCTTTTCAGACACCATTTTAGTCCTGAATCCTCAAAGACATCTACTAGTCTCGTACTCCTATAAATGGAATCGTGTTTGACTTGATGGGTATTATTGAAATAAATCATCCACAAAAGTTCATTATATGAAACTTCAGAAGTGTAGGCAAAGGATTATACAAAACCATTGCATTTTGTCAACCGTTAACTTCCTCTTTTTTTTTTTTTTTTTTTTTTTTCCTTTGTTTATTTTTTTTCCTTTGTTTTTTTTTTTTCCTTTGTCTTTTTTTTTTNTCTTTCTTTTTTATAAAGGCACATAACTTCATTTTTATTTCTGATATATTCTTGAAAAAGACAGACTCCTACTATCAGCATCATAGTTGTCATCCTGACCTAAACCAACTGAAACAACATTTCTGGAACTATCTCCCTTACCACACTTTTTAAAAGGTTTGAAAGATGTGTTTTACATTCAGAAAGATTCATTTTAATAATAAACTGGAAGCTAATCTCTATCCATTAAGTCTTTGGAGGTAAAGGATAATGCCATTTCCTTTGGGACTCAAGAGACTTTTCTCATGCAATTAAAAAAACCCAAAATTATCTGAGCTGTTGAATAATAATACAGACATTTAATATATTCACAGCTACAGAATTATGCTGAGAAGATTGATTGTCTTTTTTTGTGTGTTCTTTCAGAATTTATTGGTGTGATATTGATTTTAGTATAGAAATATTATTGATATAAAAAGAGTGTACATCCCTATCAATCAGACTTCCCAAAATCCAGTTTTCCAGGCATAGAAATTGTGGAAAATTGTTCAAACATTCATTTCTAGCAGTTCACAGAATAAATGTATGCTTAATGTTACAGAATATAAATAACCTGACTGCATTTAAAAAGAAGGGAAAAATAGGACACTATTGAAGGTGACAGTTTCAAGTTACGAAAGACAAAAGAATAAAAGCTTGAATTTTAACTATTAGGGCATTAATCTTTTTAGGTTGGTGTGAAAGAGAGATTAATACAGATGAACAGAATGTCCAGAATTAGTGACAGAAACCAAAAAGAAAGAAGCCTCCAACTTCCTTATGTTTTCCATACTATGTCTGTGCTTCCTTTGATGACTGGGAAGGTTGGTCATTTTAAACATCTGCCAAGTAAGATGTTTATCCTCTTCATCATCCTGTCTAAAATATATTTTTCCTTCCAAGATGCCTGGAAAAATTGACAATGTCTAGGCATCTGTTTATTTCATTTATCAACAGTATCTATTTGTTGTCTTTTCTCTCTGTATTTTAGACAAAAAACACAGAATATTGCATCTAATCTTGTTTTCTTTATTCAGTGATTTCTGGACAGATGCAATGGAGGGGTAATGGCACTGCACAAGACATCTACAAACAATAAAACTTTTTTTTTTTTTGGTCAGAGTTTCATGTCAAGTCATCTTATCTCTTTGACTCAAGTTTTTTTTTTTCATTTGTAATGTGTAATAACAACATCTTCTTATTTTTGCAACAGTATTTGAACTCTGAGATGAATATTGCAGTAGCAGACATAGACATTTACTATTCCATGGCTAAAATAGCAGAAAGTAAACATAACAAAACCAAGCACAGCATAGAGGAGTAGCTTGTACACTTCAAATATCTGATTTTGGTATAAACGTATTGCTAAGTTCCCCACACCTTTGTTCTGCAAAATTATCTATGAAAATTTTTTCCTGTTGGATACAGGATGGGTAAGGGTACCCTGAAATCTGCACAAGAAATCACATCAGCTTTCAGTAAAATTAAAGCTACTACCAGTATTGACCATTTTTGTAAATGTAGGAGAACTTGGTTCTTCCAAAATTAGACTGGAGCCCACAACATGGAAATATCACTGCACCCTGACTTGGAACCCGTATGGGATTTCCTTTTGCCTTCAGAGGCATGAAGGTGGTTGGTAAAGGAAAGTAAGAATGTGAGATCATGCGTATTTGAGACCCAGGAGATTTATGAAGGAACTGGTGTGATTCAGTGACTTCTGACATGAGGCAGACTACAGCATAATTTTGAACACTCCTCCCACTCACACACATGTCCACGTATATTAATTAATAGAGCATGTTTCAATAGAAATAGAAAATATATCAGGCAAATGAAATGAGAACATGTTCAAAAATGTTGTTTACTTTGGTGTTTTATAAAAGGTCATTAAAAAAATTGAGGATTTTTTAAATACTTAATTCAGTTTCCTTGTGATAAGCTGCTATGACACAATTTCAATAACTTTTTTCATGGTTCCACATACATATTACACTATATCACAAATTATATCACTATTAAAAGCACTGCCTAAAATCACTGGCACTTATTATGTGATCAGAAAGTAATTGTTTTGTTCTGGCTTCCTCATTCAACACACGTCCTTTACTATGCACCATATAAATGCTGTCATTTATACAATGGAATTTTATGGCACTCGAGCAACTGATAATGGGATTCATGCACAGAGCTGTATTTCACAACATCCATGTGATGTGAAGAATTACTGTTATCCTTATCAAGCATTTGGAGCTACCTCAGAGAAATAAAACATGCTTTCTGAGAGGAGAATCCCCAGCTAACCACCTTGAAAGGATTTTGTTTAAGTGTGCGTTAGTAATTTTTGGGATGACCATACTAAATCCCAGCTGAGCAGAAGATGTTTGCCTAGTGCATGACACAGCTGGCACTTTTCTCACAGTGAGTAAGCTCTGGACCTGAAGGCAGTGTGACTACATAACACCCAAGCTGGGAATCCTTTGCAGCTCTGTGACATAGTTTGGTCAGCAGGTGGACCCTTTGCAAATGCAGTTAGCAACCTTAAGCTTTTTTGAAAGTATCTGAACTGAGATTATTCAGATAATCAGAAGTCTTGAGCTACATAGCTTTCTCCCTTACATGCAAGTATCCATGTGTAGGAGCAGCTAGAGCCTGATGTAGGCTGTGTGCAAGCTGGCCTTAGCCTCTGCATTCAGGGGGCTGACAAAATACACATCAACAATGTTCCAAAATTGGCTGCAGATTCGGGTAATATTTAATTTTGTTTGTGGGCTTACGGTTCAGATTGCTTTAGACACCCACTAGCTGAAAAATAGTCCTTAAAGTACAGCCAGCCTTGAAAGAGCAAATTAGTAAGCACACACATGTTAGTATCACTGCTCTCAGTCCTAGGGAAAGAGTAAAAAGCTTTGTAACGAAACCAGCCTGGAACACAACCTAAACTCCTCTCTGAGTCACTCCAGGGAGACAGCTGGTCACACTGATGTGGTGACACATTTCACATTCATCTCTGTGTAAACACACTGCTACAACAGCCTTCAGACACTGATCCTTGAAGGCTAAGTCTGGCAGTAGGCACTTTGTTGAGGTTGCTGTTGTCAAATAGCACAGGTCCTGTGCCATTTGCTGTAAAATCCCAGCCTGCTTCTGCTGCATGAGTTCCCAGCTCCAAATGCTGCTACGCAATGATGGATCTGTTCTCACAGGAATTGGGATGAGATACTAAATATTAAAAAACCACAAACAAACAACGAAAAACCCAAAACACATCCAGCACATTTCTGTAGCTTCTTTAGTCCTACTCCATTCACAGACAATTTGTACATTGCTGATATACTCCTTCTGTCATAGCTCCACTGTTGATTTGTTATTAAAACGGACAACCTTATTTTGCGGATTCACAACTATTGGTATTAATTTTATTAGGACTGTGTGACCTTTAGATGATACTCATTTATGCAACATTTTCCCCCTACATAAAGAACTTTCCCCTTCATAAAAAAAGATTAAAGTGTAAGGAATATTTATAAATCTAAAATTTCTAGTGGTTTGCATCCATTATCACATTATTTTCTTCCCCAGCACCACACAATTCAGCTTGCCTAATTCTAGTTGTGTTGGATATTGATGCGGTCTAGTGTCACCCTTACGGACAGGAAAAAATGCACCTTGGAGGATGTGTGAAGTGAAAAACTTCAATACATTAAAAAAGAAAAAAAAAAGGCAAATAGCAGCAAACGTCAGCTGCTGCTCAATAAAATTCAGAATGTTTACTTCATGTGATACATGTTGCTTACATATAATATTACCATTGGTCAAAGAAATCCAAATATGACAAAGATCTAGAAATCTTTACTCTAGCAGCAAAGAGGCAGTGATCATGCACTGCTAGCACAGGACATGGGCTTCGCTTAGATAATTTTGGGAGCTTCTGCTTGCAGCCTCAAGTTTATAGAACAGCAAGGAGGGTAGAATGTGTAGAAGCAAAAGTAATTTGAAATTAGACACAGTGGCTGGTGAAGCAATGAACCACGAGACAAAAACCCATGCAGACATTTCAGATGGTAAAAGTGCATCTCAGGCTCTATGGAAACGTCCTGTCATGCTGCTAAACCCTGCAGTGACGGGAGAGCTTCTCTGCAGCTCATGGGTGATGGGGCTGAACTCGTCACATACAAGAAACAGCCACAGTCATTACCCTGAATGTGTGCCAGGCCACAACTATTTGCTAACTAATATCTTGAAGAAAATAGTCACTGATTGTAATTGCTCTTCAAAATTACATTCATCGTTGACAGACACTGATTAGCTTTTATTTTGTACCTTATTTCAATATTAGTTGCAGACAATGTTTCTTGCTAATTTTCTATGAGGATAATGGGAATTCTTTACATAACCTCTTGCCCCAACTGTCTACATGAGCTGACAAATAGCTGTTACACACTTATAATTTTGTGCTTTGCTAAATTTTACGCTAGCATTAAATTTTGGTTTTGTACACATGGATTTTAAATTCCAGCTCTTACTTTGAAACTAAAAACCAGCAACCCTGATTTGCGCCTAGCACAGATTTTACATTACTAAACGCCATATCATTACTACTCTAACTTCAGGTAACACAATTATAGTCAAAAAACTTTGCTCGGTGCAAAACTCAAAAAAAAATAATTTAGACAAGTGCTCCCCTCCACACATTTTTGGTGGATGCCTGCTTTATGTACAGATAAAAGATTTTTTACCAATTGTGGAATTTCATAAGACAGAGGTCAAATAAAGTTCTTTGTGCAACAGCGTGTGTTATTCCTGTTTATTCTCAAATCTCATCCATGCATTTTATGCAAATTTAAGGGTCCATAAACATAGTGCAGCTGCATGTTGTATGACAGTGACAGGTTTTCTTAACAAAATTAATTCCTTAAGTTGTTCACTTTCTTCAAATAAAATTCTGCTAAAAAACTTTTTGACAAAAAATATTACGCTTTTTTATCGATGCACATGAATTTCATCTAACGTTTTAAGGAGCATCATACAATAATATTAATGTTTCAAAGTGGTTTGTGAGTTTATTTAATGATACTTTTTTTTTTTTTCATACTGCAGGAAACTGAGGTGCTGAATGAGGCTATAGGATAGTTCTGCATTTTCAGGTGTGGGTGGGATCAAGCTATACTGCTGACCGCCTTCACTTCAAACATTTTACACCTCACTGATCCAATTTATACTAGAATACATATTGGAAAAATAGAAGATTTCTGAATTATGTATTTTTCAGGGTTGACAGCAGCAAAGGGTTGTTTTGCTTTTTTCCACCCATACACTTATAGATAATTATTCTATTCCCTTAAGTTATTCCCGAGCCCCATCCTGTGGAGCCTTGACTTAATTTTGGATCATATACTGAAAGGCATTCACACGACAAATCACATTTCAATACAGCTACTGAATTCGGTGAACCTGTTCACATGGTAATCTACCGCTCAGCACGAGTAATGATTGCAGAATCTATCCTATGACATTTCTAATGAAGAAAATCTTACGTACAGAGGTTTTTATCTTCACAGAATTAAAAATGACAAAAGTTACATGAGGTCTCTTAATCTCCATTGTTATTAAGGTGCCTCACGTTAACTTGAAGTGTCTAAGGAGCATTTATACACACTGGTCCATGAGCTCTTTTGTGAACGTAACATTCTGAGGTAATGTCACAAAACATTGTACTTGTTTTCAAAATGATAGTACGTTTGCATCCTTATGCTTCAGACAGTCTCTGGAAGCTTCCACACATATCAAAGAACCCTGTTTGTAGCAGCTGTAACCAATTCAGGTATTTTCTGCCTTTCAGAGGAATAGTTAAAACAATGTAAGTAAATTCTAGTTTTCAACCCCAATTGTACCTTTGCGTTGGCATGCTTTTTTATCTTACTTATGTTCTTCTCTTAATAAAACAAATCATATGTGGCAAAATCGTGAGGTATTTAGGAGTCTGAAGACACTTTGTCCAAAAGATTTTTGCCTTCAAGGAGCTGCAGATCTAGGCAGGACTCTTAAAACAATCTTAACTATTTAATAACTCCTTTAAGGACTACTAATTATTTAAAATAGCTAATATCTTTAAAATATTTATCTCAACCTTCTGCTCTTGTGGCAGAATTAAAACATTCTGATGATTCATTCTTATTTATCTGCAGTGGATAATTTGACTGTACCTATTTCCACCAAAATATTATCTGCAGAACCGTATTCATTATTATTTCAGCTGGTGTCCCAAGTTTCAACAGAATTTGCTATTTTGCATATTGCCCACATTATTCTAAAACTGTTTTTGATCTGGAGATTGAATGATGCTTTGTAACCACAAAGCAAACAAAGAAAATGAGTAGAGCAAGAGACAGTCCTAAGTTAGTTTTGATTTTAATTTGCTGCATTGCACACTTCTTTCTAATGTTGCTATAGGCAAAATGGGTTCATGCAGTAAGGGGCCTTTCATTCACTTATAAATAATGGAGTAGCAAAAAGGCAAAGGTAGTAGAAAAAAAAAGTGTGAAAGTCACAGAATGTACAGAAGTCAGAGATGTAGCAGCTGGAATTAGAAGGAAAAAAGGAGAAATAATATTCATTGTTCACTATCTTTACCTGTTTTATCTCTGAAAAGTATTTTGCATTTTTCTGCCCTTCCTCAGAACCGTATGAAATGGTCGTGTTTATAATTTTCCTGTCTTATCTTGCTTACTCCATTTGCTATTTTATTCCCCTTGTTTTTCCTTCATTCTCTCCCTGGTGATGATAAACCTCAATGCAATCATTCCAGACACAGTTGGTGTCATTATATTCATCACTCATAATCTTCCCACTCCATTGTACTTTTCTGTAATCCCTGAGCAAGTAATGAAGAGGCTAGAAAAACTTGGTAGCTTCAGTATCCTTGTCACTTCCGCCTTTCAGATGTCAGAAATATGGACTGCCCTACACCAGGTCGCCGAAGAAAATCACTGTCTTTGAAAGATTTAAAGCAGCTTTAAGTCAATTGCTATTGACTGTATGAAAAGTGACCCTAGTCTACATCAAATCTCTGGTGACTAAGGCTAAATATTAAAACCTTAATTACTCTTGATTTTGTCAGCCTTATGGTTAACAAGAGACAAACAAGTTTGAGAGACCAAATTATCTTTCCTCTTAAAAAGAAGGTTTTTTTGTTCTTTTCCCACACGGGGATTGAAGCACACCTGATGCAAGAGTACCTCTTCAGGAATTCAGGATGGTAAATTCAGTGTTCAGTTCAGAGAATACCGTGCTCAAGGTTTAATAGTATAACCAGGATTTTGACACATGCTTGCTTATAAAGTTCAAAACTGTACTGCTCTTCTGCAAGTACCAGGCACTTAAGTCTTCAGAAAGCCCTCTGACATGTTTTCATAGACTTTTTTGAGATTTCAAATGTTAAGAGGGAACCCTTCTTTTTTGCCCCTTTTGGGTGAACTGAAGTATTCACTAGGTTTTTAAATGATGAGTAAAAAGGTTTGCTGGGTTGTGACAATTAAAGTGATATCACCACCCTTCACCGCTCTAGTGATATTACAGCATCATCATCTCCCAGGATGCACAAAAATTAAAATACTTCCCTTGAAATAGTGCTTGTGCAGATGGCTCCTATCTTTCTGTACTTGAGATTTTTCCATTTACAATAAGTAGTCATTTTTAATATATGAAGTAGTCAGATTGGTCTTGAGTGCATGCAGAAGAATGCAATCCAAAACAGAAGTGCAGAATTTCTGAATAAACTCAGTCCCATTCTCTGGTTTCTACAATAGTCTGAGGTTCCCAGTTTCAGTACAGACTAGCCCACAGAATTATGAGTGGCATTAAATAGCAGGCAAGACAAGGCAGCAGAACTTTTCCAATTCATCTTGCCCTGCAGCAGACTGTATCACAGGCCACTTAAACTGGCAGTGTCATTTTCTGTCTCTGATCTTACCCCATTCTTCCCTGAGGATTTCTGAAAGAATGCAGCTTATAGACAAATCTTCAGTGCTGACACTAACAAACACTGCTAAAAACCAAACTAAATTCTTCTTCTTACTTTTATCTTATCCCTGTTAAAACCATACTTGTAGAAAACTCACAAAATCTGGCTAAAGAAAATTCAGTTTCAGCTACCACACAGGGCATGACAAATCCACTATTAGTCATATCGACAGTGTATCTTTTACTATGAAAATAAGATATGGTGACTGCTGAATTTTTCCTTCTAAATTGATTTCAGAAGTGCTACACTTAACCTAGAAAGTTAGACTCATTACTGAAGTACCTACTGACACAGGAGTTGTATACAGCATTCATGCTTCTCACTGTAAGGGAGCTCAACTTTCCATGAACAGAAGGGCACAGCCTTTGCTGCAACAAAACAGTTTCAACAGAAGGAAAACATCCTTAATACTTTGTTGATTCATATATCCTCCTAGGAGGTGGTAGATACCAAGGTCTATATCTGTCTTGAAGACCTCTCTGACCACCATCTAATAAATGTCAGTGATAGTGAACAATGCAATTTTTCTTTGTCCAAATTCCAAATCTATGATTTAGACTTGCTATTAAAATAAGTACAAGACTGGCCTATCTAGAGAATGCTTCTTTTTGAAATCCCAGCTATTCAGAATGTGAAACACATGCCGAGTTTTCCAGCGTCATCCCAACTATAGCAACTGGGAAGGGCACTTAAAGAACAGCTCTCAGGGCCTTCAAACCTAGGCACCGATAGAACTGGGCAGCATCAGAGAAGGGGATTTTCAGGGGTGCTACTCCTAAATGCAAAAAATCTCACATTTGAATCTGACCTTACATGACTAGCTCTTAGGTCACAGATGCATTTATCATGGAGTAAGACAGAAACACAACAATAATAGATCTTCTGAACTTCCTGCGAGTAACAGCAGCTCTTGCCTTGTGCTATGGGCATAATTCATTCACCAAGACATATTTCTTTGTTTTAATGACTATTATCCTTCCTAATAAGTACTAAGTGTGCTCTTCAAAGCTGTGATAGAAAGGTCAAGGCAAAAAGAGCATTTGGCATTTCTGTGGCATTTTCTTTTATTCTAGAAATAAATATGATACAAGTTGTTCCCATAGAAGAAATACAGAGCAGGAATATGCCTCAGACCAGACTTATGGACATATAAGAATCAGAAATCACTTGATCTAAAACTCAAAACTATAATGGAATAGTATATCTCATCTGGTATTAAGAAATCCGTTACAGGCTAGCATAGTACTTGCCATTGTCACATAGTGTTTCTATCATCTTCCCCTTTAAAAACATATAGAGCCTCATGGATATCTCCGTTTTACATCATGTTTGTGATGACATGATCCATGACCAATGTAGGCTGGCAGTATAAAGCTCTGTGAGCTAGTGATAAGTAAGCAAAAAAAGGTCAACTCAATTTTCTGCAGAGAACCTTCGTATGATAAAGCTGAGATGTAACATTTCTACTCTGTATAGATTGTGTCATTTTTAGCATAAGGTGAAGACAAAACGGAGAGCTGTCACAGGTTATTTCAAGTACTCAGAAAGAGACAAGAAAGTAAGAGTTAATGGGAAAGGATTATGAAAATTAAATATACAAAATAAGGAAGTGAAAAATGCACTTTTTAAAGGAATGAAGGCAAAGAACATAAGAAGGAAACAGAAAAAAGGAGAAACAAATATATTCAAGCATATATTCAAGCATACATTCCAGAGGATGAAGGGAGGCAAAAATCCCTTCCTTGAAAGGCTGAAGATGTACTTCACAGAACACTAGCAAAACACAGTACTAGACACCAGGGCAAGCCCAAGATTGGTGATAGATGTTGGAGCAAAAAAAATATTCTTCCAAGATACATTGTGCTTCCTAAGTGACCTTAGACCTGTGAAATGCTGAAACACCCTCACAGTTCCACCAGAAATATTTATTATTCCCACTTTGTCTAAATCTTGGTGCAGAACAAGTAGAGATGGGGAAGGAAAGTCTGAGCCTGGGGAAGACAGTGGTGTTCAAGACCATATGGCCATGACTGCTCTATGGGTTCAACCATCTCACAAACAAATCGCAGGCAGTACTTGTGGGATTTACTGTGTGACCAGCAAAAACCTGTGAGATCTTATGTTCAATTATTTTCTTTTTATTTTTACATTCATTTATTTATCTACCTGATTTATAAAATTGTAAAACATGCAATTTAGGCACAACACGGTTGTTTTACTTGTCATCAATTACTGATGTGTCATCAGTAAGGAAAGCTAAAAACACACTCAAAATGAAACTGTCATCCATGTGTCAAATACTTAACAGCTTTACCATACATTAGTTAGGTTCGAAGATGCTCAAAGCCCTAGGAACAACCTAGCACGAAATCTGAGGACTTCAGTCAGGAGAAGGAGCAGGAACGGCGTGCATCACTAAATTTAGTCATGTCAGACAACAAAGAAAGATTAAAGTTAATAAATCCTGTTTGCTTTTCATTAAAGGAAGTTCTTAATTCCTTCCTTCAACTTTATCGGTATATAAATTTTAAAGCAAGAATAAAAAGGCTATAAAAATTATCATAAAATACTCATATATATGTAAATTAAAGCATATACAGAGTTCTTCATATCTTCCCACTGTCTAAAAAGGAACAAGGATTTCAGCAGCTGTTCAAGCATCAGGGGCTTTTGGTTATGTTTTTAAATCAGAATGTAATTCCAATAGTTTCCCTTGAGTAGAGTTCCAGTTTATGTACTAATTTCAAGGGACTTTTCTTAAGAGAAATTTAGATACACTTATCTTGGCATTTTTAGGTTTTTGATGTTTTTTAAAGGATATCTACAGTTAAGTCTATGCTAATTTTTTTGTATTATGTATGTATCTACTTCAAGTTAAGTTTCTGTTAACTAGGAAGGTGTTTCAAGTTATCTCAGCATGAAAAAAACCCCAGTTTTTAAATGTTTCCCTATTCCTGTACTGTCAAAATTTGAGTAAATGTGCTGAACACTTGAAGTACACCATAATCCAGTAATTCAGCTCATATCTTTGCATTTCATATAAAGGTTTTCAGCTTTCAAGCCAGAAAGTTAAACAAAGATTTTGTCATACTTAATACCAGTTCTCTCTTGCTAAGTGAGAATTATTTTTAACTAACTTTAGGACTGTTCTGAAAGGCAGTTTCTTTCAAAAGATACTTGTTTTAACTTTTTCTTCATGGGAGGTTTAACCAACAGTCAGTATTACAACTTTGCTCTTAGTTTTTATTAAATCGTGTGTCAAAATCTATACCAGTGATGCTTCTCTAGTGAAGTCACAAGATTAGAACAGCGGAGGAAATACAGCTAAAAACTTTTTCAGGCAGGTCCCAAACATTCAAGGCCATATGGAGGTAATTTTACTTTCTTTGCTAGAAAACATATTTTCATAGTAAGGGGGGTGAAGGGGGAAGTGGAGAAGATAGTAAAAATTATTTTATCTTCATTGTTAACAAGAACTAAACAGGAAAAATAACGTTATATATCCTCCCCTTATATATCACAATATAAAACTAAGCCTGCAGAAGGGAAGTGAGTTTAAAATGCATGTTTTAAAAGCTCTTCAACAGCTCCTTGGATTTACTATAGCTGAGCCCATATATTCTGACATTCCTTGTTCACAACCTGGACATATGACATTTGGAAAAATTATGCATCAGATAACTGCTTTCCTCATTCACGCACTTACTTTCAGTATGAACCTTGCCAGTTAAATCTACTAGATGACTTATATCTTTAAATTTAGACACAAACAAGTGTTCTGCAAGTATACTGTGACTAGGTATATCAATTTTCACTCATCCATATTCCCATACGTGTGGGCATTTACGCACAGTGATACTCTCCTTTAATGCTTCATTGACTTATGGAGTCCAAAATTTATTGGTCAAGATTAATTATTTCAGATTACTACTGGAGAGCTTTCTTAGCAAACAAACGACAACAAACCAAACTAAACTTGATCAAATTATTTACTCTCTTAAGCTAGTATGAGATAGCAAAGGCTGTTTGAAATGGCTCAAGTGAAAAGTTAGGCCCAAAAAACCATCCAGTATTTATTACATATGTTTTGTTATGTTCGTAAGAAGTGTCAAACCTTGTGTTTCCTTCTCTAAATGCCTACAAATATCTCTTCATACTTGATTTAAAGGGCTTGAGAAGAAAGTAATGAGTCCCAGGTGGAAATGAGAAGGACCATAATGCGTTAAAAATCAAAGATCACCAACATGCTGTTTTGAGGTAAACCATTACCTTAAAATAGTATAGAGGGTGTGTGTACTATTCAGCACTGTATTCATCAGGGAGCTGAGCCTTTATTTCCAGATCAGTTTCCTTTTTTCAATGGAACAGGAAGTTTTCATGATACATTGCTGTCCCCCCAATTAAAGGGTCCTCTGAAATGAATGAATGCATGAATGATATTTCTATCTGTGAGAGTTCATGCCATTATCCACCATAAAAAAAAAAAAAAAAAAGGAATAAAGGAAAAAAGTTTAATTAAAGTTTTCAATTTGTAGAGCTGAACATTACACTTAGTAATAACTCCTGAGTTACAAAATCTCTTAGCCCTATTTGTCATGAAAGCGGTGCTGGTTGACATGCTCAGTTAAAATACATATCCTAAACCTCGTACTCCTTTCAGATCCAGCACCACTCTTTGATTGTGTATAGAGGGATGGCTGCCAATCAAAAATATTTTATTAAGCTCCCCTGGATCTACATGGATATGAAATATCAGACATGATCTTCTCCCTAACGACAATTGGAAATGCCTACTTTGGTAAGCTGTTATGGTTATATGGTACTGTATTTGTCAACTCTCTGAGTCCTCAGTCATGGGTCCCCTTGCAGGAGAAAAAACCCAAACAAGCCAAAAGACCAGCCCACAAACTGCCAGACATCTTTATACAATAAGAATCAATAAAAATGGTTAAAAAGTTTCTTTTAAAAAATAAAGGTAATATTTTTCACAGTACAGGCAGGCTCAGGTATAAAGAGGTTGAACAGGACTCAGTTCTAAGACCTTTCAGAATTGCACAGCCTAAGCTTCTGTGCTTCTACTGATTCTAAAAAATGTCTCTTGAAAATGCCACAAGTCAAACTCTTCACTGGAACAAACCCATATATTCCAAATTCTGAAGAATCTGTGGGTTTGTGCTTAACTGTAGATAAAGAGATCTAACTGAAATCATTACTTTGAATTACAGAAAGTAACAGGGGTGCTGAGTGTTTACTAGATTCACAGATTGCTTTCTTGTTTATTCTGCTTTTCCAATGGCAATCACAATGCTTGCATATGATTTGAAGACTACCGCATAGTAATTTTAGCTTTTACCATAATAGACTTGCATTTAGCTAGAAATAAATATAGCTTTTCATCAGATTAGTTCCGGTTCAAGCAATATAATTCACACATGCCTTGTATAGTTCTTTCACATGAACTGGTCTGTAATAATCTAATCGGACATCTCTCTGATCTGGCACATAGCAGAGCTGCGTTATCACTATACACTCTGCCAAACGTACTTGTTTGTAAATACATTCTGTAACCAAGTAAGAACACCACAACCACAAACAAAAAGGCATGAGAGAAATGTGTCCAAAAT
Organism: Thinocorus orbignyianus; assembly: GCA_013400375.1. NCBI lineage: Eukaryota > Metazoa > Chordata > Aves > Ciconiiformes > Thinocoridae > Thinocorus > Thinocorus orbignyianus. The sequence continues at coordinate 1,319,062 of VXBW01006284.1, forward strand.
TACAAAGTCAGGCATGATTTCAAGAAAGGTATCCAGCTCTTTCATGCCCAAATTTTGCCATTCTCCACCATGGTACGGCTGCCACAACATTCTTAACAAGCAGCAAGATCTCTGCCATGGAAGTCTGCCAGATCCAGTGCACAGTGACATTATCATCTTCCGAGGACCATGCATTTCCTTTGGACATGAAAAATTTCTTTAATTCGAAGTTCAAACTATAATGTTAAACCACTTCTCAGGGTTTTCTCCAAGAATGCACAACATAGGTGCTAAACACAGAAAACAGAGAAAGCATACTTTATTGAACATAGGTATTCTATGGTGATCCCAGTAAGCATATTTCGAACATACAGAATGAAAACCTTTCCAATGGAATAAGAGAGTGCCTAAAGAGACTAAAAGTTGTAGAGCTCTTGTGACGTTAATAGCATCTGTGTCTGATACCTGCAGTTCCTGCTGATGCCCATCACCTGACAATTGCTTCTCCTATTGCACAGGTAACTCAAGTAACTGAATTGTGTCAGTAGGGATTAAGGTGATGACCTTACATGTTTGTTTTTCCTCAAATAATATCAGTATTATGTTTTGCACATGAAACAAAATACTTGCCAAAATAGACAAAGTTCTGGTCCTTCTACTTCAGAGTATGTTACCTTTATAGAAAATAATTACAGCTGGCAGTGGAGAACAAGCAAGATGTCTAGACTAAATGATCTGGGTGAATTTTGACTATCCATCGCTATTTCGATTTTGTCTGTCACAGAAACACATCTGTATCCAAACATAAGTCAGGAGGTATTTTGTGGCAATTCAGATGTGTTTAAAATTTCCAGTTGTCGCTATGTGAGCCTCAGGCTCTGTTCAGCAGAGGAAGTGACAACTGCAGCATATCCACAGGGACAGTCTCAGCTGTAGGCACTCATAAAAGACCGAGACTCAGAAGCACAGCCTAGTGCTGCTCAAAGCGCAACATTTCATATAAGGTCATCAACTTTACTACCGGAGATGCTGATTTCATAGTTGCTACTAGCCTGTAGAGAACTCAAATACTGTAATCCAGCCAAAAGTGAGTAAATAAGTAATTTTGTGAATGCTCTTTTTGCTATGTTAGATTGTATTCCAGATTTACTTTTTTAATGAAATGGAATTCAAGATCAGTTAGAGTATAAAGCATAGATGCAAACAAAAAATGTTGTTTTTTTTCTTTTAATTAGAACTCACTTTTTTTAAGCCTACTGAAAAACATACACTATACAGTGTATTGATAAACTGAGAATACATGAATTACAACAAATACAAATAAAAATTTCCATGTTATTTCCAACACCAGGAAAAAAAATTTTGCAAGATCATTTTTGAGACCAATTTTCAGTGCAACCAGAGTAAAGACTGTAATGTTTTTAATCCATTCAGATGAAAAAAAGAAAGGCAAAACAAACCAAAAAACCCTGCATACATTGAGATAGACAAGCAGAGATCTGGTAAGCCTGTCAGTATTAGCTTCAGTGGCATTTGTAATTCTTCATTTGTCTGGTTTTCTTCCAGTTAGAGGAAACAGAATTGTATGCAAAACTCTGTGTAGCCAATTGAGTTCTACAGCTTGTATCTCATCTTAAAATGTAAGCTGTTAAGTTGATCTATAGCTTCATAAATTTTAAATACAACAACAGAACTTTCACTATAATGTCTAGGACTGTTAGACTGAAGGGTACCGTCAATCAACTTCCATGATTATTAGATCTTCCTTCTATAGTGGTCTATAATATCAGAATAACATCCTCTCTACATTTCACACATTCCCCACCAGAACTACTTTTATTTCAGATATAAATTAACAACAAAGAAATGAGATCTTAAGCAATCCGTTTCCATGATACCAGTCTTACCAGCCCACTCTTCAACTTAGCACTGTAGCTAGTGAAGTTCAGAGAGGTCGTATTTAGAAATGAGAATAGAAAAACAAACCAAAAAGAAACAAACAAAAAAACCCCCCAAAACTAACTAAAAAGGTAAAGTGTCAAGCTGCTACTTTATATTAGTTTCTGATGTTTTCATCCTTTGTAACTATCAAACCATCATACTAGCTCTAGAGAGGGGCAATAACAGACTATGGAGCAAGGCAGACACATAGCTTCACTTTTTTCTTTGAGTGATGCTAAGAGGTTCAAGCTGTGATTAAAGTTTGATAAAACACAAATTAAAGGGCCATGACTTTTAGCATAGGTAAAAGCATGGGATTTTAGAGAGTTCAGTAAGAGCTATTGGAGACATGGCACAGATGAGAAGGGTCAGACTAGAGATAAAATTAACTAGACACCAAGCACTTATTCTTGAAAAAAAAATAAATCTACTAAATACTAAAATTACAAAAGTTACTAAGAAGGAGAAAGAAGAAGTATATAATTGTATCAGTATTATTTTTCAACATGTGGGGCTTAACTTTCAGCTGAGGAAACACTGTTTTCTGAATAGATTTTTAGATAATGCATCTTTCACTCATGTTTTGGTTTTGAAAGTTACTAATCTATCAAAAGAAAGTCAGCAGCTGATGTCAACTTAACTTACAGAAGGAATTCTTTTCATACTACAGAAATCAGAAAGTAAAGTTTACAAAGAAGAAAGGTAGAACAATATGATTGTGATTTTTCCCCCCAAGATGCATCACACATCTCTAAATAAGAGGAAGAAGCAAGTTAAACACTATGCCAAACAAATTAAAAATATTAAAATCACAGACAATACCCTAACTACCCCTGAGTTTTCTATGGAATCTGGCTCTTTCTCTATTCTAATTACTAGGTAGCTATGAAGTACTCACATATAATACATTTTAAAAATTAAATATATTTACTTATACAAAAATGAGAGAAAAAGAAATACAGAGAACTTTTAAAGCCACACACCGGTGTATGACCCTCCATGTTCTTTACTTTAGAATCCAATTTCTAGCTCATTATAACATATTAAATTTCTCCAAGATATTCATAGACAATATAAAAGAAAGTGTTAACTCAAACTACTTCACTTTTCTCTTGTGCCTTTAGGGCAAGCTATTAAGTTACTTCAGCTAGTTGCTGAAGCAATCTGTGAACTCTAGCCCTCTTGCCAGTCAAGAACTTTTTATTGAAGGTGTTGATTTTCACAGAGCTGCCCTTAATTCACATGTTCTTAGGACAGGACTGAGGAAAAGTGACTAAAGCACTTTAAAGAGATACTCCAATATACAGCAAGTGTTTAAATCCTGTGGCATAATGTTGTTGAACATGCACATATTTATGTTCACATGCAATTATCCATTCAAAATTGAAGCGTCAGCACAGAAAAAATCCTAAATGACTGCCTCCTTTCTGTCACACTTTTGTCTTCAAATGAGTAGGTGCAGGTGACTCTTTCTGATTTGTTTAGAATGTCCTTTAGCCAGAAATTTTATTTCATTGTCCTTCATTTTAAAACAGACTAAGTAGCAGAAATTTCTATTGCTCCTGAACATGTGAGAATTTTAAAAAATTAGTACTTAATTTTATACAGCATCATATAAGAAACTATCTAGTTCTCAATTTAGGAATCTTAGGTGAGAGTTTCCTCTCCTGCATCTAACGACAAGGAAAACGACGCACTTGTTTACCTGCAAAAGGAAGAAGCAGCTACACTTGGGTAAACATAATTTCCATCCTTCAGGTTATGAAGAAAGTCTGTCACAGACCTCTTTTCTCCTCTGAGATTCTGCTTACTCTTTGAAAGTTGAGAAGTCAGTAGCTGTCTATCAGACCATACACCTCACTTTTTCCCAGTTCTCAAAAATCTCTGGGTTTTCCCCATATGAAGTGCAAGCCCAGAACTAGAAGGCTACACCTGCCCCTTCACATGGTTTTGCCATCATCCCATCTGTCACCAACAACTTGTAAAAGGTATTCTCACAGTCAAATAAGGGCTCTTGCACAGGTTGTCCATTGCTGCTAGCATTGTACAAAGAAAAATTACCAAGAAGAGGAACAATAGTAGACACTTCTAAATCTTTCAATTTATTGATTCATTTAAGCGATAATACTCTTGCAATTACAACTGGAATAGAAGAGATTTGAAGCACACATGTTTTTTCTTCTGTTTGATGAAAATATTCAGCTATTGCCAGGTTAAGAAGGCATATTTGTTAGAGAGAAGATGTTGCATGACATAGATTTGCTCTGTAGAAATGTGCTTGGGAGCTTTAGCAGCGAGTTGTCACGGATGGCATGAGTAAGCAGCATAGCAAGGGAATTAATTGTAATGACGTGCAGAAGTATTATTCTAGTTTTCTCTCTAGGGTAATAATGATATTTTAAGAATGAGCCCTGTAGTACAGACACTCCATTTACTGATAAAATGGCTAGGGACATAACTGCCACACAAGCAGCTCATTTTTCTCAAAGTCAGCTGCAATTGCCTAGTAATTCCTTCTCTTTCTTCTTGTTTCTCCATTACCAAATGCCAGAAATATTGGCTGTGGCACCCTAAGTCTTTCCTCATCAGAACTACTACTGTTGTGGTTCAATTCCTCTCTACTTTTTCTGTACCAAGACATAGATTCAGAGGATCACAGCGAACAAGGTTTAGAAAGGACTTCGGGAAGTTACCTGCTATTTTCTTTTGCCATTACACAGGATCAGCTCTCTGCACTGCTCCTGTGAGACGGTTCCTGGTATACTCCACCCAGCAAGGGAGGGTCCTGACAGCCTACCTGAATAACCACAGCCTTGCTTTTTTTCTTCTTTTTTAAAAAAAGCTTCAGCTTTTCCTGTATAAAATCTAGTCTTTGCCTGCTGCTGTCTGAACTAACGATTAAACCTCTTCTGTCATTAGACAACTTGTTCCCTTGCTTTTTACAAGAGCTTTAGTGTAACTGGAGAGCTTTATCTTCTCTCCTTTTAAGATTCTTCTGCAATATTTTTTTTTTTTTTTTTTTTTTTTTTTTTGGTTTCTCGATTCTTTTTTTTTTTTCTCTTTTTTTAATTTTTTTTTTAATTTTTTTTTTTTTTTTTTTTTTTTTTTTTTTTTACATTTTGTGCTTCTAGCACCTTTGATTTTTTCTCCTAGCTCTCCCTTGGTCTTTCTCACTTTGTCAACACCTCTCTTGAGATGTGATACCTAATCTTGGACACAGTATTCCCACTGAGTCCTACAAGCCCTGACCAGGGCTTCAGGGTCACCCATGGGTCTAACTGGCATCTCTTACATCAGTCTACACATGTGAGTTTCTTTTCTGCAACAACACAGTATTGTTGGAACAAGTTCAGCTTCTGACCCAGTGATCATTAGCTCTGTTCTATCTTATTATTGCATATGCTGTTGGAAAATGTTTTAGTGGTCCATCTCATGACAGTAAAGAAGTTGCAAGCCAAGCTCATTTGAAGACAAGGCACAATTAAGTAATCAGTTTTCTTTCCCTTTGCCAATAAAGGCTGCCTATTTTTGAAGAAAAACCACCCTGTCACAGGAACCAGCTGTTTCAGGTCTGCAAACCAGATTATGTCATATACACATACACACTTATGCACATAAAGACTAGGAGTAGTAAGTGGAAAGTCAGTGCACTTCAGACCACGAGAGTGCTTCCTGCTACATGCAGTTCTCTCAATTTATGATATCAGTTTGCGTAAAGTATCAACATTGATAAAGAAGAGTTGAGATGCTTATTTACTAAATAAATTCAAAACTACCAAAAAGATTTTCTGAGACTTCTTGGTGGCTCTTAGAATGAGGTCAATTCCTGAAATGCCTGAAAGCAGAACTAAGGTGATAGTTATAAAGGTAAGACACTGTTTGTGGCTTCTGGAATTATCATTATTATTGAAATAATTAGCCTGTTTGTGTGTGATATATAATTACACACATATATACACCTAAAAAAATTAATAACTTTCTCTTTAAAATGAAAAGACCTCCACAGTTTTGGGTTTTTATTTTATTTATAACATATATGCTAAGGCTTCTGCTATGACATATAAAGGGATTGGCAATTCCAGAAATAATGAAAAGCTGCACGTTTTAGATAATCTGATGGGGGTTTGGATATAATGAACTGTACCTTACTGCATATTTGTCCAAAGTTTCAATTATTCTATGTCATAGGCTTTGGAGAATGTTGGGTGCTTCGTTGTATATGTGGTCTGCAGAACACCAAGTTTTAAAAATTTGTACTTTTTTCTTTTACATGGAACCCCAAATGACTGTGCTGCATTTACTTTTTCAAAAGTTCTCTTCAGGTATTATATGGCTCCTGAACAGCAGGTTAAAAACATTTCCAAAAGCTTGTCAAAACAGACAGTGTTGTTTCAGGTAAATATCAGAGCTAATGTTAGAGGTATGAGAGAGGTTATATTCTGAGATAATGTATTCTGCACCTTTGGCCGGCATTAGTTCATTTGCTAAATTTTTGGACTAAATTAAGCAAAATTATTTCCACATACACTTTTTTTTCAATTTAGTTTAAAAAAAAAACCAAACCAAACAAAAACTTTCAGAGCCTTCTCTTCACACATCCACATTTCAGCAGAAAAGTGAGTCTCTGCTAAAATATTTTTTAGGTGTTGAACACTGCTTCTGAAGTTAAGTGGACAGAAATTGCCAGGGCTTTTTGTGAATCAGGAGGCTGAGTCTACCAGTACTGGAGACATGCTTTCTTGTAGGGTTAAACATCTTGATTTTATGTCCATCCTAATACCCTTTGTCCTGTGATAAATTAATGTAATGAACAATTTCACACAAAGCACCTTATTTTCCTATAGTTCTAAGTATCACCAATATGTTGCATTGTGGTATATGAACGCACCTGATGTTCAGCCCACTACTCAGGCAGCAAAAGCCACAAAACTTTGGCGTTCACCTAAAGAGTATTCCTCCTGATTGCTGCGAAGGAAAGAGATAGTACAGGTTTCCTCCCCTTTCAGATGTGTTGGGGAATGCAAAAGCTCTCTTATTTTTGATCTAAAAGCAGTGCTTTCCAACTTTCTTACAGGAGCTATATCTGGCTTGCCCTTCACATGATTGTCTATGCCTGCTAGGGAAACACTGTTTACATTTTTAAATTAAACCTTCAAACCTTCTCTTTAGCAACATTCCTAAAAAAAGAAAAACCTCATAAATTTTGAAAGCATATCAGTTAAGGGGAAACAAAAGGACAAACAAAACTGAACAATAAAATAAAGAAATGCCACTGACTACAAAAAGTAATTGTTACTAAATCCAAATAGAAATGCAGAAAATGCAGAGGCTTTCAAGTAGCTATTTGTTTATAGTTTAAGTGGATATTAAACAAGTAAATTAAGTGAACATGTCCTCCATATACTATGCTTTGCCTGAAGCTGTACTTATAGCAGATTTGTTTCTTGTGAGAGTAAAATAACACAATTCAAATAGCATTTTAGTAAATATAATCTGCAATTTATCAGTAAGACTAACATTAGATTGGAAAAACTCTGTATTGTAAATTCGTATCTATCTTAAACTACCAAATCATTGAGTACCTAGAAAAACAGCAACTGAATAGTTTAGTGGCACCGATGCGTTTCCTTAAACAGGTCTTTCTCAAAGACCAGTTTTGAGCGAGAACTGAAAGTTATCACAGAATCAGAAACAACCTGTAGCTCTTCCAGACATGAAAGTCTCAATTTTCAGAAAGTATGATATGACTCAGTCATACACAGAGCATAAAATTTACCTTTGGTAAAAGACTCACATTATGTGGCATTACTCCAAATCTAAACTGTAACCTCTTAAAAAGGTAGTTTCAAACAACTCTGTGTAACCTAACTGAAAAAACTCAGGTTGTGAACACAGTTTCTATCAGGATATAATACAGTTAGTGATGTCCTTCCAGGAGGTAATTTATTGAGCCACTCACAAGTTACACTTTTTGAGGACGGCAAGTTCTGAAGGAGTCATGTCAATACAGCTCAAGATGAGGCACGGATGAGATCACACTAGGCGGTTTTTCACATGCTTTCCTGATACTCTGAGTACGAAGGACCTATGCAATGTTACTGTCCAGTTTTGCCACTGCATATTGAATAAAAGAAGGAAAAACCATCCTGTCAAACACATCACCCTCTTTTAACTGTCGTGCATACTCATTGGATTTAGGAAGAGGAAATTTTCCTTTTTGTTCCAAGAATCTATTAAGGAAAGCCAGAGGAACTTGTCCTTTGTGCTTTATTTTTTCACTAGTACATGCAATCTTTCAGGTCAGAGCCTACTCCAAGATGATCAGAGGGAGCATAAATGACAGTAAGTATGGAAATGACTGTGGACATAAATGAAGTATTAGCTAACATTCTTATCCAAGACAGGAATTTTGATTAATCTATTTAACAACAATTCAAGTAACACTATGCAATTATTTGCATTTCAATCCTTTAAAATTAAGCATGTGATTAACTACTATTTGATTCACTTGAATCAAAGCTGTGTTTTAAAAAGAGATTGCCTGTTTTTTTCTTTTTACTCCAAAGTGGATAAGAGTGCTTTGTTATTTCTTAGGCTGAATTACCCTGTGAAACCTCAGTTCTCACTTTGCACAGAAAAGTGATGTACTTAACACATCATGAAAGCTTTTTCACTTTTATTAAAGTGCTCTCCTTTCTGCTTTGAGGACCATGAGTGGGTGGACGGTATCTTCTGTGGTTTGACCATTGTATTGATTCAGGCTCTCTGCAGTACAGCTAGATATCAGAACAGCATCTCAAAAAAAAAAAAAAAAAAAGCCTAACAAACCTCCTACACATCCAAATCCAAATTGGAAAGCAAATTCCTCACTATGGCTCTACATTTGTTCTCTTGACTTGGTCTCTTATGCCTCTGATATGATTTCAGTATCAGATAATAAAAGTTAAGGAGTATCTCCAACAGACACAGTAGAGCATGCAGTGCAGAAGTGATAGCACTAAAAGCCTAAGTTTAGCTTGTAATTTTAGGGTTTTAATATTATCGTCTCCTCAAGTGAGCAGGGAATTTGAGAACTGAGTACCAGGAGCTTCAGGGAATGTAAAACATTGCCACATGGATTTTTCTCTCTCATACGTCCTGCTTGTTTCCAAGATGGGTTCGTCCATTGTTAGATGCTCAGTGCCAAATTATAGATATGGAAGTCAGTGAAGCAATTTGTGGTAAGAAGAAGAGGTAGAATGAGGAGAAGGAAAAGCCACTGTAGTGCTTGAGCACCACTGAAAGAGTGTGCTTCCTCAAATCATAAAACTGCCAAGAATCCCAGACAGCTAGAAGATACTTTACTTTCAACACTCAGCCATCCATCTTTTCCTAACCTTGCATTCTCTTCTAAATGCTAAGAGCATAGACAAAAAACCTCTTAGATTAAAAATCACTGATTTCTGTACATTATGTTCTATAAACAAACTTTTGGATGAATATGAAACAATAAGCAAGTTAGCTATAAAAACTAAAATTGAATTGATATCTGGCTTTATTGTCCAGTTTCTTTTTTAAGTAAAGGAAGAAGTGGATGAACTGTTTGGAGATAGCTTGTAGTTGATAGGAAAGCCCAAAAAGTTGCTATTAGAGGGACTCAAAAATGCAATTCTTCCTAAAATTGTTATAAAACCATAAAATTGTAATTCAGGACAATTACATGGGGTCTACTACTGGGGAT
>VXBW01006284.1:1328707-1412899 GCA_013400375.1 Thinocorus orbignyianus
TGGGGGGGGGGGGGGGGGGGGGGGGGGGGGGGGGAGGAAGGGAGTGAGAGGAAGGATTGACAGAAATATATAAATCTGCAAATAGAAAATCTTGCAAACCTGCAGGAGCTGGTGTACTATCCTAAGCTGTGGAAGGTTTTGATTGAGAAGATAAAACACTACATCCCTAAACAAATTATCACCACTTCCCCACTGGAGACTATTGCCACTGACATCATCACATATCTTCCCTTCTGCAACCTCTTGCCTTCAAATGAACTTCATGGAAAAGAAAAAAGAAAAAAAAGCCCAACTGAAAACATGCAGCAACCTCCCTCTTCAAAGCACTCAGACTCACACAGACCTCTTTGACAGAATGAAGGAAAGGTAATTGTCAGATGAAGCTTTGCAGGCGGATATGAGGATGCAGGGACCACTAGTGACAAGAAGGAGGGTGCAGGCACATGCAGTAGCATGTTACACTGCTGCAAGTCAACTACAACCAGAAATCTTCTGTGAACATTGCTCATAGTGGTACCAATATCTCATCAGTGTACCTGTAAGGGAAGTTAATAGCTTCTGCATGATCTACATGATCTGTGATACTAAACACCTGATCCAGCTCTTGGGCATGGCTAAGGGGCACTGAATGGAAGTTAACGCAGATAAGACTTGAAGCCACCTTGCACAGAAAATATCGTGCCACTAAGAGGTTGAAAGCACATGCTTTTTTTTTAGCTGCTATATTTTCTGCAGAAGACAGATAGTTGCAGGGCAGTACTGGTAAAGAGTGTTGGTAAAGATATCTCCACTCTGGTTGAGATGCAAATACTATGTTCATGTGCAGCTTTTTTGTGATCCAAGCCTTTTTCACCTCAAGAGTGAGTCTCTGCAGTGCAATCCTACAAAGCTTTTAAATGGAAATCTGGGCAAATGATGGCAACTGCTTGATACACCAGGTTTAGTGAAAAAAATGGATATGTCTATGTTTAATCACTACTGACTTCTGATCCTCAAATTTTTGGGTGGAATACAGGAATACAGTATTTAATGTGAATGTTGTACTGCTTTGGAAAGTCTTATCTTCCTTTAGACATCTTTCAACTGTCATCTTAAGAGGCTGCAGAGCCAAATTGTGAGGAAATTACCAATTGCTCAGAATTAGGACACCAGTTTAAAACCTGTCCTTAAAGAGAAGGACTGTGAAGCAGTCTGAGAGAAAGACTGAAATATTTCGTATAGATGTCTGTTACTTTGATTTAATCTACGTAAGGTTGACTTAGGGAACAATTTCATTATCAAAATAGGAAGTTACTGTATATGTTGCCGGTAAAGAACACTAAAAAGATGAAGTTTCATTTTAAAATATCCTTAAGAATGTGCTTTTTATTATTACAAATATTTTTCATTTTAGTGGCATTACTCTTTTCATGTTGCCTCTTAAAAAGATGCATGGAGTTAGTAGTTTTAAAATGTTACTTTCTGTAGTATAGATATCAAGATTTTACCGAGGAAGTGTTTAACAAAATATTGGAGCCTGTAGAGCTGCCAAAAATATTAACATACGTCACGGACTGAACAGCAGGTTATTCAATCTGACCATTAGTGATTAATTTTAAAATATCTGTTGGGTCTTAAATTCATTATGGATTATGAATCTGTCAGGGATATATTATGCTAGATTCAATTTGGATATATTTATTAGCTTAGATCATGACCTCCATTACTCAACATAACTTTTACCTTCAAGCCCGTAAACCACACCTTAGGCATATATTTAGGATTTGTCCAGAGACACATAATGATGGTGATTTCCAGGGCATGGGCTTCAAGGGGAGAAGCAGCAGCAGTAAAATGAATGTCTTTTGGCTTAATATGCAGTCTCACCAAATCACACTAAAATATCTCAGGGTCCTTTGGATTGTATTCCTCCCATTATGTTCAAGTGTCAAAAGATGCATTAAATCGAATGGTTCTCAGAAGTGCAAGTCCAATGAATGCAACACAGAGTGCAAAAAATCCAGAAAATTAAGTGCATAATGCATACCCTTAGTAGCACAAATAGGCACCATATCTGCCTCCCAGACATCCATATTCACAGAGGATGTTCCTCTAATTCACCAGTGAGAACTTGTTTCTTTACATTTCCACACAGTCATCATCACTTGGTTCATCATGCACAAAGTTTTGTTTCCTAAGACTAGATAAGTTTCTAGATTAGTTTTAAACAAACCCAAAACCACGTGTTTTCTCTTTTTGATGTGTGTTGATGAGTTTTTATATTTAATATATTGCAGTAATTCATATGTTTACTAAGATATCACTGTCTCTGTTTCTAATGCTTCTTCTAGGTCTATAAGGTCTAAGTGAATCATTGGGTAAGAAATCATAAACCTTTCCCCTTCTACTACCATGTCAAAACAGAAGTACTTTATTTTTACCGCTGAGTCTTCTGAAGTTTTCTGTTCTTTAATGACTAATATACTTGGCTGATAACATGAAGAGATATCAAAGAGGGATTTGTCTTCTGTTGCAAATCTAATAGATACATAATGCTGACGAGATTCTATTAGATTCTAATTAGGAAACATCTGTTCTTGTGTATCCAGATCAAGTGGATGAGTCTGCTTTATTCTGGAGTAATGGCTGATGATTTCCAGCAGAGATTTATATGAATTAGGTCTTTCTTACACTGCATATTTTCAAGGGTTATAACCCGCAGCCCTTCAAGATGTGTAACAGTGCAAGCTCATTGAACAAGTGACTGAAGTTGGAAGTACCTCTTGTGAAGCTCATTTTTCTTTGTCTTATATGTGAAAGTGCATTTCATATCTTGTATGTCATTTTATATGACTTTTACCACAATGTTTTTCATTACTCTCAATTCTGAAAGAACTAGATATAAGCATGATTTGCACATTATTTTCAGGCATTCTGAAGTATAGATACTATATATTGTGGAAAGTGCACACTGTCTCATTTCATATGCTTTTTCTAGGTAGAAGTAACTCATAGTAATGAACACCTAACCTTTGTGCTTGTAGTTTATCTTCCTAGAAAACATTACTTAATCCTTGAGATCTTTTCATTGCAGGAGTGTGAAGTCAAACAGAAGCAAAAATAGTGAGAAAAATATCTTCTTTGGTATGTTAACGCAATTTCAAAGACAGCTTTTCTTTGCCTTACTATGTTGCAGGATTTTTTTCTTTTTGTTTTCATAAAAGACTAAACAGCTATACTTCTTGTGTCAGATATTTCTGTATCAAATCTGAAAACTAGACCTAAGTCAGAGATAACGTCATCTGGTTTTCTAGTAGGAAAGTATGACTCAGGACTGTCTGGTATTAGCAGTTACATCAGACCAGCTTTTTTTACTTTTGATTAACCACATTATTAGAGGTTTTAAACCATTCTGCTCACAGCTAAAACCTGGGTACCACAGTGTTTAATGCTTTTCTTTATTTTCTTTCATTTCCTCTTGTAAAGCATCAGTGGGCTCATCTAATTTATGTTGTCTTTTCTCCAGATTCTTCATACAAGTTCCTCAAACACATTCAGCAACAGTTGAAAACCTTAATCTATTTTCATTCTTCTTAAACAAAAATTAAACATTTTTTTTCAGAGTTTAGTAATAGAAATTCTCTGAGAAAAAGACCAGGGTGGCAGAGTTAAGGGCTTCCTAAGTAATATTCATGCTTTGTTGAGATCACTTTGAGGTTGACAAGAAAGGTTGCGAGAAAGACAGCACGGGATGTATGATGTTGATCTAACCCAACTCCCATATTGTAAAAATACAAACATGATTAAGTATTTAGAAGTGCCATGTACTGATAGAAAAGGAAGGGTTAAGTTCCTGTATGCAGCCATGTTCTCCATCTAGGACAGAGTAATACTGGGCACAAGAATAAATTAGGAGAGGAGTGGTTGTGGAGCAGCCCTGCAGAAAGGGACCTGAGGGTGCTGGTGGGCAACAGTGTGACTCACTACGAATCAGCCATGTGCCCTGGCAGCCACAAGGACAAAACTACATACTTGGGTGCATCAAACACAGCATAACCAGCTGGTCGAACAGGTAACTGTCCCACTGTATGCAACATTGGTATGGCCTCAGCTTGAATACTGTGTACAGTTCTGGGCCCCATAATTTAAGAGGGATGTGAAGGTCCTGTATATGTCCCGAGGAAGGCAACAAATCTGGTGTGAAAGGGCTGGAAGGAATGTCCTGTGAGGAGCAGCTACAGACTTTGGGCTTGTGCAGTTTAGAAAAAGGAAGCTGAGGGGTGACCCCATTGCTCTCTACAGCTTCCTGAGGAAGGGAAGTGGGGAAGGAGGTGCAGAGCTCTCCTCCCTGGTATCCAGTGTGTGGGAATGGTTCAAAGCTGCACCAGGGGAAGTTTAGACTAGACATCAGAAACAACACTGGGCTGGATATTAAACACTGGAACAGGCTTCCTAGAGAGTTAATCAATGTCCCAAGCCTGCCAGTATTTAAGAGGCATTTGGACAATGCTTTAACTTGATCAGCCCTGAATTGGTGGTTAGAGTGGATGATTGTTATTCCCTTCTAACTGAAATAGTCTAGTCTAGTCTAGTCAAGTCTAAAAAAACCCACTCAAATAACGTGAGTTATCTACCTTGATTTGGACTAACTAATCTCCCATCTTCAGTTTTCTTTTTCTTTCTGTCCTCCTGGATTTTTCCTTTCTCTTCCTTTGTTATCCAGGATTGTTCCTTCTATTTACTTATTCCATGCTATTTGTTTCCACTACTTCCCTAAAGCGTTTTGCCTATGATGGATCAATCATCTGACTACACATAAATTGCCCTCTTTCAAAATAGTTATTGCTCCTAATTCTACAATAACCAATTCTTGTTTCTCAATGAAGAAAAAATGTATTTTAACTGACCATTGCACTTCCATGTGGTCCACACATCTCTAACAAGTATAATATTCTCTTAGGGGTGCATAAAATCCTCAGTTTTTCTGCTGCTGACACTATTTTATGAAAACTGTTCATAATTTTTCTGTTCATGACCTCCCCCGTGTAGAACAAGCTTTGCTCTGATTTATAGTCTCTGAGGAAGTAAACAGCATCAGCCAACATACCAGGTTTGTGAGAGAAGAGTGTACATTGTGCATGCTCCACTCAAGTCTTGTATCTATCACTCATGGCATATTAACCACAAAATGAGAGAATCCTGACCTCTTTACCATCTCCTTGTGATTGCTGCCTGCTCCCCAGCAGCAGTGCTGGGCTGAAATCTGCTCCAGACTTGTAACCTTATATGAAGTGGCTTTGTTATCTTGCCATTCAAGAATCAGACCTTAAAATGTAGTTTTCCACCCAGAATACTGAGATAAAATGAATCCAGCAAGAAAGAAATGTGGAGAGGGTAACAGATTATAAAAATAAAAAGTTCGGCAGTTACTGCAACAGTAATTTCACATCCATGTAAAAACATGTGGCAGAACAATGAAGACGGTGTTTTAACAGGTGCTTCAGACTTCATTTATCCTCCCAGTCAGCAGAGTATTTAAAAGTGAAGATAGCAAACAGTAGAATATTTCAATGGTTTAAGCAACTTCCACAGCATTCTTCAAGCAACCTAGTTCACAAAAACAATTTTAGCCATGCTTCACACAGAAAGACATTCCATACTCCATTAAATGTGTTACTCTCATGTTATTATTTTACAAGTCCAATAAACTGAGTTTCTAAAACTGAATTGCAGTGCCTAAAATAAACTGCAACTCAAGTCTTGCAAGTGAGGAAATGAAACTGCAAAGATGTGATAATTTTTTTCAGTTTGCTTTAGGAATATGACACTAATGTCAATAAACAGGACTGCTTTATTTCAATCAATAATTGAAAGGGCTTCTAAAATGCCCTGTGCAATAGAGGGAAAGCCACCAGGAGATGAGGAAAAAGGAAAATAAAATGTTTTCTATGACATTTTTGCAAATTTCTCTAGATTCAGATTTGTTAATTACCACAACACTATGTGGCAATATGTCTTAGTTCCAGACATATTCTCATTCTACTTCTGGTGCCATTTTCCTAACAAATCTTTCTAAAATTAAGGGAAAATACAGAACTCACAGAAAAATACAATCTGTTGAATAACTGAATATTTATTTCACTGTTTGCAAAGGAACAGATTTGTGCCAGATTTAATAACCTCACATGAAGCAAAGGCCAACTAAGACTCTCAAAATGCCTAATTCATGAATTTCCACTAACGTGGAGCATGCCAGCACTCCTCTACCCCTTGAGGTCAGATTGTTACCTGAGGAAAGCTGTTGACAGCTGTCATACAGGTAACCATAAACCTAACTTCCTCTTGACCTCTGGGTTTTCTCCAAGAACCCCTCAGCTGCAGCTGAAGGTCAGGGTCTCCAATACCTCCCTTCTGTGCCCCAGCCAGCATCTGAAGATGCATTGCTTTATTCTTAAGACTCATTATATTTTGCAGCCTTTGTGGTTTTTTTTTTCCTCAAGAGAATCATTGGAGCCATGTGCAATGAAGACTATGTTTCATCTCTAAGTGCCAAGTTTTCTAGTTGGATGTATGAACTAACTTTGAAGGCAGAATAAAAATTTGGACGTCTCAGCAGTAACCCAACCTAAAATGCTGAACTGTATTTCAGACAAGAGAAACCACCATAGTTTTACTGGATAAGCAATGTTACCTGTACAAAAATGCTCTATCACTTTGAATAGCATTTTAATTTCTAATTCTTGTTTTGTTAAAGCTCTATGACTTAGAAAACATCTGGAAACTCACCAGTGGGTGTCTGTGTAGTTTTGCATTACAAAGGTTTATGACTTATCAGAACATCATCCAGCAGTTCATGTTTTGCAATTCAGTGTGTGGTCTGTTTATATTTCTCAGTAAGATCGGAATGAACAAATCAATTTCTTACAATACAGTGCCTAATGCTTGCCCAGTATTACCACATAATTTATCAGAAATTAAGCATGTAATGAATGTAGGAAGCTGCTTACATTCAGATGTTCATGTGATAAGAGTTATTAGGATTTCAATCCCACTTTGTAAATCAGACAACTCCACTGTGGAGGACTAAGGAAGACTTTGAACTTGGAGCTGAGAAGGCAGACAATCTCACCCCAGATCTCTTACCTCACTAGACTTTTCAAAGTTGATTATCATCTTTCTGTCCTAGCACAGATCAAGCCAGGCCACAAGCTGGTCATCTCCTGGTTAACATTTGACAGGTTTTTTGGCAGTTGCCTCTTGGAGAGTCTGAAGTATTTAGTCTGAGGGCTGTTTTCTGGACTGCTTCTGGCAAAGACAGTCTAGTTATGGCTGGGTACTAAGCCAGGATATACCCCCAGCTGGCTCCTGATTGCTGCAATGCAGGGAGCAGCAGCATCTCTGCCCTATGCAGGCTGTTATCACTTCCCTGTGATGGAGAGTCAAAGTCTGAGGACTCAGTTATTGGTTGGGATTTGGTATCCTGTGTAATTGTTCAAAGATCATACTAGCAGTTGAATATATATGCATACAGCCACCACTTTGTTCTCTTAAGTTGTTTTACATGTTGTGAATTCTGTCTTACTTTTCCATTATTATTTACTATGCTACTGAAAAAATAAAGTACGTCCTTCTTTGCAGACATACAGGTCACAGACAACTGGGAAGACTTAGCATACCTGAATAATGTAAGAATAATGTGAAGATACAGAGTTAGTTTAACACTGAGAGACAGCCAGTAAGTGTTCCCACAGGAAATTGATATGGTATTTAGACATAAAAGACTGAGAAATAGCTCACAAACATTAATAAAAATTAATCACGTATTAAATGAAAATCGTGGCAGTTTTTAAATACGTGACTCAATTTCCATTTCTACATTTCAAGTCAATATGCTGTTGCTGTTATTGCTAAGATTTATTTTTCAGCTCAAGCAAAAATTAGTGAGCTTCTTTCCCACCTTTGAAATTTAATCTAACTGTTTTGCTTGTTCTCTGTGAATGTGTATAAGAATTTATAGCTTTGGTAAAAAAATCTATATTTTTTTTCATATGTACCACAGGGAAAATTAAAAAAAGAGATGCATGTTGCATATAATAGGGCCCCTTTTTACATTCTTCAATGTTTTATATCTAAGGATCTTAACATCTAAGTGAAATGTTATCTCTGTTTTACAGGTTGCAAAAAAAAAAACAACAAAAAGAGGTTGAACAAGCCAGTGTCAGGATCAAGGTTAGAAACCATTAACCTTGGACTAATTTAATCTAATGATTACATATTTCTGCACATGATTTTCAGTTCCAAGTTTTCTTGACTCTATGTAATTTTCTGAAGGAAAAGTAGGTAGTATTCACAAATGAGCACTTTGAAACGCTTAACATTAGACGTGATGTGAGATACCTAGCACATAGCTACTACAGAGCTGCACCTGCTAAGTGCAGGACTGCATGTGGCTAATTTGCCTTGGCAAATAATTCATGGTTAATAGTAATGGTAGGAGCTAAAATGCTTTCCTTCTACTCTTCTAGTTTTGTGTTCCAAATGTATTACAATATGTTGGTATGTTAGTACTGTGTTGTGCATTATCTTGAGTTATTTTTTTTTCCTTAAATGTTGCTTCTTTGAAAAATACCATTTAAAAGGAAATACTGGACTAAAAGCACCCAACTCTATATTTTCACATCTGGAATTACAATGCTCTGGGTTAATGGTGTTATTTAGTAACAGGACAGAATTCAGCTAGAGGCAGTAACTTTGAAAAAGTGCAGTATTGCTGTGAAGTTGCAATTTAAAGAGCTATTAGCAAGGTAGTGACATTCAAAATGTGAAAACTCTTCTCCTTTAGCCTTTAGTTTTTTAATATGTTGGTTGTTGGTGCAGTTTTGGAGATTTGACACATTTTACAAATCAAACTTGTTTAATTCTATTTAACCTTAGAGTAGAAAGTCTTTTCAAACTTATTTGTTAAAAATTAAATATCTTAATGCTGTTTTATATCTTGGCTCTGATTTATAAAACAGAGGTGGTGAACTAATGAACTGCAGTTTGTCAACTATGTTTTAAAGTGAGAAGGACAATTACCACATTTAATAGAGGTGTTAAATATTTATTGAAGACACTAATATATTTTGATGTATTTCTCAAGTTAAGGGATGGATCTGGCTTGTTAGATGAACATTCTGTTAAAGGTTGTGACTCCATTTCACAGATAATATGGGCTCTCATCTCATCTAACTCAGATCTCTACTACTGGTATGGACAATATGGTAGGAGCTTTCAAAATTCATACTACTTATTTGCTTGACCAGTGGGTTAAATGCCACTGCTGGTTTCATAACATTTCCCTGAACACAGCAGAAATAAGATAAATTATTTTCCAGTCACGTTCCTACAGTTTCTTATTAATAAGAAGGTAATTTTCCACAGCCAATGTAACTGATAAGAAAAATTCTGATGTAGAAAAAGCATGAGATAATGTCAAGATGAGAATAGACAAGTGTAGAAGCAGTGAGGGCATGGTATCACTGGTAAGGCTTTGCTGGAGGAAACATCACTTTGGTTGTCTTGATATGCAAGTTCTTCTTCCAGGTGACAATCACTAATGACAGCTTGAGAAACAGTAGCTTCCAGTTTTAGACAAAAATCATAGCTGTCAAAATAATTGAAATGACAACTGCAAATGCTTAGTTAAGCATCACCACAGAGCCAGGCAGTTGCCCAATTCCAATCTCAATGCTAAATTTGAGATTTTCTTCAATGCAAAATGCACATTTTCGATGGTTAATTATATGATAGTTCCTCTTATTCTTTTTGTTACTTATAACTTTCCACTTCGTTCTCTATTACTGCTTTGCTGAGAACCATAGCTCCATTATGGAATTTTTAGTCCCTCTTCTGGGACACTTCACAGATGGTATCTCACCCCTGCCTTCAAGCAAACCCTGACAGACACAACCTCTCTGCATCTTACTGTTCCAAGAAAGGATGCATTTTTAGCATAGGACTAAAAAAAGTGGTGATGTGTTGTCACTGTCAACACTTAAGATTTACCCCTATTCTCCTGCCCCAGCGTTTCTCTGCTGAAGGAGTAATTTTTTGCATCAGGGTAACCTGTGAATATATGTTTCTGTGAATAAGCAGCTCTCCCTCTGCTATTCCAAACCTTGTTGTTAGAGCTCTAGTCCTGTGCTAGAGTAAAATAGAAAATTTCCTTAAAGCATGATTGGACAAGATTTGCAATGTTGTCCATGAACTTGCAAAAATGCCAACATCTGTATCTATCCATCAGATGCACATCTAGGGGACACTTGATATTGTTTAAAAAACTACCTGAGGCTCGGATAAATTACAGACATTTCCAATTGTAAGTGTATGACAGATCTTGCTGCAAAAATCAACTCTTTGAATTAAGTTTTCTTTCTTTTTTTTTTTCTTGAGCTATATGTTCTTGAGCATGTGAATTTTGGGAGAGGTTACAGCCTCATTTCTCCACAAGAGAAGTAGGAAAACAAAAAACGAGGGCTGAAAGACAGTTGCTGCCATATGCTTAAAGAGATCAATAAGGGAGAAGTAATGGAAATGATGCAGCAGGACTTTCGAATACCCACAGTCCTTCAGGCATCCCACTTCTGCAGATACTTCCCATAATTTTTTGTCTGTCTTTACTGTATCTAGCCAGCTAGATTCAGGTCTTGAAGCAGACTGGGTAGCTCACAAAGGACAAGAAGAGAAAGGCATCCACCTGGGAAAACTGATGCTCAGCTCCAGTGGTCAATTATTATAAAAAACTTCAACATGGCCTGACACCTACATGCTCTAACCCTCATGTAGGCCTTTTGTTCTCTCTTTATGGCCTTATTAATATTCAACTATTTCAATCAGAGTAGAAGAGCTTTAATTCCCCTTTGTCAGAGGAAGAAATTAAAGTTTTTTTGGTGCATCTTTGCTGAGTGTATTAACCACAAGAAATGTTTCTTATAATAGCCAGTTCCTCTGCTGGTGCTGCACAAATAAGGTCTGAGGACAAGAAGTAGCTCCAGGACAGTGTTTCAGGATAAAAATCCCAGTGAGGAAGAATTGTTCCTGCCCCTCTGAAGCAGCTTAATTACAAGACTCTGACATTTGATTTCTTCGTAATTTCTTATTCATTAACACAGTCTTGTCTGTTAATTGCTCCAGAGACTAGATATCAAAGACTGTGGATTTACTGAGGAATAGCATGGCTGAGACTAAGATGCTTTAGGCCTGGATGCTGTACTGCCAGTAGCCTTTCATGGACCTCATTTGTTGTGTGATAGTGGACTCCTGTGCATGAGAGCTGGACCCTTAACCCCAAGGGAACATTTCAGTTCCTGACTGTGTACCTACTGTGTATAAGCCACTGGTTTCCAAGCTTCCTTCAGCCCATCAGAAAGTTTCTGCTGTTTTGTATGACACTCTGGTTGAGAAACTCTGGAGAACAGGCCTGTCCACAAAATCTCTTAGACCGAGGTTCTATGCTGTCTTCCTACACTGAGACTGTTGGCATGACAAATGTACAGGAAAAGGGCAAAGTTAAATAAGACTTTTGTGGAAGTCCAAAACAGACCAGTCTTTGAGGACAATTTGTGTCCCACTTCTACAAGTGCATGGAGGAGGAGAAGAGTTTGAGGAGGAAAAATGGTCCAGAAGTGCAAGGGCAGGCAAAACACACAAATGCTGATACATCTGTTTCTGCTTTTCTCCCTGCAGTGTTCTTCCACCTCAGTGAATAGCAGCACACATATACACGTCTAGGTCACAAAAAAACATCCTAAAAAGCTAAGGTAGGTAAATATATAGCAGTGTAGGAAGTCCTGAAGAATATTTCAGGGGTCCAGCTAGTCACATAGCACAGGGTAGTGACAAAACAAGGAGTCTCTTTAGGTGTTCAGTCTAGCACACAGTTTAGATACAGGACAGACAGTCTACAGATGAATTCATGACCTGTCCCAAGGATGTTAAAGGGATTCATAGGTGAAGGTTGAAAGCATATTTTACCATAATAATAATTTCAACATTTAACAGAGGCAGGCATAAATTGAAAAGGAAGAAACAGAAATAAGGATGAAAGAAAGTATCCTACATAGAAAATAAATAAGTAGTTGGGATGCTGAATGCATTGATTCACTCATGCCGCAAAAAGTGAGAAGTTAAAGAAGATAACCAAGACATAGGTTACCATTATGCCTTTCAGTAGTTTCCCAGAATCTTATTTTGAATTTTTATGTATGTAACCTAGTTTCTCTAATGCCATCACATTTTATTTTGTTAAATAATGACATATAATGCACTCTGTACTGAAGGAGAGAAAATGTGAACAGTTCATACCCTCAAATTTACATAGTATTTAAAAGAGATAAGAACTTGAATAACCTGTCAACAGCACCACTGTAGTACAGACTATAAACTGCTGACAAAACATTCTATATCTCTTTATATTTTTGTATGCTTCACTATAATAATCTGTTGGAACCACTTTTGCTTCCATTTAGATGAACTCTCATATATGTCAGCAGTGGAGGCAGGTATCTATACCTGGCCTTCCTCAGTAACTTTCTCCAAACCCTTTCTTTGGAGAACTATAATTTTCTTCCCAGGAGCCACTGTAACACCTGAAGTATCTCACAGGCAACAGGAAGAGTGTGGAAAGTGACCAAATATTATATTCAGCATTTTTAATCAAATATGATAATGATGGTGATGGATGCTCAAATGCATGGAAATGCCAAAGGTACTGGTTACTTCTAAAATTTTGACTGGATAACAGTGAACAAACCATATATTTCACAAAATGAGAAATAAAGGTGACAGAAAAAAGCACCAGGAACAATACTGGAAGGTTCACAGTGGGGTCTTCAGCCAACAGCTAGGGCTATTTCAAAGACAGAGGTATCTGCATAATATCTTTCTTTACTGGAAAGGTAAGTACATGTTTAAGTATTAAAGGCCACTCAAGAAACACTGCAGAGAGGAGTAGGTGATTCTTCCAGTAATATTTTTCTCAACCCTTTAGGTGTGACATCTTTAGACTCATAATCTCGCTCTTTACTTTTTACATTATGATTTTCTATACACAATTTCAGAGTGACCTGATCGTATATTAATTAAGCAAAGAATATAATTAATCTAAGATTAATTTGTCTACGTTATAATTGAAACTACAGTAACATTAAAGCAGAATTTACTACTTGGGCAAGGCTTTAATAAAAGACATATAGGAACTGGCATGTGGTCAAACACATACACCTTTGTATATTAGGCCCATTATAGTTTTATCTGACTAACGACTCCAGCTGACATAACCCACTGATAGCCCTTTAAGTAGGTGGAGAAAATTTACTGTAGTCACACTTATGTTAAGATATAAAACAGGCGCAGTTTTCCTAGCCCTTCTGTACAAAAAAAGACCGACAGGAGAAAAATTACCTAAGATCACTGCCCTAATATAAGTGAAGTATTTCTGTATAATCTGGGTTGGACTCCCAGAACAGGAGGTTGTATATTATGGGGATTTTCTAGATGTGCTGCTCTGTGAGGCACACATTTAGCAAGAAGTGAATGTAACATAGCTCAGTTAACACTGTGGATGCTACTAACCCCACCTGTAGTGGGAGTTTTTAAACAAGCAGTGGCAACTTTTGAAAGTATTGTTGCCATTTCTTCACATTTAGTACTATCTTCTCTTCATGTTCATCACTTTAACCAATGAAACGAGTGTTTTTAAACAAAGAGGGAGAGATACTTTATTGTGTTCAGTTTTAAATACTTGCAAGCACTCAAAGAAAACAGATGGCTGTAGAAAGCTTGGGTGAACCTTACAGATATTTTTTGATTATGGGAAAATAGAGAGAAATGTATGCTATATTTAGCTAAGTTCTTGCTGACATGTATAACCAAAAGGACTAAATTTAAAGATCTATTTGATTTTCTAGGAAGACTTTTTTTTGTTAATCTAGTCAAGAGAACTATGAACATGCAAAGGCTACATGATGAAATGAGATTTTTGGGGGCATGTTCAAACACTTATTTTTGCAACTAAAAGATGTTTTATTGTGATTTTAATATTTTTTTCCAGAGGATTACATTTGCATATATTCTATGAATCCTGTGACCTCTATTAAATTCAACCCTTGAATAATATCTAAAGAGTTGGAGAAAGTAGAATATAAAATATACATAAATGTGTACAATAGGCTCTTGTTTAGTTGTTTGAGAGTATTTAAATTTATTATCCTATTATCTATAGCATGATACTCTTCTATTTGTTTTATATAGACATCATGAGACTAAAAATAAAACCTGCTGTATCATTGAAAATATCTGTGATAAAGTAATTCTTAAATTGAGGAATAAAGCATTAATTTCCAGCTGTGAGCTGCATTTACATAAACCTGGGAGTTTTATAAGAAAGAGACCATGTTCTGTCTTCCAATTTATCAGTGTAATGTAAGTTTCTAGAAAAATAGCTAACGCTTTCTCTTGTTGTTATTTAATTAAAACAGAACACATCGAGATGTGAAGCAGGTAGATGTTGTTAAAAGAGATATTATTTGAATGTGATTTTAGTATATTTTGTTGCAACATTTGACTTCAAAGGTAATGTTACATTAACTGCAAGGGAAAGAGCAAGGCAGACAGGCTGGTCCAAAGAGCAGAACACTGGACAGGGACTTGCTATCTGCTGTCACTACACCATGGCACAGAGTGATTTTGGTCAATGTATTCTTCTGTCCTTTGTCTCTGTTTTAAATTCATTTTTTGTCTACAAAGATGAATTGTTGAGTGCTTACCTGATGACACACATTTATTTTTTTTCTTTTTCTGCTGAAGCGTTCAATAAGAGCCTGTTCTTTAGTTCTGTTCATCTCCCGTAGCTCTTCATCCACCTAATGAGGACCTGAAGCTTTCCCACTGTAAAGAAAATAAGTAAAAAACATTCATTGCTATAAACTCACAACCGAGGAAGAGTATAAAGATATGAGAGGTGGAAAAAATGCAATTTTTAGCTGCCAATAATAGTTAATGAAGCACAGGTCTGTTAGGATGAAGCTTGAAATATAATAGGATCTGTTTTCTCAAGAAAATAATTGATTGCTCCAGGTCAATTATTAAGTTATTTAATGTCAATACCTTATCATAATTTAAGGAATAACACATAAAATAATAAGTTTGAGCCTGTAATAAGGGCAGCTAAGCATCACAGATATCATGAGAGTAATGTCCTTGGAGAAAGAGGAATAATTTGTGAACAATATATGCTTACTTGACAAACTAACAAGAACAAAGGACACTGTGGACTTGGTACTAGGAATCAAGCCAGGAAAAATAAAAGATATTAAATCTGGCTGTTAGTCGGAATCTGATCACAACATTACCCAACTTGGAGTGCTCTGGAGAGTTTTAATGGAAAGTGTCATTTACAGGGCATTCTAAAAGCAGGCTTATGTGAGGGTAGTTCACAGTATTGGATCCAGAAACTTTGATAGCATGCAGATATCTTCAAGTCCAAGGGCTGGTGGTCTATTTTCTACAGAATTCACCTCTAATTAATAAATCACAGAAACTCCATATAGCTCTAACTCATGGAAGATCACACCAGTCACCAAAACACCTTCCTGAACATGCACATAAAAAAAAACCCCAAAAAACAAACGTTTAAAAGTGTTCCGTCACATGAAATGTTAGAAAATGAGGAATGAAAAAGCCACAGGAAAGGGTCTCATTGTATGACATGCATGATTTAATGGATAGATTAACAGGCTCTCATGCTGTGTACTAACAATTTGACATTGAAAAAATGGGCTGAATAAGACAACTGTTTCCTTGTTGTTTGTGTTAAGAAGGTTTTTCAAAAGTTTTGTGAGTTCTTGATGATGCAAGACCGACTTTAAATTTCTTATGAATAACGATGCACATACATCAAACATACTGTGCAATAGCAGAGCGAAGCCATCACATATGACTCTTGTTTGCCACTGGCTCCTTGTGTCTTGTAGCAACATTTTGGTCTCTGGCATATTAATTTCTCTATCTTTTATTCTTCTGAAAAAAATTAGTTGCCTATTACAAAGAGATGTTGGGAGTTTAGCTTATTATTGCACAGTGTGTCTTCACTGGTTTATTATATGATAAAATACTTTTTTTTTTTTTTAAACTATAAAGAGTTACAGTTCTATGATTCTATGAGAAGTGGCTTATGGCAAAATTATTTCCCATAAATAAGGATTCTGATGAGTCAGAATCCTTGCAGATACTGATTTAGAAAATTTTTACATATTTCTGTCCAATTAATCACAAAGTTATTAGCAATCAAGCTTTGGAATCTAAAGATAAGCAAGGTATGTAATCATGAGCCTATGTGGTAAAATAAATGGTCTTTTAGAAGGACATAAAAAATTTAAACAAGAACCTCACCTCCTCTGACCTGTCACTCTAAGATAAATGTTTAGGAGCCTAAGCAATATAGAGAAGTTCTCTTTTTATATCAGATTTGAGGGTAGAGATTCAAAGGGTAAAATTTTTCTAATAAATAATTTTGAACAAAATTTAACACAAAATTTTGTTTTAATTGTTTTACTTTTTTATCAGGGTGTTTGAAGTTGCTTAATTTATAATAATGATATAATTTTTGAGACAATAATGTATGACTGGAGTGAGCGTGTATCTTAGCTTTACCTGATCCCTTTTCAAATTGAAACAGCCCTTCATGAAAAAAACCCCTACTAAAACAAATTTATTTGTTTGCTTGTTTTCCTTGGTTTGTAATAAAAACTTTGTGGCAGACAGATGAACCTGCAGCTGCACAAAACATCCAGACCCCTGATTACAGTCAATAGCTTGCTTTCAAGAAATCTGAGGAATATGAGATATTAATGTGATAATTTGAAAAGAGATACGCTTTGATCATGCCAGTGAAGATTTAGAATCAAAGAGATCAAATAAGCTAATAGAGCAAAGCCAAGCATGACTCACTGGGATTGAACATAGTAGTGTGACAACTTAATAATTTTTGAAAGACGTAAAAGCTATGATAAACAGAGCAATCAGCCAAATTATAAATATGAACAACCAATAAACATTCTTCTAAGCGGATGATACAGAATATAATGGGATTTTTTATTTATTTATTTATTTATTTATTTTAAGAGTGG
Source organism: Thinocorus orbignyianus (assembly GCA_013400375.1). Taxonomy (NCBI): domain Eukaryota; kingdom Metazoa; phylum Chordata; class Aves; order Ciconiiformes; family Thinocoridae; genus Thinocorus; species Thinocorus orbignyianus. The sequence continues at coordinate 1,345,855 of VXBW01006284.1, forward strand.
CATTGGATGTGGTTTCACAGGGTGGGGAGAAGTCCTATGGCGTAGGAAGCACTCCCCAAAACAGTGCCAAGAGAGGCCAGTGATATTCAAACATTTGTAGAAGAGGCCCACATTATATAATTAAAAGACAGAAATTATAACAGGACCAGACCTTGTTAATTATTTTTAATAATCCAAAATTTTAGTGTCCTTAATGGGAATTCAGGATGCCAGTCAACTTTGGAGAAGAAATCTAGGAAATTAAAGGTAATAAAGATGTGTTCTCCCTAAGATGGGCACCCGTAGACACTTTGTGAATAGGTCAAGAGCAAAATTCATGTAAATGAGAGCAAGCATGTCAGCAACACCTCAGAAATTCATCCTAGGACACATGAAGAACTACTCAAAACTCAGCAGAAGGATTGAGTACCCTTGGAAACCATAATAGACAAAAGAAAAGACAAAAAGAAAGTACCTCTTCATAATAAAGGAATATGGCAAAACCAGAGGTATTTTCAATAGCCATCTTAGCTTAAATAGTCAGAAAACTACTGGAAGTCATTATTAAGTAATCAGGTTGTAAACACTGAGATAATGAAGTAACAAAAAAAGACATCCATCCATTGTGAAAATGCTGAGACCAAATCCAGCCACATCAAATTAACTTTGTTTTTTTTGCAGCCTAGATAAGGAGAGAACAGTTGATCCTATTGTCCGCATGCTCTTTTCGTATAGATAAGACTAATATGATCTGAAATTAGAAGCAGTTAAAAAGCATACTCAGAGAAAGCTGTCAGTGACACACCCTCACACTGTCAGGACCCTCAGGAGCAACCCAAACTTAGTCTGCCTAGAGCCAGGTTCTATTTGATCTTTTCACTGGCAACTTGGACATTTGCAAAATGATGCAAGTCTAGGAAAGGTGGCAGTCTGGAGGCAAGGATTAAATGCTTATTTTTTATTCTTGTTAAACTGGAAAATAACTTAAAATCAACATGATGAAATTCAGAGAAGGTAAGCGTACATTGTTGTATCCAGAAACAGGAAACTGGATACCTAAAGGCAAGATTCAAAAACCTGACTAGGCAGCAATTTAATAAGTGTGGGAGGTATGTTGGGCAATGGACAAATAATGACCTGCAATGTGATACTATTTAAAATAAGGCGAATCTTCTGATGTGATATACTAACAAAATTGTTTCGTGCAAAACACAGGACATTTCATCTGTTTACTAACTTCTAATGATGTCTAACTTGGAACAGGAGCATTGTACTGGATTTCAGATACTCTTCTTCAGCACAGTGTTACAGTCCGGAAGAAAGTAACACAAAACTCAAATGGTTTAATTTAGATTTACTTAATCTAAAAAAGGGAAGATTGATGACAGTTTTCAAATTTAAAAGTCTGCTACACAGAAAGCTACATTCTCCTTCCCCAAAGACAGAATTTTAGGTCAGATATTAGGGAAATCTTCTAAAGACATAAATTCATATTAGTACAGAAATCCATCAGCTAAAGGGATTATGTAATCTCCTTCACCAAAGCTTTTAAAGAAAATACAGATTTTTTTAAGATACTGTAGATTTATGTGTGCTGTCTCAGCAAGGAGGCCAGGAGGGAATGACCACTTCTGGTACAATATATTTCTATTAGGTTATGGCATAGCCTTACATTCTTGAATACTTCTCTCTCTTCGTACCTCTTTGCTAAATTGAGGGCACCCTGGATTAAACCACATCTGGAGAAAAATTTACCAGTATTAAACAAATGATTAAGAAGTTGCCAAGTAATTTGCATAGTATAAATTGAATTAGTTTCACTTTATGTTGAATAGTCCCTTTTCATCACTTTTCATTTCCCTTGGTGAATTCACTTAAGCAACCTACCCAATAATGTGGGTCTGGACTAAATATGATTATTACCATGAGAGAAAACTTCCTCTACATTATACTTCTATTAAGAAACAACCCCTGATGGATTGCAAAGCAGATTAAAGTCACTGACAACTGGTCTATACATACTGAAGTCAATGTGGTACTCTTCAGAGCACACACACAATCCTAGTCTGCCCTGGATCTAATTAGTGGCTAGTTTCAGAGCTGATCTGGCTTTTGGAAAGGAACGGGACCACACAGGATAACACTCTGATCTAACTGTGAACCATCTGCTCTGTAGCTCTTCCAAATATTTACAAGTAGTTTTTCAAATCAGGAGAAAAAATTGGGTAACAAACAAAACAAAAGATAAGAACAAAGATATACTATAGTGGTGTGGACCAAAGAGGTATAAAACATTATCTCCGTTACAACCTCATCTTCCAAAAAGTTAAGGAAAAATGCATGATCAGATAATCTGATTGCCTACAATCATCTCATTGCTGGCCTTGTGCTACAGGAAGTTTGTAATTATTTAACCCTTTGTGATTTGCCCACTGATATATGAGATACAAGGAGGAGATATGACGGGAGAGAATTTGACTTCCAGGAAGGGGCTAGTTTAGGTCTTTGATAAAAGCGCTACCTTTAGGGACGATGGAGAAGTCTGAATCAAAATCTAACAAGAAGAAAGAGGAAAGTCTGAATCAAAATCTAACAAGAAGAAAGAGGGAGAGAGAATTACCTAGTTACCATAGGACTGGGACTTAATTCTGCCCCTATTCGGTTGGTCAAGATCTGATGTTGTGGTTGGAGAGCTTGCTTAAAGAAGTGAAGGTATCTGTGGGCAAAAGAAAGTGATGTCAAAGTTCCAGTGAGTATTTTCCCAAGCAGATGGATGCTCATGACAAAGGATAACAGATTTCTGATGTCTTAGGACAGAAATTGTAAACTGTAGTTTTCTTGGGTTGGTCTTAAAAGAGAGGAGTGTGGTCTTGTGTGTTATGGTAGGAAGTGCAGAAAAAGCGTCAGAAAAAAAGTGGGAACCATAGTTTCTGAAACTAATAACTTTGGGATGCCTTTAAGCAATAACTGTGTAATTAACATAAAGAGGGTAAGTAAAGGAGTTTGATTTCAAGGACAACGGTATATCCGAAGCAAGGCTGTTGTATTTTAACCAGAGCCAGTCCTGCATCCCAGTCAGACATATAAGATGAGGAAGATGCTAACTTTGTTGTGTATGAGGTATAGCAGCATTTTTATCTCCAAATTTGTGCCAAGGATCAATTACCACATGGGAGAGGCCTTGTTTTTTGGAGCTAGAAAGATTTTGAGTGGTCATCAAGAGCTCACATGGAACCAGTAGAGCTGCTGACTTGTGGATCTAAGTGAACTTTCAAGTTCATGTACAGTCCATAACGCCAAGAGCACAGCTAGTGATAGAGGATAACGACTCATGCATTTCTAAGAAAAGACTAGAACTTTGTTTGTTTGTTTGTTTGTTTCTTGTAATGTATTTTTTAGGGCAAGATACTTCCATATGAACTGAGTTCATTGTTGACAAATTAAAAATTTAGTAGTAGAAGTGTTCCAGACCTTTCAGGAAAGCAGGAGGGAAGAGAGGAGAGGAGAGAGGGAGGGAATGTTTAGTTATAAAGTTGCAATAAACAATAACAATTATTTCCAAAGTGTCGGTGTTACTCAGATCATAAACAGGCAGACCAAGTAAAATTTTAAAAAAGTAACAATGAGATAAATTTCCCCAAATCTCCCTCCTTTACGGGATTCTTGGTGACATTTGTCATCAAGCACCTCTCTTATGGTACAGGCAGACTCGCTTTGATATGGCATGGCAGTGCAGCAGCCTAGAGTAAGGTGACCAGTACTGGGAGAATTTAAGCAATGCTGAAGGTGGGTTCTTAGTTGTCACACTCTTTCACCAGCAAATGTTGACCCTAAGAAGAAAGGGACAATGATGAACTAAGATCAGACTGGAAAGAGAGGGGTGAGATGACAACCCACTGAAAAAAAGTAGGAGGACTCAAAGTTCAGTGCCCCCTGATAATTCTATAATGTTGAAGTCCAATTAGACTGTATTCCACCCATCTTTTCTTTCTCCTAAGAAACTCTTTGCTATTTTTCGGCACTTTCTTTCTTATTTATAAACCAAATCTGATTAGCAATGAAATATTTATTTTTCATGAACAACCAAAACTGTTAAGGAAATTGCTGAGTAGCTTTCTCAGCTGTTTTTCTCCTAGAGCATTTCTTACAATGACTTCTTTTAACAGATCTGTACCTGTTGGCTGGTATCAAGCAGAATGTGGGTAAAATTAAGTTATCTTAATCTTCATTTCCATTTTCGTGAGGGAAGATAAATGTATTTGCTGTGCTTTTCTTTATTATTATTTTTTTTTCTCATACTGAAAGAGGGAAAGAATGAGAGCAAGCATACATTCCAAGATGGTTTTCAGAGTAAATTATGGACTTCGTCACCTATTGCTGTTGCTGGTGCAATTTTTTTATCCCTGTGACTTCTATAAAGCATTCCCAACATTTTGCAAATGTTTTTAACTGCTTTTTCGAAAAGGTAAGTAGTAATTTGTTTTCAGTGCTAAATCAGACCTAAGCTTTTCCTGAGTAAAGAACTGCAGATGTTACATAGAATCATTTTCATATAAATGTGTGTTTTATTTCTCTTAAAAGTTGAGAAAATTAGCCAAAATTCTCATTTCTTTTCTGAGTGATAGGGAGTGGACATTTTCAGCCTCTGAGAAAAATACATGATACCATATAATCCTTGCCTAGATACTTGCCTCACCTGGCAGCTGCATATAATATGGCTCTAAAGGCATGTTTCCAGGCATGTATACATTGAGAAAGGGAGTTTAAAAAACTTTAAGTGATAAAAGCTAGGACCACCTACAGTGTTAACTACAAACTCACTGCAATAGGGGTTTGTGTAACAGCTGAATCATTCTCACCTTTTTGTATTTTCTTGTCACTTGATAAATTTTCAGCAGAATCACTGGAAACAAGCAGAGAAAAAGACAACATTTCTTCTTGACTTATTCTTTAGGAACATTTCTGTCTTTTGCTAATTAGTATCACAGGATGGTATGGTCTATGAAAAAATGTAGGAGCATTTCTAATTGCATAAATGTTTTCCTGATATGTCAAGATAGAAAAATACCAGAATTCACCTCCTGGATTTTAATTCAGTGAAACTGCTATGTGTTTGAAGGAAAGATGGACCCAAGCCAGGACTTGAAGTCCAAATACTTGCCATATGCTTCATCCCCAACAGCAGACATACTTGGAGTCTGGACACAGATGCTGAGCTTCCCTCTGTGTGCATGGCCTTCTCAAAGGCCTGACAAACTTCACCTTGGCCGGAGAGTGTCAAAGCAAGGCAAAGCTGGGCAGGGTGATCACTCTGTTTGGAGAGCCTTTACCTGTGGATTCTCCTGCATGGTCATACATAGTCTTTCAGGTGAAGTTCTGGCTGCCTGGAATTGAAAAGTGGTGACTAGGACTGATTCTGAGATTCCTCCAGAGCTGGTACCACTAAAGCATCAAGAATACAAACATTATTGGGCCTATATTGTCAGTGTGAGCTGCTGGAGGCAGGTCATATTTCAGGAGAATTTAACCCTGAGACAATCTCATAGCAAGAGGCTGTTAGGGCATTTGCAGATGTTACTGACCCTTCCTATCCTGTGGGGCTCCTCCTCACTGGTCCCAGTGCTCAAGACCCCATGTCATAGAGGTGCTGGCTACGTGAGGCTGGGGTTACCAGGAGAGCAATGTGATGGACATCAAAAGCTGCAGCTGCAGGGCACTGACATCACATGAGGACACAGCTCCCATGAATAACAGAGTTCTCCAAGCAGACCCTCCACTTTATCTGTATAACCCTAAGTACTGTGGCATAAACCCAAATACCCAGTGATTTTCTGTCTGTTGGGTTTTGGTTGTATCAACAGAAATGCTGGGCTGGTAAGGGAAGAACTCTTCTGAATACCTTGTACACTAGAAAGCGTCCTGAAAGCATGAGTGACAGAGCAAGCTATCTGGTCAGCCCTCGAACCATCCTTAGTGCTCTTCTGAGCTAAAACTGTGCAGTGATGGCATGTCAACTACAGCAGCAGCAGAGGATGGTACTGGGGCAGGAAAGGAGGTGGAAGAGGGGCTCAGATGGTGCTTAGGCAGAGGGCATCTCTATACACGAGGAGCAGATCTCTGTAAACCAAACCCGTTCACCTAACTCCCCAAGAGCTTTTGAAAAGCTTCAGGCTCAGAAGCACTTAAATTACTTCTGCCTCTTCAGACTATTTCTAGACTAATTTCTAAGATTCTATATTAGCTTATTTTAGCAAGAGGTACTACTCAGGTAAAATAGTTTCAGCTGTGAAATTTCTGTAATGAGTCAAACAGCTGAAAAAACATGTGGAATGAAACTGTTCAAATTAAAAAAAAAAAAAAATTAGCCAAACCATGAATCTGTTGAAAATCATGACAGGAGTAAACATGTTCTTTCCTTATTGCCTTGAACATAAGAACAGAACCAACCTTTACAAATTTTTAATACAGCTCATAAATAAACTATACAGGTGAAAACTAAACACCAGGCCTGAGTAGGGGTGATTTCACCCTGAAAAAAAACTGTACTTTGCTATACCAGTCACTTTTTTCTGAGAGAAATAAAAAGCCTGTCTTTCATATCTTGTTTACTATCAACTTTGTAACAGAGTTATCAAGGCTTTACAGGAAAGATGATATTGATAGAAATGTTTCTGTCTAGTCATCCTGCCCAAAGCCCCAGGGAAAAAAAATAAGAAGCTGTCAGAGAAAACAACTGATCTGCAACAATGGCATTATTACTTAGGAAAAAGCACTTGCTCTTGAGACAAAGGACAAGTGTATGAAATGAAATGCTGTTACATAGTGTATTGTGCTAGAATGGCAAGACTCTTGCTAAGTACAGATAGTACCATAAATCTCAAATAAAGCTTCAGTTTCTTTTTCATTTTCTTATTTCCTCCTTCAGATTAGTTAACCTTTACTTAAGAATAGAAAGTTTTCCCTCTAATTGCTTTTCCTCACCGATTCAGATCTCATGTTGCCTTTTACAGCTGTTCAGAGCATGTTTCTCCTCCTCAGAGGTTGCCATCTCAACCACAGGGAAGTTTATAATCTGATGAGGGGCCCCACAAAAGCACATCTGTAGATCATGACAATAATCAGATTTACCAAAGACATGTTTGCATGAGTTTTTGTATGGGACTGTCCACAGAAACAGGAAAGAGGAGTTAATATCTGCTTGAAACAGTGTTTGCATGGAGGAGACTGATATCAAAATATTCATAATAATATTCAGATACAAACAGTGGTTTGTTGTTTTTTTTCCCCTCAGTATTACAATAACGTGACTGTATATTCTGTAGTTGGAGCCAGTTTCACAGACCTTTTGCATTCAGCTAGGTCACCACACCTGTGTGACCTGTTAAGCTGCAGGGACTCATTGCCTCTATTGTACTGGATATTTATTTTAATATTTTTTTATACAACTACTTTGTATTAATAACTACATTGTCTGTGTCATCAAATCTGGCTGCTGATCCAGGTCTGGGTGGGAATTCACACCCAGTGGCTGGGGTGATGTGGAAAAATATCAAAAACTACAGCTAAAGTGGCCTCAGCATTTCTGAAGTAACCTCCTTTCAGGCACTGGCTGTATTCAAAGCTCCCAACTTTTTTCTGCAATAATATGAAATAATATGTGACTCCTGAAGGCATTTTTGAGAAGCAATACTTAAAAAAAAATAATTTTCAAACAAATTATGAGCCTGCAAATGTAGAAAGACCTTTAGTCATCAACTTTCACAGGAATAGGGTGGCTGCAGTTAACAGAATGTTTCCTTCTGTTCTTTTTTATAGCTAGATATTAAGTTTTGAAAGTTTGAATTTTGTCTTCTGAAAGAAGGTATGAAGACTCAGTAGGTATTTAGCCAGACTTGAAATTTTGTCTAATTTCATTCTGATTACAGTTCACAGTACTTCAGATAATATAATAAGAAAATACTACATTTCTAAAAAGTTCCATATGATGCATTAACTGCTGTTTGGCTTAATGTTAAACAGAGCAGACATCAGTACTGTTACTTCTTGTGCTTTCTTTCCTTTGGATTTCAAAATGCTTTGCTGGGGAAGTTTTTATTGGTTTACAGATGGGGAAACTGAGGTACAGAGAAGTAAGTGACCTGGCTACATTTGGAACTCTTGCATTTTAACCAATATCTGTTTACAACACAATCTTTCTTAATATTTTCTTCACTCACAAATCTTTTACCTGTAAATAGAGAACTGTGTTAGAAAAAAAAATTCTAACACAAAGTACATTACTGTGGCCTGGTTTTGGTTTTATTAAATTATTTCAGAAATATTAAAATACATCTAAATGGGAGCTAAATTTAAATGAGCTATGCAAAAACAACTTGCGCATCACACATTGTATTATTGTTCTACAAGACTAGATTTAGCATTCATGTAGCCTCAGGTTTTATTGCCGGTGATTTAGATTATCAAAATAGGTTTTTGCCTGCAGCACTGTCTGCAAATCAGCTCTAGCCAGAACCGACCAAAAAAATTATTCTTATCAAATTTCTCTAAGTGAAGAATTATAACTTTGATAGCCTCAGCTCTAATTCCTAGAAAAGGCTGTTACTGTCAGGAAACCTGCACTCATTTAGTGTACATTACTGAATAGCATTTGTCAAGAGGCCAAAAGCCTGGGGAGCAGCTCCTGTGATACAAAGATCGTGATTTGAGATAAAGCGCTGGAGCTCAGCAGAGCAGGCTCCCGTGTGCGGCTCTCTCCTATCTTCCAGTGCCTTCTGCAAAGGACACTTCAATAGGTCAGGAGCTGCTGGGGGACAAACCTCATGCCAGATTCCCCATTGGTCACAAGCAGGTTTTGAAGGCTTGATTCTTTGTCTGCTCCAGCAGGAAAGGGCAAGAGGATCTCTTTTGCCTAGATGAGGGAAAGAAAACAAAGAGAAGATACATCAGCAGTAGGATCAGAAAGCAGCTTGTGCTCTTTTAAAAGGCTTAATATTTTTCAGATGTGTGGAATGACTGCTAGCTGAAATCACATGAAAAGCATCCCTAAGAAATCAGCCTTTCTGCTGCCTTTGCAGCCACGTGTACTGCTTATTTGACCTCTCCAGCTGCCAAAATCTTGACTCTTTTATGTGAAATCAATTTCAGTGCTGCCATCATCCATTCTGAGGAATATCTCACCAATACCTTTTCAATTCACTTTTAAGGTTTTCTTGTGCCTTTCCAAGAGATTGAAGTTGGTGATACAAACTCGGAGAATTAATCAAGGCACAGACCCTGCTTCTCTGGAGCTGGCAATAGGCACAGAGTGCTCCCTGCACACAGGAGTACAGCCAGTGCCTTAGCTATCGCTGCACTGGGGATTGATTAGCTGAATCAGCATGGCAGGGATATGACTGTAACCTAAAGAGACCTGGGGATTGTTTCAGGGGATGCTGCAATTTACCTTGCAATTGTGGTATAAGGAGTCCCTGTTCTCTGGGATTTTGAGGTGGTGGAAGCACAGGTGAGGTCAAGTCAGAGAAGTGCAGAGATGTGCTGGCTGTGTGAGTACCCACAGAGCAGTGAGGGCTCTGTCCTCTGCTGAGGGAGGACAAGAGAGCATGCTCTGGGAGCAACAGTGCCTAGGCAGAAGTGTAGCAATGTGTACAAATTTGTGAATTAGGGAAGATGCAGTGTAAAAAGAACCACAGTGCTTGAAAACATATTGGTCGTTTATTTCCAGCAGAAAGCTCAGTGTTCAGCTGCAGAACAAATGTAAGTGGATTACCATGCTGAAGACTTTTTACTTTAGCAAAGTAAATATGTCTCCTTTTGAGGGTGTGATGCACGCTCTTGAGAAACAGGCTGCAAGGATGTGTGCTAGGGGCACGCTGAGCAACAACTCAGTTACAAGCAGGGGAAGGGTTTCACGGACAACCACTGTTTCCTGCACTGTCCAGCCTATGGGCCCAGTCTTTGGGTCCATGCCACTGAGGGTGTTTTTCTGTCAGAAGCCTGGCAGCACAAGGCAAAGGCAGCTCTGTCTCAGTGAAGTACTTTACGAAGAATGTTCCACTTGCTGGGCTACACTCAAGTCTTGCTAAAAACTCTGCTAAGTCTTTGGATAATGACCTAATAATAAAGAGAAACTGACAAACATCCAGGCTTGAAGGTTTAGTTCACTTGTAAAAGGAGTTTCTATTTCAAGACATTTAGAAATAGTTAAAACAGACAGATACGTGGGCTTCAAGGTTTTTCTTCAGGTTTACTACAAGAGGGCTTTCTCATTATATTCTATTCTTCCTTTTCCAGTGAATGTCAGCACAAACCTGAGAGGACATTCATGTGAGAATTAAAAGTAAAATAGCAGAGGAGGAAGAAATATGCTGTCCAGAGATTTCAGAATCTAATCCAATAGCATGAGTTAGTATAGCTTGATCGCTTCTCCTTATTTGTAATGGGCCTATAAAAGCATGAACTTAATTTTGATTTCTTAGTTATTATTGAGTTCTCCAATGTTTATAATTCTACACATGGCCTTTTCTTGTCAATACTGTTTTGAAAAATCGCGTGGTATTGTTGACACCAATTTGAATCTCAGGCATTGTGATACAGCACCCTGACAGCTCCCTTTGGCTACTGCACAATTTGAAAGTGGGCATGCACACCACCTGGAAGGAGTTCATTTAGGCAATGTTATTACAATATTATTTCTCTATGCCTTTATATAGTGTTTGGATACATTAAAAACAGCATTTTGAAAAAATGGATGGAAAGCTGTTTTGGAAACATCACGATTTCTGACAATGGGGCTGTAAAATTCCTGGATGTTTGTACATGAGGTAATTATACCCTCGCTACACCTGGAAATATTTTAAACTCTGCATTCATTAGTGCAAATATTCATGAAAATGAAAGTTAATTTTACGTACCCATTTGGAATTCAATATTGGTTATTTAAATTAGTTATGCAAGAACACAGAAAAGAAAAAAAAAATCCATCATGTTAATTTACGCCTTGATTCAATCCCTGAGACATCCATAAAAGAAACTCTGTTGCTTGGAAAGTAGATTCTCTCTTCCTTTTCTTGCAAATAGTTGTATGTGCTTTCGATAACACTGTGTTGAATAGTGAAGGATCTGAGTTGACTGAACTGTTCTAAATATCTCACTTTTAGATGGCTGAAGTATGAATGCCTGAAGTATTTATTCTGGGATAAATTAAATCTGAATTACACATAAACAATATAATGAATTTTCATGTTCTGTCTAATGAATCAAGACTAAATTCTAGTTTAGCCTTTTTGTTTTAATCTTGACGGAATGCCAGATATTGTAAAGTAATTGTTTTAAAGAAAATATCTGTTTTAATCTTGAAATATAAAATTTCTCTGTAACTGTATTTTTTTTGGAAAATATTCCTCATTTAAATTTTGGATTTTCATTTGAACTTTCGCATTTTCCTTTGCAAGAATTAAAACATCTTACATTTTAAGCATTTGTCAAATAATAAGTGGTTTATGCCAATACCAGTAGAACAGATATCTCTCAAAGTCACCTCTATCCTCTTTTCAGTCAAAGAAAAAGTCATAAAATCTTCCTGCTGAATATACAGGGCAGGTAATTTGTGCCTTCAAACCATTCACCGGTAGAAACAAAGTATGCAGATTTGTTTCCTGTAGCTTGAAAGTAATAGTGCCATTCAAAATCAGAATTAGAAGAGCAGAAATAATGACCTCAGTTTCTAGTTATGGTTGACTAAGTTTCTGAGAGACATTGGTCTCAGGAAACTACAATTTGGTTTCCTGTTACAAGCAATAGGACCAAGAATTTATTTCATTTTAACACTTTGAAAATAGAGGCTTTTCGTGCTTTATTCAGCATCTGCTCAGGAAAAATAGCACAGGATGCGTTAAGTAGTGACATAAAATGCACTCAACAGTATCTTGCAAGATGAAACATTTGTCTTATGATTTGCTTTTTAAGTAGCCAATTTATTCTTTCTCTAGTAGCTGGGAATCTGGCAGAATAAAGAAAAGGAAGCGTTTGCATTCAAACTGCTGCATTAGAAAACAACTGCTTTAATAATCTGTTTATCTAGCCTCCCTAACCTCCTATCTCACCCAGGCAATCTCCAAGGAAATGACTGAAAATGAGAAGGAAGGTAGAAACCATTGAACTCAAAGCCCTGTGGTCAGGGCCTGGCTAACATCACTGTAAGAGACTCTAAACTGTGGCTTTGACTCTGACCCCTCAGCCAGGGCGATTGTCATTTCCTTTGTTGAATCTAATTTGAAACAGAGATACAGGCTGCAAAACTTTGTCTTCAATGCTCCTCAGAAGAACAGAAGAGTGTGTTGCAAAAGTACCACAGAGCACCTGCTAAAATGGTGAAGCTTTTCGTTTGTCTTTGTCTAATGATGCATTTCTGTAATCTCTGTCAGATGAAAAGACAAAGTTTGAGTGACAACCTTGCTAAAGAATATGGTAGTTATTTTTAGTTCAGCCCATTCTCAGCAAGGTCTGGTATGGCCTTTTCAACTGGTCAGTTCTTTCCCAGAAGGAAGGATCTTTCACCAGAGAAGAACCCAAACAAGGCAAAGAAACCAAATGCACAATTTTGCAATTTCACTAATCTTGGTTCATACCACTTTGCAACACAAAGGGAGGATAAATTAAATGTAATCACACTTCAGTGAAAAATGAAGTTACTCTGATCCTAGCTATTTTCTCTAGTAATCCCTGAATTTACGATAAGCAAGTATCAGAATGAATAAAACCGTAATGCCAGCCACCTATGGTGTCCAGACTGTACTATTAGATTTTGTACACATAGTCAGTGATACTGGAAACTTGTAAACAGTAATCACTGTATTTTCCAAAATGTATTATTTTTTAAAAGGAGGGAATAATTATAGTATTTAGATATTTTTTTTCTCAGCAAAATGTTGAGATAAAGAGTGGAAAGCAAACATGTGGAGACTCTCTTACATAGCATGTTGAAATTTTTTCTCTTCTAGGACAAAAATTACCTTAGGCAGTATATAATTCAAATTTGTCATGAATATGTGTTTGGAAATGAGAAAAGTAGTTCTTTAAAATTAAATCACATTTCACAATCCTGGTGTTTCAGCTTCTTTTCTTCCTGATTACAGTGGATTTCACATGATCCTTATAAAGTAAAATTGAGGAAATTTTGAAAAAGATGAAGAGAGGAGGGAGAATAAATAAATGATAGACATTTCCCTGCAACTGTCATTTATTCTCTCAAGGGAACCAAGGCCGGAGAAGCCATGATGACATAAACAAAGTTTATTTGGGACTTAATTATGTTAGGAAGGACGGAGTTTCACAAAGTAGTCATGAGTGGGAGAAGAAACTTCACATAAATGAACATGTTTCAAATGTTTAGTGTCCTAAGCTGTATCCTATATAACTGAGCAGTGTGTGACATTCAGAGTGATGAATGACATTGAACAACTATAAATTTTTAAGCAGTGGTGCCCAAAACTAAACTTTTTTTTATTATTATTTTTTAATGTAGTATTTCCTGGTTTTGTTTCTTTAACAAAGCAGAGAGGAAAACCAATTCTTTTGGGAGGAAGAATGAGCTATAGTTTAGAACTGTCACTCAAGGTCACTGTTGCAATATAATGCAGACAGATAAATGAGGAAAAAATGTCAACTATTTCTCAAGCACCCATTCTTCTTATTTTGGAGAGGAGGAGAAAATGTGTTTATACATCATCAGGCATGCCTTGTGGGTAATCTGGAAAATACATGTATATGGAGTATGTACATGCTACTTAAGACATCCTGCTCTTACTCAGCCTAATGGAAGTTTTGGTAGTGTTTAATTATCCATTAATTTAAGGGTGAAAAATATTTTCTTACCATCTGAACAAAAGAGGGGAGCAGGAAGGTGAGGATTCCATACAGGGACAGGAACATATTGAGAACTGAACAGAAGCAGGATTAAACTACACGGAAAATTTGCCCAGAGAAGTTGTAGGTGCCCCATCCCTGGAAGTATTCAAGGCCAGGCTGGATGGGGTTTTGAGCAACCTGCTCTAGTGGGAGGTGTCCCTGCCCATGGCAGGAGGGTTGGAACCCGATGATCTTTAAGGTCCCTTCCAACTCTAACCATTCTATGATTCTATGATTTTACGAAAATTCAAGGTCCTGAACCTTGTGTAAGATCCTAAAAGAATTAGATATCGTTACATACGAATACATCTGTTGTGTGTAACTTAAGCTTTTATTAATCAGCAAAATTATTCCTTTTTCAAGGAAGCTGATATACGGAGTGCTTGTAGTTGAGAAGAGTTGGGCTAAATTATACATTTTCCTGATACAGTGGCACTGGGTGATAATTCGGGGAATTTTGATTTCCCAGGCCATTCCTCCATGGGAGATATTGTCCACAGGCTCTGTGGCATCAAACACCATTTTCTCTTCGATAGTATGCTTTTTTTCTATATATTTTTAACTCTGTCCAGCTTTGTATGATATAAAGAAATTCTACATTTAATTTTATAGACTAAACTTACAATATCAGAAAACCTGGAGCCCTGTGCTCTAACCAGCACAATTCCTGGAAGCCCAATCTTCTGTTGCCACTCCTTTCTGGGAATACTGCATGTGCTCTACTGACTCACATAATTTTAGATGGGAAAGACCGGCTGGTAGCCTTGCTTTTCCCTCCAGGGCAAAGGTGTTACTGTGCAACATGTTATCATAAAGGTCAAAGGGAACATTAATACCAGCCAATCTGTCTCATATTGTGACAAACTGGAGAATTTCATTCTGCATCACTCATAAATTTCAAAAACTAGACAACAGTTTTAGGGAACTTTTTGATTTAAAGACTTGTGTGAAAATGAAACTGTCATACCCTCTAATCAGTGGGGGACAACCAGTCTAATTTAAGAAAGAAAATTAAGTCTACTGCTTCCAGTTAATTGCTGAATAAGAACCTACTACTGGGGAGTAGGACTTTCCACTGTGAGCCTGAGCTCACTATCTGAACCATTTTTGTATTCTATAGACTGTGTATGTGATGTACCAGGATCAAGTATGCCATTCAAACATTGCCTTTCCCAATATGTTAAAGCACAGTTTTCTGCCAGGAGCACCATTGCTCTCCTGCAGGCTCTCCAGGAGTACCCAGGAGCGGCAGCAAGCACCACCTGGATTCTACAGCCCATGAGAGCTTCGGTTATGAAGAAATCACATCTAACTGACAATTGCTTTTGCTATCAAGATCCTGCCACACCATTAGCTCTCAGTTTATGCTCATGTTTATATCTCCTGACAGCTGTGCACAGGGCTACGTGAGATATAGGGGTTATATCAGTAGCTGCATAGCCTGTGGTTAACAAGATCTTGGTCTGCAGTTGCATTTATTTTCATCATCATGGACCATCCAGTATGCAGGGAACTGTTTAAGTGTGCAGGATTCCAGTGAGGTTTAAAATTGACTGAATTCAGTTATTCTTTCTGCTTCTTTCCTTCCAATAGCACTTTTGTTGTTGTTGTTTTTCACTGTAAAATGAGCAGTCTTTCCAATCTTGAGAAAAAAAATATATTTTAAATGCCCTGCAGAAATGAAAAATCATTCTAACACTCTGACAATATACTGTGTCAAACATAACACAGACATTCAAATTGACAAAAATGTTTTTTCTAGTGCCTGAAATCACATCAGTTTCAAGGATCCAGTATGTCAATAATAACAGTAGTAGTGATAATAATAATAATAACAGCAGCAACAACAGTAGTTGTATTGTTACTTCCCCTTACATAAAGGATTTTTTTCATTTCAGCTTACTACAACCTGCTGACATTTTTGAAAATCTGATTTACATAGCACTGCCTTCTCATGGAGATTAATTTCATACATATGAGAGGGAAAACAGTATTAAGGGCTTAAATAGCCTCAAATACCCATTACTGTTAAGTGACATTCACTGTTGTTTTTTTCCTGCAAGTCACAGTGAATGAAATTAGCTTCAGGCTGTGTAGGTTAGGTGAAAGGATAGACTGCCTCAGAGTCTATTCTGCTGCAGCCCAGCATAACGTTCTATGATTATCCAAGAGAAGAAATTTATTTGTTATTTTTTTATCTTAGAAATGGTGGAATTTGCTCTTGCAACTGTCCCCTCATAGCATTAGATACGGGCATTTTCTTTATTGTTGCCAAAAGACAGCTATCACTGATAGCATTTGTAGCTAGGTAGATTTAAAGGATGTGTAAGTATGCAACTGTCTGTTGCATTTTGTGCCAAAAAAATATTTGTACCATTATGATCCCTGTAGAGTTGACAGTCAAATCTCAATCTCATGTTTTTCTCCAACAATGAGCTAAAATAAATGGTTGTAGCTATGCAGCTTTCAACAGACGTCTAAATCTAATGCCCCTCTTCTTCCCAATTAACCTATGTGTAAAAGCAAATGCAATTTCCAGAAATAAGCCTAATTGCGTCTAGTACACAGCAGCTTCCTATTATAAGTAAAAAAGGAGCTGTTCTTTTTAAAGTCTTGAAGCTAACTGGGCTGCTATATTTCGTTTGAATTGCTTACAGGTGAATTAGGGAACCTGAGCTGTGGCAGGCTGTGAGGCACAGCAAGAGCCTAAGGAGTTGTCCATGAATTATGGCCTAAAAGTTTAGGGGGATTATTATACATATAATAATATCATCCCTGGGCTTTATTCAGGATTTGGGTTGCTTTGGCCTGGAGAAAAGACAAGTACTAGTAACTCTGCATATTAGGACCAAATTAACCGGAGACAAGAAGTTAAGTGGTTGAGAGAGCTCCAGCAGAGCTATGAAGGATGGCTTTCTCCGGGCAGGCAGGTGGATCTCCTGTCTGCAGGGCATATTCTCAGGTAGGAGAAAACAGAATTGTGTGTTACTGAAAGTCAGTGGAAGAGTGTGAAATTCCTCATATAGTGGCAGCAGGTACTAGCTGGTGCAAGTACTTTTTTCTGAAATGCATGAATCTGTCAAAAATTTAGAGGCAGAAGTTTAAAAGTTTTACTTTGAAACTGAGAAGGAACATTTATTGCATGTGCAGCATGGACTGGCAGGTGCACATCTCTGAGGCTGACAGGAGAGTCCTCTCTGGAGGGCAGAGATCTATGAGTCTGCTTCCCTGTTGGACAGCTTTGTCTTCTCCCAAACAGACTCACCAACATGACTCATCTCTTTCCCAGGTGAAATACCCACATAGCACATAGAAACAGCCTGCTGTTATGTTTCACAGTCTGCATTTCTCAAGGCTTTCAACCCGTAACACTATCAGGGTGATTTGGCTGTGAGATAGAGAAGTCCCATTTCACTTGTTTACAGACATTGACTGGACATGCTGTAATGGCCACCTTACATGTCTGATGATGCTCACTAGTTGGATGCTTAAAAAAGGACCTTATATGATTACTCTGTGAAAAAAACTGTCCTTATCTCCAATGGTGCAGGCCTGTGCCTATGGCAATTGATGCATTGCTGTTATAAAACCAGTTCTGCTGTTGTACCTGTGTCTTATCTAAAGGCTGTGTCTATTGTCTAAAGCATTATAAATTAATCTTACATATAAAAATCAATAACTCAGACACCCTCTTCTATGGCAAAGGTTTCTTACACATTTACTCACCTGGTAACTAGCAAGGACCATATAACTTTCTGTGGCTCAGTCATTAATGTCAATACCAGTGTTTACCTACTATAAAATGATAATCGAACTTGCACTAAACATTGATAAGTCTATGGTCAATCATTCTATTTGCCTTTTTGTCAGATACATTGAGTACATCTTCTACTAGGCAGGAAATGACAAGTTTACAGTCTATCAGGATACATTTAGGAATCAGCGGCTGAGATTAAGCTTCAGGAACTGCAGCAAGGTTACAATTGTGATTCTTAAATTTTGATTAAATGTATAGTTAATGGTCTACAGGAGTTTTTCTCTGTTAGCAATTGCTAAAAATCTGTTATTTTCCTCCAGATAAAGCTCTAAAATTACAGCTTTTAAATAAAGGTCTTCATAACGTTTCATTTATCAAATATTGAATTATCTCTTGAATCTTCTGTATCTGAATGTATTGAACTTTGAATAACCAATTTTATTGATGGAGCCAAAAATCCATATCAACAAGGTGCTTATCATAGGATAACACTGCTCTGTCTCCATGAGAGTCTTGTGTAGCTGCAAAAAACTGAAATGGCCACTGAGCTAAAGAACTGCTGTATCTTGCCAGCAAATTTGATATTGCAAAGATGTTTCTATTCTCATTCTGCAGTTGAATTAGCAGAGCAGAGAGTAGTGAAGCAGAGAGAAAATAGCATTTACTTGATAGGGTTCACAAGTGACACATTTTCTTGGCCCTCTAAATTGCCTGTCAAATTAAAGAACAAGTCTGAAAACTTCTGTAATTATCTAAACTATTAACTCTAACAAAGATTTACATGTCTTTCCTACTGCACTAAAGAAGGGCAGTTTCAAAACATTAAGCTTGAAACCTTCTGAGAGATGCAGTTAACAGTGTTCCAGAGCCAACCACTCGAATGAAAATTTCAAGCAGAAGCGTAAGGTTGACTTTTCAATTTTTCCACTGTGTAGACACTGAACTGTTATGGTCCAACCCTCTAAAACCAACTCCCTCCTCCCATCATCAGACTAAATTAACAATGTATCAAAGCCAAAATCTCTCTCAGTACAGATTTGATACCAATTTTTTCCACGACATAAGCATGTGTTGTATTTAATATTTATTAAAATATTGATTAGTCAAACACCTAAGTATTATATATGGAATTAATAGCCATCAAAAGTTTGCAGATATCATAAGTTGACAGTCATTGTCCCTTTTGCTTTTCAGTGAGCACGGATGAAACACTCAAAATAATTTTTAAAATTCCCTTACGAAATTTTAACATCCCCTTCATATAGCTAGAATAGAAATAGATTTATTATTTCAATATCTTTGGTGTCGTTATATCTGTAATTGTAGAACATAGAATCGTTTCTGCAGTGAATTTTTTGGTAATGCAAGGCTGGAATTTTGTGCAGCTTTCAATTTTTCTCAGACTCAGTTTGTTCTACTTTTCCCTTTTTTATTTTATTATTTTAATTTTTTAATGTGTTTGGGTAAATTGTTTACTTGCTGCAGCAGAATCGCAGAATAACAGAATTTTCATGGTTTCTGAGATTTATGTGGGTACTTGAAAAGACAGAAAACAGTTTCTGGTCAGTAAGAGCAAGTATTTATATTAGAAAATTTGGTTTATTCAACCTGGAAACTGAAATATATCTTGTAGGAGATAGGTCATTAAAATAAGACCTTGGAGAAGTAACATTCATGAAGAATTATTAATGAAAATTACAAGAATAATTTCCAGTATTGGTAAAGTAAATGTGGGGAAAACTTAGTAATCCATTTAAAAGACTATAAAAAACATTCTTGTAGATTATGCAGTCAAATTCAACGTGAACTTTTTATTATTCTATTAAAAACAAAGATGGTAGCAACCTCCTTGCTAGTTTAAGACTGAATAGTAAAACATGGCATTGTTAATCTTTGTATATGAACCACAGTTTTGCAGATAGGGTCATTTCACTAATGGAATGTCAAGAGAAACAGACATTTTCACTAAAGCAATGCTGCAGCAGACAGTCTGCGTCAAGATATAGATGTGAATTTTGAATTAGAATTTAATTAGCTTTTTTTCTAATGCCCAAAATAACAAATATGCTTGATTAAAATTAATGATGATATATTAAGTGAAGGCTACCTAATTGCAACTTCAGTTTAAACAATGCCTGAATTTCCTAATCAAAAATTTTATGCCTCTTGCCTAAATGGCAATTGCTTATGAATTGCTGCTTTGCCACTCTGATTACCGTTCTTAAAGTTCAGTAAATTACCAAAGCTCAGAATGCATCAAGTGCACAGTATACGTAGCTGAGGCTTCCTTTGCACACAAGGAATTTTTTTTTTTTGCTATGAACAAACAGAAGTGTTTTGCAAACAATGATATCTCCATGGTTATCCAAATGATGCTACCTTTCTTCTCACTAATGTAAATGTACACATCGTATTATTTCAAAGCACCCACATGGCATTTTGAGGTCACTAAAAGACACCAAACAAAAAAAATGAGTAGAAGAATATAGCATATTAAGATAAATATGTAGTTAAAGAGCATTCACAGTGCACTGCACAGTAAAGACAGTCAGAAAACAAATTTCCAAACTGCTGTAAATTGGTTTGGGGTCAAAATGTTTTATTTCCATTTCAATTCAATGCTTTTTGAATGAACTGTGAATAAGAAATAGTTCTTCACATTTTAAAAAAAAAAATTACTATCAACACTTCACAAAAAAAAAAAAAAGTCACATTTTCAAGAAGGTATACTTGATCAAAAAGATTGCTTTGTCAAGTATTTTGTCCCTGCTGTCTATTGTTTTATTTCCTTGTCCTGACTTGGATGTCCAGTCTTATTTATCAGAAGACTTAGATATGCCCTGTACTGATACTTACATTTGAATGAAAATGGTTCACTGTACAGGACAGATAACGCATGCATATCCTATTTACGTAAGAACAAGGATTGCCAAGGATTTCACTGGGTGCCTTGCTTTCCTAACAATCGTAACCACCTAACAAAAGTGCATACCCAGTGGCATCCAATTAAAGCATCCTCCCTGTTCTCTTCTTCATTGTTTGTGCCTATGACACTGTGTCTTGTGTTATATATGCTTTTAAAAGTTTACTGGTATGAAATTACTCTTGCCAGTGGCTGTAATTAAAGCTTGACAGACAACAAGGGATATTTATGCCGATAGATGAAGCTCTGCAGATCCAAAGCACGGTTGCAGATTCTTCTGGGAGCTTTACTGGACTTAACTCAGCATACATAATATGACTTTATAGTAAATCTCTTCAGTTTTCCAGTGAGGTTTTTATAATCTGTCTGTATAACAAATATTTTTAATGAACGATATCATGCATATGTATTAATGTAACCTGCAATGACCTGCTCCATGTGAATAAATACCTTACCTTCTAAATGTTGTTTGTGACTTACTTTGTATCTGAGAAAACACTGTACAGATAGTAATGTCATTTGAAATATGTGTTTTTAATGATTCTTAGTATCTGTCATGCTATTATTGTTAACTTTGTCTATTTCACATCCACTCAGTTGCTGTGATAAGAAATAAGGATGGTTTTGGGAACATCCAGTTCTGTATCTCCAGTTCATCAGGATGCCAAAGGGGACAATTTAGTCTGCTCACACTAGGTACACAGATATCAATAACACATCTCAGAGATGCTGCCTCTGAGGACAACCATTGTAATGCATCTGGGACTACCATGTTTCATTTCCTTGTCATTCTTATGTCTAAAATATTTATTTTAAATTTCTAGATGAAGCATTAGTTTTAGATGTAGTCATAAAGCACCATCCTCTCAAACATGACTGTTAGGTGCAATTCTCACCATCTTCTCACTGCAGAGTGATGTACTGTCAGTGGTCTCTAAGCAGTTCACAGACACAGAAGCCTGTAAAAGACACTGAAATATACCTCCTGGTCCAACTGCTAGTTCCCATTCCTTTTCTTGAAAGGGAATAGTGAAGATGGATTTGGCCACCTAGATTGAACCAATCCACTACTAAACACCTTACCAAAGCTGGAATCTCTCACAAATTTTGCAATAAGGTCTTGCTGTTAGCCTACAGATATCCAACTAGCCCGGATAGCCTAGCTATCCAACTAACTCAGTCCTCTTAGGTCAAACAATGGTGAATGGCTCAGGTCAACAGTAAGAGCAACAGTCAGTGAGCTGAAAACAAAGCAACTGGGAGACTGGAAGCCTAGGCAGAGTGGGAGTAACAATGTCCAAAGGCAGACCACAAGGGAAGTTGCTGGACCTCATTAATCTTCCCTGTAGGTGCCTCTCATAACATGGTGAGGTGGTTTGAACTGCTAGTTGGCTGAGAGTGGGACTGGAACAGGTAACTCCATATGCATAAATGTCCAGACCCCAGAGCTAGGGCTGAAGTGCTCTTTTTGAAAATGAATTCTGTGAATCTTACAAGTACAAACTGATGGATATATGTTCCTCCACTACCTGGCCACATTCAAGGTGCTTTCCCAAGTGTCAGAAGACTACTAGGAAAAGGAAATAGGCCTGAAGATGATACATCAATATAGTTCAACACAAATGTAGTTTGTGCCAAACTGAAAAACTAGGATATATATCTTAAAGTCCCAATGAATAAGCAAAGGAGAACCATATTCCTTTGATTTTTTTTCGTGAAATTTTAAGCACCAACACCAATAAATGTCCTTCAAGATCAACTTCTTAAAGAGAACTGTATGAAACTTTTCTGACTTCATGTGACTCGGGATTTTAAAATCTATTTAATGAGGCCATCCACTTAGCTGTACTCTGCTACAAAAAAAAGATGCTAGCACTTCATGGAGACCTAAGCTTCACCTACTATTGTTTCTTTTAATGTAAGGTTCTTCAACATGAAAGGGTCTTGGTTAAGTTCAGTAATTATGTGTATTTCTTCAGAACAATTGGTGGACATTATTTTCATCCTGTAGTTCTAAAAACCTTTCCTCTTAAAACTTATGCTTTATAGTATCCCAAAGGAATCTACTTGGAGAATATATATAGCAATTTTTATTGTGCGGTAATCATAACATGGTTGAATGCAAATAAAAATATTCAAGGGTGCATACCCTGGCATAAGCTAGGAAGATTAATATATTATTTGCATTTAGTGAAGGAAGCTAATAGCTGTAAAGAGGTAGAGATGATGAAGATTGCTGGTGTGAAGGTACTAATTTACCTGTTAATATGAAAGACCATAAGGATGAGTTGATCACAGAATCATAGAATTGGAAGGGACCTTAAAGATCGTCAAGTTCCAACTCCCCTGATGTGGGCAGGGACCCCTCCCACTAGAGGAGGTTGCTCAAAGATTTTTATAGTCTGTATTGATGCCTGTCAATACAGACTATAAAAATGCGCATGCAGAGGCTATGGAAACTTAAGCTTAAAAATTCTACAGCTTTATTTATTTTTTTCCAGATTAAAATTTTCTTCCTGGCTTGAAACTTGGGAAATAGCATTAAATGATAATACACATTTTTTAACTATCACATTGCATATATCTGAAATTGCTCAAGATAACACTTTAATGGTGCTGTCCAAATATTAGCCACGTTATCTGAATCCCAGGCCCTGATCTGCTCTCTGGAAGAAGCTGACCTTCTACGCAATTTAGAGACAATAAACACTACATTCTCAAAATGTCTGAACAGCTTTCTAAGGATACCCAGACTTTCAAATGAACTTGATCAACTGGCATGCAGACTTTGTATGATTTCTTACATTTCTTAGTGAAACTAGAGAAACTCTGACTTGGAGATTTTAGGCGGACTGAAAATGAAAGAAGGCTAAAACATCAACCCACAGCAAGTACTAGCAAATAGATATTCCACTGAGAGTGGTACATGTACGTGAGATTTGGGTCTTTTCATTGTTTTTTTTCTTGCTCTCTCCAAGCTGAACATTTTATTCTCTGTGGTTTAACCTCTGTGTGTGCTAATTAGCCGGAAGGAGTGAGAGAGCACATATTTAATTAGTGTTTCCTGTAGTTCTTTTCTCATTTGGTGATTTCCTGGGTCTTATTCAGAAATATGAGATCAGCCAATAAACTTAACAATGCCAAAAAAAACAACTTACACCCGCTGGACGTGTCTATTTCTGTGGGTGGCAACCTCCCTCTAACCTTTCTCAGCACCTTATAGAATATGGGCTACATTTCTGTCAGTGCCAGCCTTCATCACCGCTTTTGCTCACAGAAGTTGTCCTCCATAGAAGACAGGATGGCAGTCTACTTATCCTTGCTTTACCTCATGTACATTTGCATGTGAAACCTGGTTTCTGGTATATATAGTATTCATATGAACACATATCCTATCTTCATATACTTACATATGGTTATACAAAAGAGTAGTAAAAGACAATTAAAATTATATATGTACAAAAGATCCAAAGCAGAATTATGAGCCTGGCTGCAAAATCAACTTCCCTCTAAAATGTCTGTCTTATATGAATCAGGACTAAACGGGTTTCTCCTTAAAGGTTTACCACAATGGTAGCAATAGTGTCATGGGGATACAAGTGATTTTTTGGTTTTCTTTGTTTTGTTCTGCTTCACTTTTATTTACCATAAAAGCTCAAAAAAACCCCAAACCCAACAACAACAACAACAACAAAAACCCAACAACAACAACAACAACAAAAAAAACCAATAAACCCCCCGTTAACTTTAATTCCATTGGTTCCACTGATGGTTTAGTGAGGACAGTAGGACAGTCTTACATGCTCCATTAGCCTTATGGAGCCAAAGTGTGGCTGGAGGCTTTTTGAGTACAGTCTGTGAATAGAGTGCACAGCTTTTCTTGTAACACTTTCATCCCTTTTCCAGGTGTATTTGGCTTTTGAAAAACACAGATGCAACTACTGGTGCTGTCAAAACAAGTTAATAGCAACAGCAGGACTACTGAGCATGAGACAGAGAGCATCATAACTCTTGTTTTAGGAGTTATTTTGGACATAACGAAGGAGGAAAAGTGACTGACTGAAGATACGGTTTTTGGCTGAAGATCAGAAACAGTACAGCATATGAAAGAACCCCTTGAGACTATAACTGTACTGCCTTTCATATTCAAGCTAATTCATACATTGCACGTTACATTATGGCATGTTGAAGGTCACAGGGTAGGAATTCCTCCTAAAACATCTGAGTGGAAGTTACCCTTCAATACCATTTATAGGGCTCAGCTTCCGTCCCATGATTAAAACAGTACTGGTTCCTCTGCTCTTGAACTAGAAACTCTTTGTGGGAATTTTTGATTAGGCATGTAAGCCTGTAACCCCTGTAAGTATCCTTTACAGGTAAAAGTAGTTTGTAAAGACCATGTTTTGAATGACTACTTACAATTACAGAATTTAAACTTCAGCATTAGACGTTTTGATTGTTTGAAAAACTATCAGTTTTCCAATGTTTCTGTGTATCATTTAGAAGGTCCAGTGATGCATCACAAGGCAGAATTTGTGAAGCAAAAGGCCAACAAGTATAGCAGTACCCTCTGATGTTGAAAATGAAAATCAATAATCCACTTAAGCACCTTGTGGGAAATGTTGTGTTTGTGTATTTTTTCCCCTGTGTTGGTAACCACTTTGCTTTCCAGGTTAGCTGATGTTACATAGTTGATTAGTTTGTTTGCTTGCTTTTGTGCAAGATAAGAAATAATAAAGTGTAAACAATAAAACAAGTGGAAAACATACGACAGATAATAGCAATTTGCAGCACTCTTCACACTCTACTATCAGGAAGAGTTATACTTCAGAAATACTAGAGAAGATTTGCTTTTCTTGCCAGATACAGTCATAGACCCAAGCACCACAGAGACTCCTCTGCTTGTTCTCAGAGTTCAGATGGTCCCACAGAGAGACAAGTATCCACCTATTCATAGCACGTTCATAGTAAGTCAAACCTTTTAGACTGTCAATCTTTGTTAACGCTACATTACAGTTTATTTTACAGTGCCTCATCACTCAGCTGCTAATGGGTCCCCCCAGAAGAGGCAGAGCACAGGCACATATTCTCAGCCCTTCAAGGAGGCAGAGCAGAGCTGCCACATAAAGACAGGAGAACCTCCTGGAAGCAATACCCGAGGCGGATGGTGGGGTGACAGTGCCAATGCCACACTTCACTAGATCACACTGCCCCCCAGTGCTTTCAGTAGTATTAAAATATCTTCCCATTTTTAGCATCAAGGTGAAAATTACTGACTCAAGTAGCCAGTCCAAGGATGATATAGTTTGCTTACCTGGATCTATATCAGCCTTTAGGAAAGCAAAGTTTTATGAGAAAAACATACTGATGCAGCAAACGGCCAGCGAAATTTAAGCTATGATGCATGCACTTTATCACGTATTCTCTGCATCCCTCCTCTCACACTTGCTACTTTTTTCAGAAAGTCCCTGGAGAATTAGGTTTGAGGGGGAGAGAGGAAAATGAGGAAATGAGATTAGGAGTGGGGAAGTGGCAACACAAATTTCAGTTTCCTTTTTCTAGTGGGAGAAGTGAAGAATTTGTCACAGATCCCACACCTGTCAAGGCCAATGACAAAATATCCATTGACTTTAATAAGAACACGCTTGATTTGCATCAATTGTATTGTTTCATATTTTCTAGCTTCATCTTGTGGCTGACTAGAAAGTTTGGGTTTAGTTTCAAGTGGTGATAATAGCTATTCATATTATTAATTTCATACAGAGAAATCCCTTTCAATCCAACGTTCTTATAAGATTCAGGCTGACTCAAATTCATTGCATCTAACTTGAAAGCAAATTCCATTCTCAGGAATCAAACTGCAGTACATTGCAATGCGTACATTAATATGCCATATTCCTTCTATTTTCAAACTCCTTAACTAAAAATAAAAGGATTTTAAAGGAACAACTGTAGCAAAGGATTTATAGGAAAACTGTAGGAATTGCTACCTTACATTTGCCATTGGCTCCAAGAACAGTTGCAGGACTAATGGTAATGAGTTTCTGCTTAGGCTGAATCAAAGGGGTGAACACTACGGTGAACTAGATCAGACCATCTATACGTCAGAGAAATCAGCCTAATTGTGCAGAAAAAGCAAACTAGGTAAACAAACTTATCCTGGTTGATGGGTGGAAGCCAGGATTTTTTGGCAGCCAGGTAAATCAAAGAAAGGCTCACTGATTTCTGTATTAAAGTTAATACAAAAGCAGACTTTTACTCAATCCTTTATATGCTTTTCTTAGATAGAGGTAGTTAGATGGATAGGCATAGAGAGAGACACAGATGTATAAGACAGCTAAAAAGATAGAGAGGTGGCAAATATTTTGACATGGTTATTGGGAATCAGTTACAGGAAGTTAAAGATTCTTAGATAAATTCAATTTTAAAATATCTGCTGGAGTTTGTGAGCCCTCAGTATCACTTCTTACTCTAGTTATTGGTTTGTTTGCTTTTTACTAACGACACAAGCAAGGCTTACAGCTTGTCTCTGCTTTTGAGACTCTGAGAGACAAAGTCTGCCACATGATGCTTTTGTTGCCGCCAAGGCTAAACCGTGACAGTGAGTCTACTCTTACTGTTAGACCATATATTTCTATTTATTGATCTATTTTGCACCTGTCATCCTTAAAGCCAGTGATCAGTTTCAACCAAATTCAACAGGCTGTTCTGAAAATAGGTGAATGCATAGACACAGAGACATGATTAGTGCTTTGACAGAAAGGCTTCTTCTTTAACTTACACTTCAGAGACTTCAGAGCATGTTGTGTGCCTCGGGGCATGAAACCTTGGCAAGCAGTTCTTCTGTTATTTCAGAGTTTGTGAAGCTACTTCTGCAGTGTTACACAGTAACATTGAGCTTCAAATGAAAAATGAAATCCAAAGTCTTGCCAAGATGGCACAAGTTCAGCTAATGACAGTTCTACTTTCTTTCGTCATTCACTCCTGGTGCCTGAACTACTGGCGACACAGCTGAAGAAAAGAGCCCTCTCAGTGCCAAGCAGTGGAAGCCTCTCAAAACTGCAAAGTAAATATCAGGGCTTATGACATTTCTTCTGACAAGCACTTCTAGTTTTGCAATGTATGTTTTATTTATATGAGTTGGAATATGTGAAAGCTAAGAAATATCAGAAGACAGATAGTCCTTTTTTGGCAAAATTTTTACCATCGGGGGGTCAGACTTTCAAAAGGATTTTCACTTGTTCATCTTGCATTGTAGTTCTATCCACATAGATCTGGAAGATGCAACAGAAGCATGTCTGAGCAGCAAGTTAACTTAAAGATTTGTATTATGAGAACATGAACTTCTCTGACATACGGGGAAACTTGGATGCATAGCGGGCCTCTTCTTTTGCTTGTTCTGCCTTCCTACATGAATCTCTGGACTCAACATATCTCCTTTTGACTTGTACAGGAGAGAGTGGGTAAGAAATCTGGCAGTATGGTTTCTGACTTCATCTCACAATCAAGGTTTCTTTTGGAAGAAAGTCGAAGAACTGTCACGGATGTCATGGGAGAACATTTGTGAGCAAAGACAGCATGGGTCTGTGAGTATCTCTGTGTCTGCTTCTCATTTTGACTTACACCATTGTTTCTTTTCTTAAATAGGCTTCTAGTTTTTCAAAAAGAGTGAAGAAAACCCCACTGACAGAAAACATTTAGCATGTGCTCTTCTGGAGCAGCTATAGACTAATTTTAAGGCGAGTGGCTACTAGTCACTGGTACCAAACATGCTGTCAGGTAACCAGCAGAGCAAAGAGGCCTGCAGTACACTCCTCCAGCAAGCAGTAACCACTGCTCCACTGTCTTGTGAAGAAAATCAGGAAAAAGATAAACAACAACCTACGTTCTGAAATACAGACATGGATGGACTAGGAAATTTAATCTTCTGCTTGATAAGGAGTGCTGACAACTGTGAACTAGTCAAAGGAGAAGCGAGAGAAGGGGGAACAAACAACACAAGATTGACATTGAAAAGAAAGAGGGAAACAACCCTATTTGTCAAATAAAAATGAATAAAATATTTTGAATGAAAAGAAGCAGAAGTAATTCTGTAAACATAACAAGAAACTAGTAAATGAGGAATGTAAGTCAGCTTCAGAGAGTCAATGGTGTCTTCTATTCCAATCTGATGCCTAAAACCTTTCCAGAAAAACATCCAACATTCTGTTGTGAAAACACCTAGCAGTTCCTCTAAAAACTGTCAGAGAGAAAAAATTCTTTACAGTTTATGGTAATATTTGTGAAGGGACTGTCACAAAAGCTTTGGAATTTCCATTACCCAAAGTGAAATTACATAGAACATTTTGTTTAATTCTTGCATGTAGCAAAAAAAGAGAATTGGGAACGGGAAGGTGGAAGTGCCTAGGTATTAGCATAGTATCTGACTTATTTCTACCATCTCTTTAAATCATAATACTTAGCATAAATATTTTTTCATCAGTGACATCTGAACAAAACCTTACAATAACACATCAATTTCAAACTGACATCCTAAAGGTTAAATTTTGCTACTCGTACTGATGTTGAAAGCTCTGCAATGATTTTACTTGGCCTACTGTCCTGGTTTCCAGCAGGCTCTATCAGGCACAGCTATTCCACCCCACGTGTGCCAAGCCCAGGGGGCAGCAGGGAGCTGTCCGGGAAGGGGAGGGGCCACAACTGGAAGTGGGCGTGGTGATGTCACGGCATAGGTGTATATCTGGGCAGGCGGTGTGGGGGTGCGGCTCAGCAACATCGGTGGCGGTCGGGGCTGCGTGGGCTGCTGTTGGTGTTGTACTCGTGTTTATACCCTCCATCCGTGTTACTGTTTCCCTGTAATACTTGTTCTGGTAAACAGTTTTTATCTCAACCCACGAGTCTGCCTTTTTCTTCCCATCCTCTCCCCACCGCTGTGGGACGTCAGAGCCAACGGGCTGCACGTGGCTCTTTTATTGCCACCGAGGCCAAACCACGACAACTACTCAACCCACTGAGAGGTATGAAATACAATTCTGCAATAATAACACTGGAACAAAAAACATTTAAGTGGTTTGGGAAAGATACATTCCTGGCAAAAGGAACCCAGACTCTTAATTCCCCTTTCCTCACCACAAACAATAGCCAAAGTGCCCTACATTTGGTTCAACATTGCTAATTCTTCTTCTAAATTCATCTTCTCTGAGGTTCATCCATTTGGTCCTCTGGAGCACTGTCAAAGAACATTGCAAAGATTTTCGTCTTAGCTTGGTCATTGCACTTTCTATTTTTTTTTAATAAATTGCACTTAAACAAATAGGGAATTCTACTAAGAGCTTCTTGAGGTTTTAGTCACAAACAACTTTTGCCTCCTCTCAGATATCTTCCCACCACATTCATTTCATTCTACTTCCCTTCTACTGCCGTGGGTGCAGAATGCTCGGAAGAAACTCTGTTCACTAAGGTATCACATAGTGTGACTACATGAAAAATCCTGTTATCATCAAAGGATATTAGATTGCAGTACAACAGTTGCAGAAAAAAATATTAAGACTCTGAAAAGTGTGTTCACAAAGGTAGGTGACCCAATCCTTTTATCTAATTCCATATCAATTTCTTGTATTTCCCATTCTGTCTGAAACTCATGTGGCACCTTTTTTTTTCTCTTACGAACACTCAAAGAAGATGTAGTGAAAGGAAAGACTCATTACTCAGACTCATGCTAACCTGATAAGCTCTGACTTACTTCTGTAGAAATAAATAAGGTGTCCCTTCAGACAAAACAAGACACTGACACGTAATTTTATTTATTGTTTTTGGAGAACATATGGCAGAAGTTAACCTCCTGGTGGATGTTTGTCAAAAGTGAATGTCTGTCATGAATTCTCGCAGGATTATAGAATCATAGAATGGTTCGGGGGGAAAAGCGACTCAAAGACCTAATTCCAATTTCCCCACCATGGGTAGGGACACCTTCCACTAGACCGTGTTGCTCAAAGCCCATTCCAGCCTGGCCTTGGACTGCTCCAGGGATGGAAAATACACAACTTCTCTGTGCAACCTGTTCTCACCACCCTCACGGTACAGAATTTCTTCCTGATATCTAATCTAAATCTCCCCATTTTCAGTTTCATCTTATCACTACATTCCCAGATAAAGCGTCACTCTCCATCTTTCCAGTAGCCCCCACTTACTGGAAGGCTACAATAAGGACTCCCTAAAGTCTTCTCTCCAGGCTTAAGAAAAAACAACTCTCTCAGCCTGTTTGCATAGAAGAGGTGGTCCAGCCCTCTGATTGTCTTCATGGCCCTCCTCTGGACATGTTCCAGCAGGTCTGTGTCCTTCTTACACTGGGGGCCCCAGGGCTGGATGCAGTACTCCAGGTGGAGTCTCACAAGTAGAGAGGGAAAATCACCTTTCTTGACCTACCGGCCACGCTTCCTTTGGTGCAGCCTAGGATGCAGTTGGCTTTTTGGGCTACAAGCATACATTTCTGGCTCATGTTGAGTTTCTCATCCACCAATTCCTCAGGGTTGCTCTTAATTCATTCTCCTCCCAGCCAGCATTTGTGCTTGGATTGTCACAACCCAGGTGCAGGACCTTGTACTTGGCCTTGTTGAACTTCATTATATTCTCATAGGCACACCTCTCAAACCTGTCCAGGTTCCTCTGGCTGACATCCCTTCCCTCCAGCATTACTGTACCACACAGCTTGGTGTCATCAGCAAACTTGCTGAGGGTGCACTCAATCCCACTTTCATTGTCATGGACAAAGATGTTAAACAGCACTTGTCGCATTACTGACTCCTGAGGAATGCCACTTAGTAACTGTCACTCTCCACTTGGACATCAAGCCATTGGCTGCAACTCTTTGAATGCAACCATCCAACCAATTTCTTAACCTCTGAGTGGTCCATCTATCAGATCCATGTCTCTCCAATTTAGAGACAAGGATGCGGTGCAGGCAAGTGTCAAGAGCTTTGCACAAGTCCAGGTAGATGATGTCTTTTACTTTGATCCACAAGATATAGGAGATGTTATTAGTGATAGAACAAACATATTTAGCTTGAACTGTCATAGCTTTTTAATTGCAGGGAGCCTTTCAGTGCAGGCAGCAGATAAGAGACACCCTTCCAGAATTCAAGTAGCTGTTGGACCAAGCTGCGTGGGATAGACTGGGAATGAGGTATAGCCTGCAGTACACTTGAAAGATCATGTTCTCCTGACTTACGGTGTTCCCAGCCTGAAACTCCTATCAACTTATACAAGTGTACTCTGATTCAGTACTTACCATGATAGGAATCTTTTTGTAAGCCTTGGTAGAAACAAATTGAAAACATTTCAAAATCTTCTGGAGCAGAGAAGTATTTAAGATAATTGTCTTTGTTCCATAGACCTTAGATCTTATCAGTTCTTCAGCCTTGAATCTCTTTTCAGAGGATTCACAGCACAATTTCACCTCAGTAGTAACAGTTTCTTCACAGACTCCAGTGCAGGCTGCGGTACTTAAATGAAAACAGCAGTAAAAACTAAGGTAGCTAAACATTATTGTGCCCTATGATCATGCTTCTTGCCTGGGCTGTTCCACTCTGAAAATATTCTTGGTTTTTCTACATAAAGAATTTAATACTAAATTAGACTGTAATAGTCTCTGAATTTATATATGCTTCCTTGTTAGAAAAGACAGGAAAATGATAACCAAAAGGCTATTCTGGTCATATGAAAATTCTATCTGTTACTTTACCAAGGAAATACCATAAACATGGATAAAGATACATTCCAGAATGATACAGTAACCTGATACATTAAGACATCTGTAGTCCAACCTCCTGCTCAAAGCAGGGTCAGCTCTGAGATCAGATTAGGTTGCCCAGGACTTTATCCTATCAGGTAGTGAAACCCCTCTAGGATGGAGAATGCACAACGTCTCTGGGCAGCCTCTACTTATCAATGGTTTTCCTCAGGATACAAATCTGCTCTGAAAATTTCATGGAAGTGTAGATTAAAAAGTACAGACAACTGTGCAGGTTCTTTCATGTGTTTCATGTACTGCTGTACTCACTTTTACATTGCTCTCATGTACTTTCCCTGATCAAAGGTGTGCTGCTCCTGCAGTGCCCAGCAGCTACTTCTCCAGTTTATGGAGATAATTCCTCTAACTGTGTGTGAATCCAGACACTGCTGGTATCCAAATTCCAGCTCAGATAGTGGTTTCATTGCTCAACAACGAAAATCTACCAGGAAAAGCCGTGGAGTTTATTTGGCAAAGATTTTACAGCACATGGATGAGATGAAAGGGGGCACAGCTGGTTTCAATTTTCTGTAGTGGAATTTAGCATTCAAAAGTATGGCAAATGTTGGTAGAAAGAATAATTGAAAACTCATTTTGGCATCAAACAGATAGATGGCACAAATATGGGCCAATATACTTTCTTTAAACCCAAAATACAACTCAAATTTTCGTTATCTGTTAAAAAACAGCTTCACAGGCACTTGTTCTTTGGTTTTGGTTCCACACATGACAATGCATGGAGCTTTAATTTACTATTAATATTCATATACTGTTACACACCAGCACTAATACTTCCATTTTAGAACAGAAAATTAAATAGATCTAAAATTTAATCCAGTGTATTTTCTTAACTCTAAATAAAATTGACAATACTTCTCCCTCAAAGAATTCACATTAAAGCATACTTTTTAGTTCACAGAATGCTTCTTAAAGGTATCTGAAGGATAATGCCTCATGGCATTTCTTTTTTTATTATTATTATTTTTTTATTTATACAGAAATGTAGTTATTGGCCACGGGTATGAAAATGTTATTTTTATATTATTGTGAATGACTGATTGTTCCCAAGTAACACATTCCACATCTTGGGAGGAAAAGTACTGTGAGGCTCTATAGAATCTTCTGACAGCAGATAGATGGAGAACAGATTATCTAGTAAAGTAACTATAATTACTCCACTGAACTCAGTAAAACATTTACATCTTTTCTAGCTTCCCTGAATATGCCTATGTAGTTGTTACTCCTTTACCTTTTCCACGAACTATCAAGCCTACATCAGAGAGGGGAAAAAGAAAATAAATAATGTTGTCTCAGTATTAACAAATGCAAAAACATGACCTGCAGCATCATACATGGAAAGTACATCTTCTGGCTATTAGAGAAGAGTTTCAGTAATTTGAGAAATAAGGGTAGTTCTGTTATGGTGCATGTCAGCCGCACATTCAAGAAAGGTTTATAGATACTCACTAATAACAATCAACCCTACCTTTCCACAAAAGTCAAATGTGGTGGAGGGAATTTCAAACTGGTTATGCCTGCATACGTTTTATTGATCCTAGGCAGGTAGGGAGTATATGTTTGGCTTCAAAATCTTATTATTTTCTTATCTTTCTGCTTCTGAAAAAGACTTCTCTTCCTCTATTCATGCTGTGGAGGCTAGCCTGTGTTTGTTTCCATGCAAAAGGTTCCTCTAGATCACCATCAGGCCACTTTTCTAGCTGCCGGGTTGATTTTGCTATGGATTTGCTGATTACTGTAGATTTCCAGAAGTGCGGTCTGATATGAAAAGGACAAGGGGTAATGCTTTTAAACTAAAAGAGGGTAGTTTTAGACTAGATATAAGGAATATATTTTTTATGTTGAGGATGGTGAAACACTGGGCCAAGTTGCCCAGAGAGGTGGTAGATGTGCCATCCCTGGAGACATACAAAGTCAGGTTGGACAGGGATCTGAGCAACCTGATCCAAGTTGAAGATGTTCTTGCACATTGTAGGAGGAGTTTAGACTAGAAGACCTTCGAAGTTCCCTTCCAACCCAAACTATTCTAGGATTTTATTCTGTGATTCTATATTGAAATACAACATATGGTACTGCCATTTTCCAATCTCATATTTGTAGGTGGCAGTCGTGCACCATCTCCAGGCTTTATAGAGTTCTTCCTCCTCACAGGGAAAGCAGCAGGAGACTGCAATGTCTGCCAGTCCAGTTTTACTCAGATTGCCTAGTACCTTTGAATCCCCCTTCTGCCCTGCAAGAGGCAAAATGCAATTTCCACCCTGGAAGGCTGTGCCCAGGAAGTTCCTCTCATCCAAGATAAGTCCTGGAGAGAGATGGGGCCTCAACTCTTATTCTGCAGAAGAGTAAGCAAAGGCACCATTACTATCTGCTCCAACCTAGTGCTTTTTAGTTAGCTACACGTAAAACTGAAATGTACCTAAAAGATTATTCATAATGTTTAAAGGAGAGCATCAGAGAGTACAGGTAAAAGGCTTGTGCAAAAGGGAAATATCACTTCTGCCTTTCCACTGATGCAAATTGCAGTTGCAGAATGATGAAGGCTGTGAGGGTGGCAAAGCCAAGGAACAGGTTGCCCAGAGAGGTGTAAACCTGCACCTGTTGGACCTGCTTTGGCAGGGGTTTGGACGAGATTATCTCCAGAGGTCCCTTCCAACCCCATATCATTCTGTGATTCTGTGAAATACAATATGGCATTTATAAAATTTTTAAGAAATTAATAGTGAGTTCATTTCTTGTGCTTAAAGAAATGTGCTGACTTCCAGAGTTTACCTAAATCTCCTGCTTTACTATATTATTATATTAATGCATAATTACTTATATATTTTGCAACCAAAGGAAGTACACTCAATTCCACATACATTTTCAGAGAAATCTACATTATATAATCAAGCATACCATTATCATGCACGTTCTCCTGTACAGAATCAGTACTACTAATTACTGTAGCTAACTACCTTGTGGAAGCTTTATTCAAAACATATTTTTCCATTAAATCCAAGACACTTTAATTTCTAGAAAAATTGGGATGCAAATGAAAACGGTTTCATTGTTAGTACACAAATTGTTAATCACAGCCTTGGAGGATATTAAGGTGAGATATTGAGAACATGTGTGGGAAAACTGGCACTCTCTTCTAAAGGGAGGGAAGGTTTTGTATGTAGTGGTTTTGACTCAACATTACCTTCTTTGGTTTGTTGCTGGTGAGGATTTTCATGTATGAAGAGCCTTTTCCAGTTCATTGCTGTGATTCATTCCTGAACCAGTTAGCCCATTGGCTTGCAGAGTGATGACAGTGGAGGAAAGAAGTCTCTACTTTAAAGACACGAACACTGATGCTGCTGAACTCTACTCTGACCTGTGCTGCTGCTTGGCCATTATATTGTGTCTTACAGTCTTTGAAACATGCCTTTATGCATGATTTATAACTGTAGAATCTCTCGCTGAGATAAAAATCCCTTTCATGTGACTATAGAGGTAATGTCTAAGCCACTATTTCCTGAACATTTAAGTAGTGACATAGACTGCTTGTGGCTTTGGGCAGTGATTTTAAATAGCTCAGGGGGGAATGTTCTTTTTTTTTCCCCCCAGTGTGTTGAGGAGATTTAAGGCTGCCCAAAACTTCAGAAAATCAGTAACTAGATTTATTGAATAAATCACCCACAAGCTGTAGGCATGTAAAGTGAAAGGGCACTCTAGTTAGTAATCTGATCCACATCTCTATGGATGAGATTCGCTACTCTGTAATAGGGATTATGTTCACTTATTTTTCTCTGCTTAAATGGATTAGAAATTTTTATAGCAGGGAAGGATTTCTTATTTTGGGATCTCTATATCCTGATGCTATAAGCACCCTCTGAAATTGCTGCCATTCAGGTAGTGCCATAAGAAAGACAGGCAAATGTTGCCACTGCAGACATGGCCCTGGACAAAGGAAAAATGATTTGGCCACAGCTAGAATTTGATACCATTGATAGCCACCTACGCAGTATGAAAAGGTGAAAAATTCTTATGGCTAGAGAAATGATTTCCTCATTAGTATTTCAGTAGATGTCAGAATGCCAGGTTTTCATCATTCTTTGCCAGGAAAGGGTTTAAATAATCAAAAAATTACACAAAGGGCAAACTAAGAATTTTCATGGTCATGAGCTTTCACAGAGGTGTGTCTGTGGAGTATGCAGAAAAAGACAGATTTTGCATTAAAAAAAAATTAAGGCTTGGTCAAGATAAGTGGTAAGGATCAAGCTGACACTTCTTACTGCAATACTTATGCAGGTCTTGTCTACAGTGCCTGAGAGAAAGGAAGTAGAGGAAAAGGAAGAAGGGTAATTTCTGACCGTTAATTTTATGGATATCTTGTCACCATCTAAAAGAAATTATAAATGCAGACTGTGATGATCCTGTGCATCTCTTGGGGTTGTAATGAAACCAACCGCTTATGTGCAACTGTAAAAATATGTAATCTTTGGGAATTACTCTCTCACAAATATCCACAACTGGTAAATGAAGTAGTGAGAAGGTTTACAGACACTGCTGTATTTTAGCCTCTGAATTACAAACTTCTGAGACATGTTCCATCTTTCCAGCTGACAGAAGTCTGGGCTGCTTTGTTTAGTAAACTTTGCAGGTCCTTTGAAGAAATTTCAGCATAGTATTAAAAAATATAACCTTTGCATACAAAAAGAAATTTTAATTCCTTAGAATGGGGCCATATATTTTTTGTTCTAATTTTGAAATGTTACAACCACCCTATATTACTAAGTAATTACAGTGATAACATCCATAACTCAAAGAGAAAAGAAAAAAAAAAAGTATATTTCTATGATGTCTATTGATTTGGCATCTGCAGATGTACGAAAGCATTCTTTAGGTCATAAAGTACATTATGTAAATGTTTCCTCTTATGTTTGCGTATAGCATACATATGTCCACACACTGGTGTTAAATAGACAATACTGTATGCAAAACTGGGCACATGCATAACATTTTCAACGCTGGGCCTTTATCTCAGTCATTTGGATAAAAACATAAAAATTAATACCTTAGTTTTCTGTGTGGTCTGTCTTTTGTATTTGTCCTCAGCAGCAGACCCTAGCAAAACAGGTGCTTTGGAATAATTCCGCCAGAACTCACTCAATATATTTATGTGTGCTGATAGATCAAGAATAATTTTCTGGGTGAAAAAATGACGCTTCTAACCTAAAATACCTACATTTTAACTTTCCAATTTTATAGCATGCCAATACTGCAGATCATATTTTAAGATAAGATCAGACAGCTATACTTCTGTAGCTTTATTTCAAAATCATAGAATCATAGAATGGTTAGAGTTGGAAGGGACGTTAAAGATCATCAAGTTCCAACAGCCCTGCCATGGGCAGGGACACCTCCCACTAGAGCAGGTTGCTCAAAGCCCCATCCAGCCTGGCCTTGAACACTTCCAGGGATGGGACATAAGAATTTCTGCTTCTCGTTCTCCCCAGTCCAGACAAAATACACTTCATACAGCAAACCATAGCTTGCCTCCTGAACGCTTTAACATGTCTCAAGTACTTTAAAGAGAAGCAGCCAAATCCTGTATTCTCTCTCACATGTATTTATTAAAATCTAGGTTGAGATATCAGTATAATTAATTTTTAGTAATACATAGGGATTTTCATCATTTTCCACAACAGTCAGGTGTAGTATGCGGCAGCAGGGGCAGAAAGGGGGCATGCAGTGCTGCTGCCCTGTTGCACAGGCAGGAACGGGTCTGGCTGCTCCAGGGTCTCCTGTCTCCCCTCAGCCTCTTCAGCCTTTTGGGGTTCAGCAGGTCATTTCAGCATATGCTGGAGCTTCAACGTGTGGTACAATACATGGCTCCCCCTCAGGGCCAGCTCTAGGCAGAAGGGTGCACCTTAACATACAGGCTTTTATATAAAACCATAGCATTAACAGTAGCAGAAAGGATGACACATATTAGTAATGATATATATCAGTCCCTACATGCATTTGCATTTTTCACAAATGAATCGAAACTACCATCTACTACTTATCCTGAGAGGAAAGCTACGTAAAATACAGAATAAAGATAGAAATTAGGCAGGTTCAGAGCTTCTTTTTAAGTTTTTATTTATATGTCCCACTACAGTAAGCTGCATTTGGTTCTTTCATCGATTTCTTTGCCATGACTGGAAAAAAATGCTATTTATTGATATTATCCATTGATTAGAAGAGAGCGTAAATGAAATGTGGGTTGTTTTCTTCCTGCCTCATGAGATCAGCCTGAAGCAGGTTTAAACATGTTGTGGATTATTTCATCAGCATGAGATCCATTTGTTGGCTCCTGTAAAGGTTTTGGGGGATTTTTTTTCAGGGCACTTTTTTTTCAATCTGACATGGAGATGCTGGAAATTTATCAAGGGATCACTTCTGTATTAATAACACTCTTTGTTGCTATATCAGTGGCAAGCAAATCTGACTAATGTTTATTTTAAAATGAGAAATACAGGAAAGAAGCAAGCAAACAGCACAATAGACATCAGACATTTGTTTTGTAGGAGGAAGGGAAAGTATCTTTCATATTTATGCAACTCAAGGTCTATTTATAAGCATAGTTGAAATATTCAGTGTTCTTGGAAGGCAACTCTTTAATAATGACATATTTTCAGCATCATCCTGAGAAATTATTCACACTGGAGCCACTAATTTGAGATACCTATGCCGTAAAATAACTTGGTAGTTCAGAAAGGCAGGCAAGCTTTACTGGTTTACTGGAGAAGAAACATAGGGAAGGAAAGGAAGAAAGAGGGAACATACAAAGAACAGTCCTGCATTCACCCTAGTACAAGCCCTTTGGATTTGCTCTGGGCTTCACCAGG
Organism: Thinocorus orbignyianus; assembly: GCA_013400375.1. Classification (NCBI taxonomy): domain Eukaryota; kingdom Metazoa; phylum Chordata; class Aves; order Ciconiiformes; family Thinocoridae; genus Thinocorus; species Thinocorus orbignyianus. The sequence goes on from VXBW01006284.1 coordinate 1,385,082, forward strand.
AAATAAATGAGGAAGTGAGAGGGTGCATCAGCAATTTTCCTCGGAGGCATTATCTGATAACAGAATACGAGCTAATTAAGTGCTAATATTCCTAATTAAGTGGTAATATCTCCAATTATCAGGAAAGAGGTGGAGAAAGCACGTTAATATTTACTTTATCTTAATTTTCTAATTTATTTTATTATAATATCTCAGTGTCAGCCACTGAAATTACTTGATTATTTGATATAGTATGTGTTTGCATAGACTCCTCCTGTGTACCAGGCCTCTCTACCGGCAGGCAAGAATAGAGCTGGATGATGACAGCTGAAACTTCACCTGAAGGCACCAGCATCTGGCTTTTTGCTCTTTTAAGAAATCCCAATTTTTATCCCAGGTATCTGTAGAGGTAGCAAATATCTGAGCCTAAAAATGTAACATACAGATAGATCTGATTGCTTTTAAATGTAGGTAAAATGCTTAGAAATGCATATTTATATAAGAAGTTTTTAGGGGGTTTGTTGCTGATTCCTTGGTTTTGTTTCTAATAAGATTGCAGGAATCATCTGGGGTCCTGTCAACTTCAAGTCAGGTACCTTTCAAATTATGAGCTTTGCTTTACATTGTTCTTTATTTGTCTTAACGAAAAAAAAAAAGAAAAAAAAAACAAACAAAAAAAACAAAACAAAGTGGGGGGACAACGACTACTTTCTTATTTTTTTTAATAAGTATTACTTGATTGTTTGATATATTCCTTTAAATTTTCTCAACAGATACATGCAGGTAGCACAACAGATGCTAAGAGATGCTGTTTTGAAAGAGAAGCATGATAAGATCCTATGAATTTTTCCACAGGAAGAAGTATCTGATCTGGTGCCTTGGTAGTGTTTCTACCCGGTGGGGTGTACTGAGTCACCGAGAAAAAAGCTGTGAAAAATAATTTGGATTATTAAGTAGTCTTATTCAGCTGGGTGGTGTACTGGAAGCTTTCATTTGTCATCTCCCGTTAAGGCAGAGACGAGAAATATGTACAAATATTTATATCCGTGTACATACGTATGTATATACTTACATATACATGTAAGTATACATATAGTTATAAAAGTGTTTTCTAAAATGTAATCTATGCCTTTTTTTTTTTTCTTCACTTTCATATAACATTTTGAAATAATATTGAGTGCTTCTTCATTGAGAAGCCATCGTCATTGAGCTGAGAGGTGGCTCAGGCTTCCCTGGGCTGTCAGCAGACCTTCCAAAGTATATGAAAAAGCCTCTGGGCAAACAAAATGCCTTTTATTTGGTTTGCAGTAGATGGGTCCTGATGGTTTCAGCCAGACACCTGACAATGCTTGCATGGATGCCAGAGGTGTGGGGAGAAGAGGTGACATGCCCTCCACTGTCTCCACTCTCAGCTGAACCTCTCTATTGACCCTGTCACTTGGTTCTGGATCTTCTCAGCTTCAAAGCTGCCTGGTAAGCAGTTGGGGAATGGTCTGCTCTCTGCCCATAATAGGTTACTTCATTCTCAGAGCAGTTTTAAGGATCATAGAAAAATACACGGCTGCACGTACACACCAAAAATCCTTCCCAATTCATTCAGTCATGCCTCTCGGCTCAGCTGCTACCGGCTCATGTCTATCACAACCCCCACAAGAGCAGCAGCCACACATTTCTGCCTTGAGGCTTAACTGTTTTTTTTCCAGAAAGCTTATTCATAATAATCCACATGCAACAGAAAGAAAAACCTTCGTTTTTCACTTGCGGCATGTTTCCTTAATGGAATCGATACCCATTTCCAAGACATGTTTGTCTTGTGTATTGATCCTGCACCTACTGCTCCTCTTTTGTCTGCGTGTTTCAGCTCCTGGTCATCAAAGAGATTTCTAGATAAAAAAATCAGTATGTCAGATTATCCTGATTAGGCTTTCAAGAGATTAAGGAAAAAATAGGAAAGCTGTTTATATTATACAAGTTAGACACACACACACACGAGCATGACTTTGGAAGAGTTATAATATCAGCCAGCATAGCTGGCATGAGCAACCCAGTTCAATGTTAAGGTCAAAAGGTGAATATACTTGAGCTTTAGCAGAGGAAAGACAGACAAATATTTGCAAGGATAATTATTTTTTTTTCCTGCTAGGCAAAATGTTTTTCAAGCTTTTCCCAGTTTGTTTTGGGTTTATTTTGGTGGGTTTTTTTGTTTGTTTTGTTGTTGTTGTTGTTGTTTTTTAATTAAGTGTTTAATACATCCTCTGTAAAAAGCTATATTTTACAGATGGAAAAATATAATTTCCATTATTATGCTAAATGAAGCCAATATAACATTTTAATACAATAATAATTTATAAGTATATACAACTTAAATTGTGCATAATGATATTTATGATTAACTGAAATACATGGCTTTTTAAAAAAAAGGGCACAGCATAAAAATCTAATGGAAAAAGGATGAGAGAAGCAGACAACACTAAAACCTATTGCATTTAGATTGGAAGACATCCAGACATCCATTAAATATCTGAGCTCTTGTGCTTGTTATACACAGCTTTTAACCTCTTAAATGCACATCATTCCTCCTCTGCTTCTGCATACATGCAAAAATATATACATGATACAGGCTCAGTACTAATTTTTTTTTTTTTTTAAATTAAAGAAATAATAAATAAGTTTCTTTCTGTGAAAATAAAGAGCCTAAATTCTAAGAATCTTCCTGAATTGTACTTTTCTTTACCTAGAGAAGCTGAGAATTGAGAAATTATTAGCAAAAGCTCCTGGTGAAATCTGATCCATCATGTTCTTCCTCTTTATTATGAATTTTTCTATTGGGAATCCTCAGAACGTTTATTCCTGCCTGCGACTCATGGATGGCTATCGCACCCCTCAGCTTTTATAGGGTCTTTATCACAGATTGATGGGTGTTCAGTGGCAGAAGATTTTGTACCCAGATCTTATGATCTAAATGAGTGTGGTGTATTGGTTACAGGGCACTTCAGCAGAATCAGGACAGGGGCCATCAGCATGCAGGACAGGGTGACATTTCAGCTGGCTGTTCCAACTCTTCATTTCACAGCAAACTCACCTCACAGTCTGTAGGGGTCCACGCTGCGTTGCATTTACTTTGTCAACTGTTACCTTTCCCATTTTTCACTCACGCAGAGAAGGTGAAGTTTCTGTCCTTTGTTCAGCATCTTCCCTACAAATTTTGTGTGAGAGCAACAATTTTTACATGTTCTTTCTGAGAAAACAGCAATCACAAAAATCTCCTCTGCAGCCTTTAAGATGCAGATGTCTTTGCATTTTTAGTAGGCTTTTGACTTTTTTTTGGTGGAAAGTGGGAGGGAATTACTTTTGCTCAGAAATGTTTTGTACTTAGTTCATACATTTTCCCACTCAAGTGTTCGGTAAGTCAGTCACAGCCTCTGCTTTGAGGCAAGTCTACTGTCAGAAACACTGAACCCACTAAGTCATTAGCAATTTAGTGAATATCTCTGGCACATACATCATAAAACTCCACAGGGCATTTCAATATTATCTCAGGAAAACAAAATAAAACAAAAAACCAAACACCCCGCCCCAACTCACCCCCCCAAAAAGCAAACCACCAAACCCCAACCTCTCATAAATACCTTTCTTTCTAAATTTAACATATTCCAACCTAAGAATGCTAGAATGGCTGTCAAAAACAGATGGGTCACATTTCTACAGCAGAAAAAGTACAGTAAGATTTATCCAGAGATTAATTTTGTACCTATTCTAAATTTTATTTTCTAAATATTCTGAAGTCTTAGCTAAAGTTGAATATTGTAACAAAACTAAATAAGAATATCCAGATCTATTAGTATTTTAATATAACAGCAGGAAGGATATAAAATTCTTTACAGTATAACATTTCTTAATTCAGATATATTAATTATAATGTACATTTTCCTGGAGGATGGTCCTTTTTGATGATCATCCTTTGGATGATACTTCAAAGTTTCCTATTAAAATAATTTTCACATGCATAGGGGATGCCAGATAATTCTGAGTTGAACCATGGACTGAGGAAAGAGCTTTCCCTTCAGGCTACTATATAGTAAGTCATAACTCCCGATATAAGAGAAATATAAGTTACAAAACTGTATTACAGGTCTCCTTTTAATATTTTGAAGTTGGATTCTGAAAATTGATTACCAGTGAAAGACAAAAAAAGAAGGAGATAGCCTTCCAACCATTGGTACTGGAGAGAGAGTCATGACAACATCCTGGAAAATAAAAATAAAAATCTGTTTCTCTTGAAAGCATTAGTCTTGTAAAAATATACATGCAAAGACAAGAATTAAGCATGAGAACACATGGAGTTTTTCTAGCAAACCCTCACGAACTGCAACATGTCAACACCAAAGTTTCCTGCTCCGGTGTAGTTCTCATTGACTGTATTCCCCAAGTGCAAGGACCGTACTTCATATTAAGATCCTCATTAGTCATGGTGTTTCTACCTTCATGTTGACCTAGCTTACCCAGCATAAATCAGAGAGTGATGGGCAGAGCTACTCCATCTGCCCTGCGGGGGGAATAATGACCATTCACACAGCATTCTCCCTCTTGAAAAAGACATGACACTAAATTTTTATTTCTTAAGGACTGTAAGTATTCAAAATGACCAACCATATCCACAAAGTTGCAGTCTCATGCTCTCCAGTCTTGCAAGGAGTTCACCACTTTGTCTTCTGTTTTCTGTATTTTCTATTCAACTATTCATCCAGTAGTCACATGTTGGGCTTTTTTCCCAATTTTTTGCCGTTTTTTTTCATTTATAGAAATACTTCAGGAATATTTAGTTATATTACCTCATGAAGCACAAAATTAGACAGGTAGAAAATTAACCTGAATAAAACAGAATTCTGCTTTTTTTTTCTCCTATTCAGGACAACTTAGAATGCTTGAAAGTTATAATTTCTGTTAACGCAAATTATAACACAGAGTATGATCCATAAAGAACTCTGAAAAGTTACTCGGGTGTCTTCTCCCACCCTGTGTTTTTCTCTGCCGGGCTGACTTACAAGAACATACCTCTCTAAATAGGTCTTTTTTATCCCCAACAAAGCAACCGTTGTTCATTTACGGAAAGTCCACAGCAGAAAGCTGCTAGAATTTCTCCATCAGCAGAGCAAATAGAAGAGCACAATCTAAAAAGGTTATCATAGCAAGCATGGTGCCTGAAGAGACATTAAGAAAACCCACTGTGGTAATAGTAATCACAATAGGAGGTGCTACATTTTTTGCAATAGAAAGCAAGGTCCTACAAATGCCATTGGTTAAATGTGAATTAAAACACAATTTGTTTGCATATTCTGTATTTAAGATCCAATTACATTTGCCTCTGGTGTATGATTATTCTCCCTTTTCTGCTTCTAGAAAAAAAGAAGTGGTAATTTTTCTGAAATAATTAAGACTAGTCATCACCACAGCACCAAGTGTATGGTCAATGCCCCCTGCTGCCCACCATTCCACATTAAGAACATATCTACATCCAAACACAACAGTATGTATTTCTTCATCCTTAATACCTGTTGTTGCTTTCTCGCAGTGTGTAGGCGTTGCAGACCTTCTGGAAGCACTCCAAATATTTCAAGCTTCAGGAGTAAATTAGGTTTTAAGAGAATCTATCTACTATGGTTCTGTGCAAAAGCACTGAAAAAGAATCTTCTCATCTGTAAATAAAGCTCTGATATCAATATGTCTGCATCTGGTTAATCAGATAATACAGAAAATATTGGTAGTGAAGTCTAAATATTGTGTCTGTCCATGACATCACTGATATACTGGATTACTCTTTTAATGTGGTAGGAAGCACTATGTTACTGAATAGGTTTCACTTTCCACTAAATTTCTGGTGACACAGTTGACTTCTAGTATCAGTGCCCTTGTGATATTCTGTTCATTACCTAGGGTTGTTTGACCAACCTGATTCTATCTCTCAATTCAAATTTAACCACTCTTGGCCCTTCTCTCTGATAACTCAGGTCTTTGTGTTCTTGCAATTACCTTGCTCAGGACACAATCACAGACTTTTTTTTAATCTCCCTCTTGTGCACCACTGAATCCTACAGGTTTTGCTGGCTTTTTATCTTTGCGGTGGGAAGGGGAGGTGGTGGTGTTGCTGCTGTTTCAGAGACAAGGGTTATTCAGTGAAAACAAAATCTATATGCAAATGACAGCTGTATTTTTATACATGCCTCTTTTGTTTAGTACTCACTCATTCTTTGCAAGGATGCCCCGGAAAGTGCCAAGCCTCAGGGGGCAGATTTCTTTTCATTACTGCTTCATATCTATGGATTCTCTGATGGTGTCCCTCTCTAAGGTTAGGGCAGTACTCAGAATCAAGAGAAGTCCACATGCTCATTCCTAAATAATTTGTATATGATATTTCAGAATAACTTGTGGTTAGTGTTTCAATACTTCTGTTTCGTTGCCTCTCAATTATTCCATACTGCCTTTGTCTCCTGTAAGGAAAGAAAAGGTTACAAAATTAACTCAATACTCTTAGAATATCCTTGATAACATATGACACCATATGTTTCAGATTTTCAATGATATTGCTCACCAAAACACAGAATTCTTGTGTTTCTCAATCTATTATGTTATTTATTCCTGTAGTAAGATTCTTAAACAGTTGCTGTAGTTCTTTTCATTGCAGTGAATAAAACAACACTAAAATACAAATACTTTTCAAACTATGTTGTCTGCAATATTTTCTGGATCCTCCTGCATGTAATGCTGTATGTGAGTATGTCTGTCATCATTACCTGTCTCCAAACTACAGATGCAGAAGACGTTCCTAGCCAGCAGTCTGATTATGCCAAGCATCTAAATAGTTGACAAATTGAAATGAGATTTGCTACTGAACTTCCATCAACCAGAGGATGAAAATTGCATCCTGTGAATAAACAATATTGCAGGCAATTTGCATGGAAATTAGATATTTTAAAACCATTTTACGCTGTTGTACTATTCATAAGATAGCATAATGCAAAAGGAATGTTAGGAATAATACTGTCCCTGTATGTGAGAGCTATCCATAGAAGTGTGGTGTTTCAGAGGGGCATCATGCAGAACCAGGCGGTGTTTTCCTGATGAGTAAAGATACCAAAGGAATATGGGGAAAATTGCAGGAGCAGATACAGGATTGGATACAGGATTAAAACTACGATTTACCTGTTATACCGGAGACACGAGAGACTTAATGAAAACTGAAATATTAATGTGAAAAGATGTAATTTGAGCAGTTAGTGTAGTTCTTCAAATAGCAAAATAAAATTAGGATATTGAGGTATTTGTTTTGTATCAATTGTGACGGGTGTGCTAAAGTACATTCCACGTTATTAAAAGAGCTGGGTAATGAAAACTCAGTGATCATAGCATTGTCTGTGAATATTCAGGAACAATAAAGAAAATAGAAGAGTGAAACTGTCTTCAGAATGGAATAAGAAGTAGGAGTTTGGGATTTCCAGATTTAATCAGATTAATTTTAACCACTAGAAAAATACTGGAACAAACTAGTGAACTCCCAACATCTAGAAGAAAAGCAATTGAATGAGTAATGTTCAGTCTGGATCAGTAAAAATCAAATCACATCTGGTAAATCTCATAAGCAATCTGTGGAAATGTTGTTTAGATGGAAGAACTGCAGCATGGATCCAATGATTGGACAAACCTTCCTAAGTGAGGAATGTGCCAGAATGGAAGGATGTGCAAATGAGATTCTGCAGAGGTTAATATTTCATTAATAAGCATGATGAAAGAACAGAGATTATGCTAATTATATTTGTAGATGCTTCCAAGCTGGGAGGAACTGCTGAAAGACGACTTCAAATTTAAAATGACCTTGTCAAACTGGAGACTATTTAAAAGGAAACAGAAAGAATTCAAGAAGTACAAGATACTACGATTCAGCAGAAATAGTTGTAAAGGCAGGATTCGGAACAATTAACTAAATAGCAAAAAGCATCTAGGATAATAGCAAACCATATTTAAAAATGAACCACATATGTTCTGTTGTAGAAATAAGCACAAGCCATAGAAAGATCAATGAGTATATAAGACAGTAAAGAATCCTTTCATTATTCAGCTTTGGGAAGTTTTCATCTGGAATATTTTGTCTACCATCAACCCTTCAAAACAAATGCAGAACAGCTGGAAAATCAAGCAGAAAGCAATCACTGACGTCTAGAAAGACTGATGACATGAGGAAAGGACAAACAAACTAGGGGTTGAAAAATATAAAGAGGTAAGAGAGAGGAAAAAAAAATATCTAAGATACGCCAGCAAAGATGAAGCATAGGTAATTAATGAAGTAAACTTCCCAGGAGAGGTCTAGCATCTCTTTGTCAGGGCATTCTGAGCATCAGTTCACAATTTTCCCCAGGCCTGCAGGCCTGCGACTTCACTTCAATCATTTAAACTGGCTCACATGTTTCTCTGGTCTTCCATGTGTAGAGATAGGTATTTATACCAATTTGAATTGGAATAATTCACAGACAGAAGAGGAGCCATTCTTAGAGTTTAGCACTGTGCCTGACAACTACAGGAAGCTCACTCTGCCACACACTTCTGCTTTGTTTGGAGTCAGGATTTCAATCACCACTTGAATACCAAGTAAAAAAGCTTGTTTATGGTAGAAATGGAAGGACATTTCATTGACCCAATTATTTTTGTCTTCTCGTGGATTTAAGTTATTAATTCTTCAGCCATAGATCTATCGATGTCTACAGAAACAGGTAAAAATATGATAATGGAAAACGTTTTGCCCTCTGGCATTGCTGGACCTCTTGAAAAGCTCTCAGCTTACCAGGAGCCAGGTAAATCAGTGAATAGGTGGCACTGTACCCATATAGTTTATGTCCTGTCCACCTGACAAATAATCAGGAGCTCTAGATCATGTTTGACTGTCATGTACCAGAAGTGGAGATAATTCACTTATTCACTTATAAGAATTCACAAAAATTTTGCATTAAATTTGTGACTGTAACAATATGAATATTTTGGTCTCATTTTTAACTAACATAGTTTATGGTTAAACTCTTTTTGTTTTTAATTCTCCAGAAATATGGTAAACAGTTAAATATCAAAATCACAAAAAGTAAAAAAATAGTGAAAATAAGAGGTGATAATTAACATCCTTATCTTGTGCTGCTATTCAGTGAGCAGTTTTGTCGAGTATTTCTGTTAGTTACTACACTTTATTAGAGTTGGTGTATGATAATAAGACCCTGACACAAAACTGGATTCAATTAATGAAATGAGAAGGTAGTGTTAAACACCTTTATGAAGTACTTCTTTAGATCCAGAAGAATCACCGCCTAAAGAAGTCAATTTATATAAGGGATTATATTAGATAGAATTGAAAAGCTTTATACTATTAAACTCCTTTTTGGAAATGTTACAAGAAACAGGTGGAGAAAAATCCACTTCCTTATTTTGGACTAAATGAAATTTGATCACAAAATTCAGCGGACCTCTTTACCAATTGTATATTTACCAATGTACAATAGAATTTTAAATTTTCTTGCCACAACACTCAAGTAATGATTGGCCTGATAAGCCCCCAGTTGTTCAGCTAGGAAGGTTGCTTGCACCTATAGAATCTTTACAATCAGATGGCTTTAGATCATTCAGTGTTGAAAAATGAAGTAAGTGTCCCTCTTTTACCCCTCAAAAGACACTCACAGGTTTCCTGAGTATGTGAACCAAGAATGAAGGTAAAAGCTTTTAGTTTTGCCTTGTAATCAGAAGAGAAAATTACTCTTTAAGAGCAAAAAAAAAAGGGGGTGGGGGGGAATATCACACTTACTGCCTCCACAGTTTTCTACACCCTCCAGTGGAGTGTTAATTTTCTGTTGAATATAGATGAGAAATAGAGCTAAAAGCACTTGAGGATGGGAGCTATCAGAGATAGAAACAGTTTCTTTTGACATTGGCTAATCCACTTTGGAAACGTCTTGCACTCTTCTGCTCATTTTCCCAATTTCCCTTCTCAGGGTTCTCAACGTCTTTAGTTGTTACATGTGAGAAACTACAAAGCACACAAAATTAGGTTTTTAGGACCTTTTTTCTTAAGGTCTGAAAATTTCTATTAAAAAGAAAAAGGAAAATCATGCTTCCTCTTTCATTTTCATTTCATCCAAAGTGTGATTAATTTGTACTGTCAAATTGAAGACAATTTCCAACAGATGCATTCCCTGAATCATGGGATTAATTTCATCAACTTCATTTTACATTAAATAGAACATTTATGTCAAAATGTTAAAATAATATTGTTTCACCATATAAGCTTGGTGAAATGTTTCAATTAACAGCCTCTGACATCCTCAAGAGAGCTATCAGAATAAGGATATTAACTTTACTAGAATATGCTCTACTACAGTAAAGCTCTCTAGAAATGTATGCATATTCAAATGAAGAGATAGAGGAGCTAACATTCAAAATTAAGTACATCTTCTGTATCTCACTTTTGTATGCATTTTATTAGTGGAGACAGAACAGAATTACAAGAAAATGGCTCAGTTTTCAACAGCGGTGTGGAGAGCAGCTGACAAGTCTCCTGGCAGCATTACATGTTTCTCATTAGCTATTGTTTTTCACACCTCGATTCTATTGATCTTGTGGGAGTTACTGCTTCCTTCTTTGTTAAATGTGTTTACAACTTCAAGGTTGGAGAGAAAAAAAGACGTCTAAATACATGAGTATGTTCAGAAAGGATGCATCTGTGTATCTGATTGCAATAAATACACCTACTTTTTTCTGGAAAAGTTCCCAAAATCCCAGAACTCTCAGGATCCTTGAATATTTGGAATTGACAACGACTAAGGAATTTCTGTGATCTTCTTTCTACATACCTAGTATTTTTTCAAGTTTTAAAATTCTAAATGCATGAAAGTTATCCTGTATTGTTTAGATTAGCTTCTTATCTGTTACATTTTTGAAAAGCTTCTGGTCTTATAATTTTTAAAGTATTGTTTGCTTTTTGTTTTACTGTAAAAAGAAGGACTCCAGAAGGAGCAGATAACTAATAAGAATGGACATTTTGCTGAACATCTGCTAATAATCCAGCTGCTAACAAGAAATAAAGTAGCACTCAAGGAAAATCAGAACGTGCTTCAAAAGACATTTGAATTAAATTCATGTTTTTCAGGGGCTTGCTGGGGAAGATAAAATCTGTCTTCCCTATAAAAGGTGCTAGAAGATTTCTAATTTTCACATGCTTTTTCTCTAAAATAATTATGTATAAGAGGAGGGTTTTTTAAATATACAGTCTGTCATACAAAAGCTTCCCCAATGAACTATATTCTCTATAGAGGTCTAACTCATATCTCAGAAAAAGAGTGACCAGGCAGCCTTCCCTTCTAACACGTTGAAAGCTGACATGCCTATTTTCAAAGTCCTCCTTCTGAGGGAATATGAAACAATTATGCTAGAAAACTATCAAATGTATATGAATGGGCTCTCCTTTTCCAGAATATCTGAGTATTAAAAACACTGCTGGAACTGAGACATTGCAGCTGAATTCCTTCATCTGCATAGGATAACTGAACAAGTTTTTCCTACCTTGTGTTGCAGCATCCCCTGGATATTGGCTGCTCGGGCCATCTCTATCTTTGCCTTGCAGGTAATCCAAGATGGTTATAAAAAGAAGCAAGAATAATAGCATCACTCTAAGTCTAAAATCTTGTTTATTCAGTTGGGAGGCAGAAATCCTGGACAGTAAATTCTTTTTCAATTTTACCAATTACTTTGAAATCTTGAAATCAGGGCTGAGATTACTAGAATATCATCAGATCAACTCCAGATCAAAGGAGTTTATTAATTTACCAATGACATAGAATTAACTGGCCTTTGGTGAACTATAAGTTCAGGATCACTATCAGTAATACATTGGATACACCATAAGATAAAACACTTCTGAAATGTTAATAAATTGCCTTCAAACTGAGATGTTCACACTGAGATGTGGGGCATACTTGTTGCTCCACATGACGTCTGTCCGCTTGCTGGGCATAAGCTCGCCTTGGCATCTGACCAGGAAGCACATCTGTCTGGCTTTGGCAGAGGTTGTAGTACTGTCAGGGTGACTTTTGATGGAATCAAACCAGGTTTTGACTGTTGCTCTGGTACCTTTTTGTTTCTCCCCACAGATATTCAGGATTTTTTTTTGTGCTTTCCTTCAGGCTACCTTCTCCTTTGTATTGATTCCATAGTCAGTTCTGGGTATGCCATCTGCATCCACTGCACACCCATGTTACCCCCAAACAGCAATTGTTATCCAGACAACTTTATCATGGCTGGGCTTTGAAAGCACCCCCAGAACCACCGTGTTTTGGGAGAAAACAGAAGAGTGGGCACAGTGATACATATCTTCCTCTATGAATAGGCTGTTCTTGTCACTTCACTACCACTGATTTCTGAATATTGTTGAGTTGAGAACAAATAACGTGGTTCAGTGACTTATTTCAAATGGTATTATAGGGTTGGGTTTGTTGTTTTTTTCTTTGACCGTGCAACGTAGCCGTTACTTAATCTTTGGTTGTCATCAAATCACTCAACAAATAATTGAAAGGGCACTCCTGTCCTCTCTGTGTGGTTGTGTCTAATTGCTTTTGAGTTGATTTCCCAAATGAAGGCTGGAGAGTTTGTTATTTTGACTTACCATGATAACAGGATGGGGAAAATGTTACTCTATAAAGGTGCAGAAAAAAAAAAAAAAAAAAAAAGAAAAAACCAACAAGAATTAATTTCCACTCAAAAATACAAGTATTGTATCACTGAACACTCTTCACTTTTTGCATCTTTTTGCTTCTGTCCAGCTTAACTACTAATTAAACTTCTTTTAATTTTGGACAACTGTCATACCAATCGCTAAAAGATTTCCATCAAAAGACACCTTCTGGTTTATAATCTTAAATTACTGTGGTGCTGAGGAAAGAAGTAGAAATTGTATCCCAAGGGATCTGGTAAGCCTACCTCCCCATCTTTTCCCTGGTTACCTACCAATAGCTGTTCTCAGCACCGTTATGCTAAGGACAGAGTGAACCCGCGTCCTGGCCAGGCAATGTTGGGCATGGATTAAATGAACGGGTTTCTGCAGAGCAATCCCCAGCTCATGTTAGGGAAATGTCCAGAGCTAATCAGAGCTAGCACATATTAAAAGCCATTAATCTCCATTTACACTAGGGAACTGACTTGTAGCTAGGTAAACTAATTTTTTTTCTTTAAATATACTCTTTCGGAAATAATCTGAGCAATACAATTTCCATTTTTTTCCCAAATTTTTAAGTAAAAACCTCGTAAGTCAGTAGGAACACCACTATTTAAAAAACTTAAAAGACACTTAATTATTTAAAAGAATGAGTAAAATTCCAAAGTTAGTAGGTTTTATAACCAATGCTAATCTTCACATACCTTGATGTGTAACTGAATGTAAAAGACTAAATGCACAAAAGTTCACCTTTACTCCCACTGAAGATGTTATCCAAAGCTGACCGAAGCCAAACTATTTTTGAAAATTTATTTCAGCTATAAAATTTCAGCAACAGCACAGCAACAACCCAAATCAATAGACAGAATATCATGTTCCAAAAATAAAAGATAGGAAGTTGATAAAATATTAGATCTAATTCCTCAAACATTTGCAATGCAAACATTTCTACAACACAGCAGCAAAGGTGACCAGTCTACACCCTTTCTAACACCCTATACTCTTGTAGCAAAAGTAGGATTTGTTTCTCTTCTAACTGCAGTAGCATAAACATGGATTTTTTAAGGAATTTTGATAATTTCAGAATTTCACTTATGACATCAATGATAAAATTCTCATCATTTCTTACTTTTCAGAATCATACCCAGTATTTTGAAATAATTTCCAAAATTTTCAGAAATCAATTATGCTTTCACAAACATATTCCTGTGTTTCAAAACCACGATATGACAAAATGAGTAGGGTTTGTTTGTTTGCTTGTTTTCCTAGAAAAATAAAGCTTGTCCCAAGCCAAGAAGAGATTTCCACTCAGCCTGGACTGTATGCTCTTTCAATAGGTTAACCATAATAACATCAGAACATCTGAACAAAGCAACAATGCAGTTTATGAGTCAAAAGTGAAATCTCTCATGTTGGTTTACTTGTGACAAATATTATTGCATTGTCCTCTCTCTATTTGACCAAATCTGTGCACACAGTTTAGATAATTCTCCTTCAAAACACTCTTGCACTTAACCAGTGAGACAGGGATAATGTCTTACAAAAATCATTGAGCCTGGCTAACATTATTTTCACATAGCTTAAGCTAGTGAGCCATGAATTCAGATATTTTCATCCATCTACATATTTCATAATATTTTCAGATAACTGTGCATGGTAGAATTTATAAATACTGGAAATTTTTGAACACCCAAATATTTTACTTGCCCACTGGAATGGGAAAGAAATTGCTAATGTGTTTTGAACAGGCCGAGGGATAAACGTAACCACAAATTCTGTTTAGTATCACAACTCCTTTGATCCCTGAACTGTGTCCAAAACTCTTTCTTAAACTAAATATGCTTTGACTGCAGCAGTTAGTTCAGTAGGGCATCTGTTATTCCTTCTCACCTAAATATTATTTCCTTGCTTACACTTACTGTGAAATTATTTTGTTTGAGAGTATAACAATCAGTGTAAAACCATCAGATGCTTAGCAACATCAACATCAAATGATTTCATGACCTGAATTGCTCCAGTTTCTGTCACTAAAACTGCAACTCTTAAAAGATATCAATGCATAGTCATGGGGATTATTGTAGAGGTCTGCTTGAGGCACCAGCCCTTTGACAGAAATGTGGTGACCTCTAGAGGGCCTCAAGAGACTTTCACTGCCAGTAAAAAGATGATATCATTGTATTTTAAGATTCAGGAGGAGTAGTCTGTACCAGAGGTTTCACTTTTGCTGTGTGCCAAAGCAATCCAGTCTGTTTGCAGAGTGGGAAATGAAGATGCTTGGGAATCAGTTGACTTGCTGCTGGCCATGAACTGGACTAGCACTAGCATACAGGGAAGAGCCATGACCCACTGGTGGAGTCAGATTTCCCTTCCTCATGCAAGACCATGGAGCAGTGGGGATCAGGAGCATTCTCTGGGGTCTGCCCATCCATTCCTGCCTGGGGACCACACTTTGTGCCCACAGGGCAGACCTCTTTCATGTTAGCTGCTGTGTGGCTTTGCTTCCTCTCTGGTTGAAAGTCTTGCATAGAAATAGTAGGATGGTTTGATTTCAATGACATTATTAGGAGGGTACATCTGACATTCCAATTATTTAAATAGCAGCTGGGTGGATGAAGGGGTATTTACTCCTTCTATTTGAACCCTAAAGTCGGTAGCCTTACAAAAGCTTTACCTCTTTGTGGGGCCAAATCAGTTTTAACAAGCTTTATATAATTTTTATGTTATATAAACAAGGGGGCAATAAAAGCTCATAATCACAGAGCTTGTAAGGAATAGGCAGCAAAGTACTACAGGGATTAATGATAAGATTAGTTTTAATATCATGGGACACAGGAGAGGTGTGAATAACATATGAACTGAATTTGCAAATGAATGATAATCAGCAAATAGATTCAAAACCTTCTGCGGACCATAAAGAAAGACAGCCTCATGTAAACTGTCAGGAAAGTCATTGGCTTACGCCACAGAGATGTAAACCGTCCCACCACAGTGTCGAGCAAGCCCAAGCAGTGCCACAAGGCAGAGCTGAACCTCTATCACTATCTTACTTTATGATGAGATTGTGGTCTTGGCCTCAGCTTTTGGAGATGTTCCTGTGGGTCCGTCCAGGTTGCTCCACTGTGAATATTCTCACTTCTTTGGCAGGTGCATTTACACAACATTTCTGATTTCAGTCCAGCTAGTGTTCACATACCACTTCACAAATTGCCAAATGTCTACTTAGGCACTGCAAAAAGAACTTAGCATAATTAAATTTAAAGTCAGAGCAATTGTTCTTCATAGCTATTAAACCTGAAGTGTGCTGCTTGTGTTCAAGATCTGAAAAAGTTTTTTATGCCTGAAAGCTTCTCATTCTCTAGCTGTATTAGTTGCTGTAATAAAATACATTACTTCTTCCTATGAATATTGCTTCACAGGAGAGGCTTATTTTTTAGTTTAAAAATTCAATCTCTTCAGACTAGAGATTTTTAGTAGGTATCTGAAACTATCAAGTGTTTGCCAGCCCCTTACTGTACAAGATCTAATAAAAATTGTCACTTTACTACTGCCTCTACTACTCTTGCTTTAACCTGGATATCTTGTGAGCAATGTCCTTCTGGTAGCACACATTTGTTTTTTGCAGCCGAGCAGCTAGTCTTATTTCAATCCAAACACTAGCACTCCATTAAAATGGTCTTTAAACTGTATTAAGGTTTTTTTGTTGTTGTTAAGATTATATGTGTCTGTGTACAAACCTATGAAATGCAACATCAGATCTGCAGAATCAAATGCACAGAAAATCAGGATATGCTGGAAGTCTCCAAATGTATTGTCAACTTGACCATGTTTTTGTTTTCTGTTCAAATATGTGCCTCAGAGTACTGCTGCAGTATTTGTATAGAGATACCAGTTAAACAATGAAAAATAAGTGGCTATGAATATTCATTTTTAAAATAAATTTGTTGCAGTCCTTCTCATGGATCTAGTGTGTTTGCTTCCTGTGGTCACATGGTTGAATTTTATCAGCAGGAATGTTTGTGTAAAGAGAATTTTGAAGTCACTTGAATGAACACACATTGGCAATTTGAAAGTACAGATGTCAGGAGTGCTTGATCACTCATTCAGACAGGGAACAGAAAGAAAATCCCAGGCCTGCTGAAGACAACAGTCAGAGAGAGGCAATCAGACAACAAACACAAACAAGCATGGAATGAGTGGAAGTTTAGGACAGTAGGTAGAGAAATTAATTTATAACAGAGAATTGACAGAAAAAGAATTTTTGTATTCAATAAATAATAACATTTATCATATAGAAAAATGTAGCATCAGGCTAGTGAAAAACTAAGAATGAGAATTCCTGGGTAACTGATGAACATAAATGAGCAATAACCATTTGTGTTGTTTGAGAAGTTCAGCAATGACTTTTCAATTACAGAAGATTTCAGCTATGTTTATTTCATCTTTTGGCTTAAGGTGGAGCACAGCTGCAGTGGGAATACAGCTTGCAGCTTTCCCTTTCAGGTGGAATTTGAAGTAAGCTGTCAGTCAGGAAGAGCTTTAAGGAGAGTCAGAGAAGGGAATTGGTTCATCTTCTAAAAGTCCAGCTCAATAATAAATGAGGACATTGGTAAAAGATTGGCAGTAGTAAAAACAAAACAAAACAAAACAAAAAGCAAACAACAAACAACTTTTTTAGGAGGCTGATTGTTCCTCATGTATTGAGGAAGTGTCTCTGTGGGAATAGAGTTGAGAAATGCTGAGTGAAACCCGAAAAAATGGTTCTTTGATAGGTCTTAAGTGACCTCCCTGCCATTCCTTTACCCAGACAGACATATCTGAGAAATTCAGCTGACTATGTGATAAATCAGTAAGTTACGGAACGATGAAGTATTTAATGTATGAGGTTATTTGACCTGAACAGAGTGTTAGAATGAGCCCTTGAACTCAAAAAATGTCCTAGTCATTGGTGAAGTAGGTAATTGTGATTCACAAAAATCAAATTAATTATTAGGGGAAAGAAAATCACATTATAGAAAATATATATATATAGTCCTTTTTGTTCTCTCATCTGAAAATTAATTTTATTCCTAAATTTGTGTATTTCATGAGATCATTGCTGAAAGACGTATCTTTTCTGTTTATACATAGGACACTTAAATCTACTGTCTCTAATTTACTATGAAGAACATCTTGCAGTGGCTCCTTATTTTGAGATTTACTGAGGATTAAAACGCAAGGATGGACCAGATTTTATATTTCTGAAAATGACTTTGTCAATTCAGGTAGCAGCTTATAGGACAACACCAAAATTCTTATCTCCACAAATCCAGTAGGAACTAAATCTCATTTCCTTGCATAGACCAAAAATTCTGCGGCAGCTTTGTATATTTTTGCTTAGAATTGCTCGCTGTCATGATTTAGTGTAAAATTCATTAATAACCACAGGATCAAACACTGAGACCTAAAACTTTCTACTCATGGGGGGATGCCTGAACCAGGCTATGGACTAGGCTCAGAGGAAAAAGACTCCTGGTCTTTTGTAGAAGTTGCACAAAATTATCGGGACAGGAACAGTCTCAAAGTGATTGCATCAACTAGAAGCTGGGGTGCTTTCCTCACACTGTTGTGGACTCCTGACTGAGGCAGCATTGGAAACTCAAGCAACAAAACCCACAGTATTAATTTCATTCTGGAAGCTAAGGTATTTTGGCAATGATGACCTTTACAGGACTTGGGTATTAATGACCTGAAATAGACTTCTCTTTATGCAAGGTTTTAAAAAGCCTATAGAAAAGCCACTGTCTAACTGTTTGGTTTTGTCCTTTGGTTGTTTTTTTTCTCCCTACATCTGGATAAACTGTTCTTCTGTAGCAAGTATATTGCAATATACACTACTTCATTAGGAAGGTGATTGCATTCATTAAATGCATAAAATGCCCTACCATTGCAATGCATTCACTAAAATTATTGTCCCAATAGAAAAAACAGAAAGCATATGGTAGAAAAGGGAGAGAGAAGAAACTCAAATATCTCACAAAGGGATGTTAATTCAAGCTGGTAAGTCTTTTATTCAGACTTTAATAAATTTATACAGTGATAAGGCTGCATGGGAGAAAGACATAGCCCAGGATTTCTTAAGCCATTTAAATCTTATTTGAAGCAATTTATTTCAGAGATAAGAAGTTTATGTCACTTACCATTTGGGTCATAAGAATAAAAAATCAATTAAAAAAAAAAGGAAGAGGAGGAAATAAAAAGGGTGGAGGGAAAAGAACAGTTTAGAAGAACAAGATTTTATTATTCGAAGAATGAGATTTTGTTACTCTAAGGTCCATCTCTGAGTCATAATTAAAACCCACCAAGCATATATACGTGTGAGTACTCTGAACAATTAAGTGCAGACACCAGGGTGTATTTTTCACTTGCCACTATTAGATTAAGACAACTTTCACAGGAAATATAATGGGCATTAAATTACTTAGTGTCGGTTCTACACTGAAATAATAGTAGTGTTTTACTGAGAGCAGTGTGAAATAGCTCACAAACATTAAGCAACATTTTCCCCTCTCTTACTTATTCCTCTTGCCTTTTATACCAGTTCTTACTTATTGCCATTACTTTTAGGACGACTTATGGAATATCAGAAAGCAACACATTCTGTTTCAATGTCTTTTATGGCTGCCAGGGAAGAAGTGACAGCAGAAATATTGAAGTGATATGTGGACATTTTCACTTCTTTGTCCATAAGTCTGTGTCATAAAGGACCAAAAGCGTATCATTTGACCAGCACTGATTGCATGCAATACGTATCATGCAAACAAAATGGTAACACTAAGTTCCCTGAACAGTTAATGTAGTTAACAATAGTAGTAGAAAATCAATATTCTAGGTTGAATGGTGTTTTGGTTTTTAGGAAAAAAAAAAAAACAGTTTATATCACAGATTTACAACCATTCAAGATACCAGGGTTTTGCAAAGCCTGGCCAGACACCAAAGCCCTGCAGCCTCCATGTTCTGATAATAATGACCAACGCTTCAGTCTTTTTCTCTATTCAGTGAAGATTCCTGATTCATAGCACTGAAAATAGAGGAATTGCTGCAATTATAGCTTGGAAATATTCTTTAAAAAGACAAGGGGACAGTTCAGTTCCACAAACCCAGTTTACCCATTTTATATTTTTTTTGGCTGAAAATAGGGGAAACTTTTTTGTCTGGTCAGTATTAAACATGATAGTCATAATTATTAATCAATACCATTTTCACAAGATATTCATAGAGTGATTCCATTTTGTTTACTTGTATGTTTTGCATCTGGTATAGAAACTATCATACCTTTTGAGTCCAGCAACAGAATATAAGGTATGTGCGTATTTGCTATTAATTCTAGGACCTGTTTTGATTCTAATGACTTAGATGGAGGTTCTCCTAGCTAATTTGATCTAGTCCTGGCAGACTGTGCCAGGAAGACTATGCCAGGCTAAGCCTATGAAGAATGCTACTGGGAAGACAGCATAACTTGCTTTGTTGGTATAAACAGACATGATCTTTGTCCTTCTGCTTAGCAATTAAATCCTTAAAAACAAAGAGTTCTCATTTTCAAGCAACAAGTGACAACAGGTCTTATGTGAGACAGCAGCACTGCAAAGTGACAAACCATGTCAGTACTTAAATTCAGTGGTTTTCCCTCTCAAAAATATATAGTCACAAAGTTTTTATAACGTATGGGAATTAAAGCCTCTGAATCTTACACTTGTTATCTTGTTTGCAGATTTTCAGAGACTACTCACTCTGGCACCAAACATGCTTACTTGTTCTATGGGATGGATGTGATCTCCACTGTTCTTCGGAGAATTCTCTAACTTGGCCCTTTCCTACAGGCAGCCAGCCACTTCCTCTCCCCAGACCATTCTGAAGGTTTGGAATAGCTCCTCTTTTGGCAGGAGAGTGAACAGGAAAAGCAAAGTTAAAAGCAGTGCTCCACTGGGAATACTGAGCTTACTGGAAAGAGTGGTGAGTGATGGATAAGTGCCTTGTGGCCCATCCTGTGAAGGCTGTGTTGCTTTATTTGAAAGCTCTGGTTGGGAAACATGCTTGGCAAAGCTTCTGATTTATTGCTGGTATCAAAGTCTGAACAGTTCTGGGAGGTGCTGCTGATGAGGCCAAACTAAGATGGCTGGGATAAAGACAGACAGTATAATTCAAGGTTGTATAACATTTTCCCAAGTTTTTTTTATTATTCCTGGAGAAGACTCTGGAGATCAAACAGTCGATCAACACATAGGATGTCCCTGAGATAAATGATGAAAGCCTCTTTCAATCGATCCTATGGGAGAAAATAGTTGGATGCATTCTAACCTCAGACCACAGTTATTTAGCTTATGAGAGAGTAGGGGTGAAAACATGCAGCAGCTGAAAATGATAGACAGCAAGCTTTTTATTCAATAAGAGTAAAAATAGCTCTTCCAATTTAAGAAAGGAGTGTATTAGTAGTAGTTCATCCAGAAATCTGGAAGAGCACAGCACAAGGAAAGGACGTGTGGGTAACTTGGTGTCTCAGAGGTAGATTTTTGAGAGTAGAGGGCAACGCCTCACAACATTCATGAGCTAAAACTCCAGCCATGGGCTGACCAGAATTGGCAGAAAAGCACTCATAAGTGAGAAAGAAATACGCTTTTACACAGGAAAAGAGAAGGTTGAAATTTTGCCCATGTGTTAATAAGGGAAAAAATCATTTGGATAATTATTTTTTTTCTGCAGAAAATAGGAATAGCAGTGAATGGGTTCTTTAAAAGTAATGCAATCCTGTATTTTCACTCTTCTGCTAGTCACAGAGATGGAAAACTGACTGGAACGCCTAGAAGACCAGCCCTGTTGCTGACTGTAAGCAAGATCTTACAAGATCCCAGATAAGTAAGTGATCAATGAAGAAGACAGACTGGAAGGATGAGAGGAAATCCTGGACTTCAGAGGGAGAAAAAAAATCTTTAGAATCTGCATCTTGAGTCATTTACAACCCTTAAAAACATAGATGTTAGTGGATGCTGCTTCTCAAGGAACTGTACCAGGTAAAGTATGTCTGGCCATCACTCCAGATTGAATTAGTGTCTACATAATACAGAGAAATAGCTAGCTATACATGAGAGAAGTGAGGTGTTTTCTATTGATTTTGGCTTTTCTTTCTCCAAAAAGGGCATAAAGATTGGTATACAGGCTAAAAGCCAAACTGATTTGAATTCTGTAGTAGATATAATACTTGTTACTCAAAATCAAGGCTTTAATCCAAATACATTGCGTTCTCTTTTTATCTCTCTTTCATACCATTTCTTTCAAGAGCATAGTTTTTAAACTGTCCTAAAATTAATTCAAAAAAGTCCATCTCCAAGTGATGAAATGACAGTCTGCCCAGAGGGTAAAAAATCATTAAAATGATCTGAAGTCAATGATGTTTAATGAAAATGAATATATTAGAACAAACGTAATGTGACATCTGATATTTCTAAAATACTTTATGTCCATTTGTTATATTAAACAATTGCAGCTTAGATTATGATTCACAGAAATCTTTCCTTTATTAGGTTCAAGGAACAGGGCTTACCCTTAATAGATGGTAGTCTACCACCAACTTTAAAACATGCAGATTATGGAAGAGAGAAGCCTCCAAGAAATGTTTTATTTGATATAAGAGATATTAAATACATCATCAAATATTTTTTCATGCTAAATTTGGATATCTTACAGTACAATGCATATCTGCAGTTATATATTCAATTTTGAGTTATCAAAAATTAATTATTTATTACTGAAAATATTAAGTGCAGTGACTTTAAGGAAAAAAAAAACAAAAACAAAAACAAAACCTTAAGATTTTAAGAATTAAACAACTTTTTCTGAACTTCAGATTCATCTGTCCATGCCTCATGATTTATTAAAAAATATTCTAGGTTTGAGCAACATTCCCTGATGTTTAATCACAAAATCCTCAACATGAGAGGAGGTAAGCCAGTCCATGAAAGAGATAAAAGGCACAGCATTCAAACTGAGTGGCGTGGAATGCTGTACCCACGCTACGACTTTGAGAAGTCTTCCCAGTTGCTGGTCCTTGTCCTCATTTTTTGGCAAAATAGGTCTGCACCAATTCATATTCCAATTTTTACTCTTTCCCACTGGAACCCTCTTTTCCAAACAAAACCTATGTTAATAGCTGTCCTGGTTTGACAGAAGTCTAGGTTAGACTGGGCAATGAGCAGGTGAGGTTCTCAAATCCTTGGCAGGACATTTTGTAGAGCAGTAGGAACATGTCCATGTTTTTGATCCTCAGCTCTGCATCCACATAGCTGGAAAGCTTGTGTCCTATAGACAGATAGGGAATGTATAAGGGAGTGGTGTTAGTACACATTTTTAAAACCTATTGGGCCAAAATAATTCAAGGATAGATCTCCTTACTCTCTTCTGAAATGAATATTGGGTTCCTTCAGGTAAATGCTTAATGCTTTACACTGCCTTACTGGTCTAATTAATTCCAATTTTTACTTTGTTAAAGATCCTGAAATTTTATTTTGGAAATCAGAGACCCATGACCCATCTGGTGATCCTCACCTCTCTTTGTGATTGTTTCGAAGAGAAAATCAACTGGAAAGGCAAATTAACTTATCCGGGGAAATACTGCAATGTCCTGAAGAAATGAAGTTAAATCCTCCATCTTTGTGTATTACTTAGAGAGTGTCTGTCCTCAAAAGAGCCATTAATTATTAATGACAGGAAAAAAAATGCATATTCTTTGATACAATTTTAACTCCTTTCATAATTTACTTTATATAGTCTCAGACTCCATCCTGAGGGCACTTCATAGGACTGCAGAAAATTATTTCTGAGGTCTCATTTTTTGTCTTTCTTCTCTTTCCCACCACACAGAATTTGCGCTTCACAGGTCACACTTCTCTAATCTCGTGGTAAGGCAAATCAAAGAGTGCTAGCAGCAGAAAATGGTGCCCTTTTTGCAGGGTTAGCACTCTGCCAGTGTAGCCTTGTGAATCTGCTCATCAGCATCAACACAATAGAAGGCATTTGGGGAATACTGGTATGATAAAGATACTGTACTGTTGTAGTAGTCAGCTTAAAGCCTCATGACCCCCTTTTCTTCATTTTCATAAGAAGATACCCCCCAAAATGGATCACAGATCTTGAGTCTGAATTTATTCATGTCAGCCAAGTGGAAGTTTGCTATTGACAGTAGAAGTACAGCCCAAATTAAGATAATGGGACTTGAAACAACTTTTTTTTTACATGACAGAATTAAACAAAATTCACACCACCTACCCTACCTACCTAATATTGTCTCATCAGAAGCAAACAACAGTATATTTAAAAGTGTGTGTGTGTGCAGCAGTTATTCTTGCCAATACACTCAAGTACAAGGGGCCTCTTGGGTCACAGAGGTCATTCCCCTGTTATTTGAAGCAACTACTTCTTTTATATTTTTCTCAATACTGATTCAGAAGAATAGCATGAATAAAGCTATCACATGGGACCATTTTCTGTATGCAGGGTCATGTTAGACAGTAGACACATTATTTTAGTCCTCCCCAATGCTGAAAATGGACACACAAGAAGGCAATATTTCAAAACATCTCTTAAAGGGACTAATTTGTTTTTTTTAAATGGTAGAGAGAGGAAAGAGGAATTTGCAGATTTAGTTTCTACATTTTGATAAGACAATTTTTGTTGCATAAGTAACTTGAATATTCATTAAAATCTATTCAGATTTCCATAATGTATATACAGGGGGCTCATACTCAAAAAACAGCTGGTTATTTTAAGGCAAGACTTCCTACAGTTGGGAAAACCTCCAGCTGTTTCAAAGACTTCCTCATTCAGCCTTCCATGCCTGCTTTCACTCTTTGATGCCTGCAGCATTAGTTTTGACAGCTGATTTCCTCTCTTTACAGGTCTCCATCTTCACAATGAACGTCAAGACAGCTTGTCAGCTGAAGTGAGATTGCTTTTCTATCTGCCAGCTCTTTGTTGTTGTTTCCTCTTTCTTTCTATTACAGTTTGTTCATTTGTTTGCCTAATTAGAAAAGTAGAAAGAAGATGAAAAAACCATTCATATATTTTACTAGTCAGTTTAGACTAGCTAGGTAGAATTACCCTTCATGGGAGTTTAACAGGAGAGAGGAGCAGCACAGGAAGTGTGCATACAGAGTTAGAGCAACTGCTGAACTGTATTTTGAAGTTGCTACATATGTAGAATTTTTTTTCCTGTAGCAGTATTTTTCAAACTGTTTTTCATTTAGTATTTTTTATTGTGTTTGAAACTTCAGGAGGACTACTCATTGTTGGCAAAATAGAAGGAAAAAAGGAGGTCTTTCAGTGAGAAAGGAACAGAAAGTGTGTCTAGTTCTTGTGTTGCAAAGGTGATCTGGTTAATTTCTCTTCTGAGCATGAATTTCCAGCAAACTTTAGGGACATTCCATGCCTCGGTAAGTTACTTTAAACCACCCTGGGATTATAGGAATTTTACTGTAACCAAGAGATTTCTGAGAAAGTCATGTGACTATGTATGTAATGAGTATTATCATTACCAGAACTGCAAATTTACTCGAATTATGTTCCGTGGTAAAAAAAAAAAAAAAAAAAAAAAAAAAAAAAAGCAATGTAACATTCTAATAGTAAATGTCATTAAATAATAATAATATAAAAAATCCTCATTTAGCACATCAGTCACAGTACAGGCAGTGCAGGAGTTTCATAAACCCTTCTGAAGAAGTTGTCCAAACACCTTTATTTCTCAATCTGCTCTATAGTCTGTATTTCTACATCCAAATAACTCTTGGTTCCAGTAAAACCTTGTTTATTGTATGGAGTGAAGAACTGTTGGACTAACCATAGAGCACATGAAAATTGACGCAACCAGAGAATCAAGCTGAGGCCAAGTTAACAAAACCTTTCTTTAGTAATGTGGAAACTTTCCTTTTTTATTTTATTATATCACATCAAATTGAACAGATAAAATTAAGTGATCAGCAGAGTTCCCTTTGGAGCCATCCTTTTCTCACAAGCATACCTTTGAATGTACTTAAGAAAATACAGACAGTACAATGAAAATTAAAAAATGCTGGCTACAGTTTGACTGATGCTTTACAGTAAGTATATAATGATATAATAGAACTAAATGTATGTCTTTAGAATCCACTGGGAAATACTTTGCACTGAGACAATAGAATAGTAATTACAGCAGACTAAATCAGAAAGAATCAATCTCATAATCAGATATATAATTACTACAGGGCATTATGTGACAGGTTTCTTTTTGTGACTTGTATGAAGCAAATGGTTCAATGATATTTATACTTAATGGGTGTCTGAGGTCATACAGTGATATGTATGTTGCATCAAATATAAGCTTGTACCAGGGTTTTTGAAGACTTTCACCGAATTTAGAACATCCCATATACCTAAATCCCTTACACATATTTAAAAATTTCTGGTTTAGGGGTGGAAGTTAATTCCAAAAGTCTAACCTGGAATAACTCTTTATAACTCTGGTGTGGATGCATGTATTTTAGAGTAAGTGCCTTGTTCTGGGTCAAACATCTTTAAAAATGTAATCATAGTGTCTGCACATAGAAGACGTGCAGACATCTTCAAGAAATGCTGTTAAATCGAAGCAATTTAGTAGTGAGAATCAAAAATATTCTGGCAACTAGTGGGAGGTTGGACTCTTTCCTTAGCAATGAGTAGTGGGTTTAGTTGACTGGGCACTTTAAATTATGACCTAATTTCAAAATACAGACTGATGTCTTTATCAAGAAAATGTCTTCCTCAGAGCAGCCACAACTAATTTTGCTCCCTGAGTTGAAATCCTGAGACTTCATTGTCATGACTGTTGGATGCCTATTTACTAGTGGTATTATTGGTAAACCTTTATCCATCTGTTTCACTAAGCCCATTTCTTTTTCCATAATAATCATTTGCAGTGCTAGTTCTCCAGGCTACATTCCACACCTATTTTATAGATATTTTATTGCAAGGCAAAGCCTTATTTCTTTTCCCAGAAGATAATTTTGAGTTGAAAAATATACTGAAGTAGTATGATACCGCTTATGGTCTCAGACCTGAACCTGACAATTCTGATACTTTTTAGATCTACTTCCTGTCCACTATGCACTGCTTCCTCTGTATACTACACAGTCTGCTTTGCCACCAGTCCAGCAAAATCTGGCTCATATTTGTATTTACTTTTCATAACTGGTCCCCATTGGTTTCAGTAAGAGACTGGCGCCATTACAAGCTAAGTCTTGTAAAACAGTGATAAATGCTGTCAATAAGAGAGCAGAGGGTGAATATACGTAGGTCTTGCTCTTAACATTAAAAAAAAAAAAAAACCACAAAAAAANAAAAAAAAAAAAAAAAAAAAACCAAAAAAAAAATCCTTTCCTGGAGTTTTACACTTCTGTCTGATTTTAGGAAACAGAAATCAAAAATTATTGTTCCATACTTTCACAATTCCAGAAAACCTTTAAGATGCTTTGAAGTCTATGCTTGCACCATCATGTAGGAAAAAAAAAAAAAAATTAATAAAATAATTTTAGATCTACTTTTCTATTTTTCCTTAAAACCAGGATATTCAGTTATGCTCATCATGAAGTTTTCTCAATTCACTGATTGGCCTCAGTATTTTCCAGGGGAGACTAGCAATCGAGATTTTCTGGTTCAGACATAGCTGCTTAACGTTGTTGCTCTTTTTTATCTCCTATGTTTTAATTCAGTGGAATCCTAATAATCATGTGAGCCGTGTCCTTGGCTTTCCAGGAAGAGTATCATAAGGCAATAAACCTTAATCCTGTTTATGCAGTACCTTATCTTGTAAAAGTAGAGCTTGCATTTCTTCTTTTCCCCTTTGAATGGAGCATGCCTCTAAGTCTATCAACTCTTAGGCTTCCATAGTTTTAAAAGAGTAGACTAGAAATTTGAAATCATATAGCAGATGATTCCACTTCATTAATCAGTTAAGGTCACTATATGGATTAGAATTGTACTTAG
Organism: Thinocorus orbignyianus; assembly: GCA_013400375.1. Lineage (NCBI taxonomy): Eukaryota > Metazoa > Chordata > Aves > Ciconiiformes > Thinocoridae > Thinocorus > Thinocorus orbignyianus. The sequence goes on from VXBW01006284.1 coordinate 1,412,818, forward strand.
GCAGTACAATACCTGATCATTAGAATTAGGGTTTGTGTAAAGCTACAGGTCAAGATAAAAAAAAAAAAAAAAAAAAAAAAAA
>VXBW01006284.1:1418702-1431099 GCA_013400375.1 Thinocorus orbignyianus
TATAAATAAAGCTTTTCCATTGCAAACAATTAGCAAAACACATTTTCTTATTGGCTATCAAATTAAAATTTGTGGATATTTATACTGTATGCTCAAAACTTTTTTTTANTTAAGGTGAATTTATTCTAGCAGAGACAAAAGAGATAGAAGAAAAGGTGAAATACTTGTAATATGAAAGAGGTAAAAAATAAACAGAATAAACCATAAATATTAATATAATACAGGCTTTGAATGTAGTGCAGATAGAATTTGTGGTAACAAGTCCAGGAGAATGATTCCCAAAAACGCTTCTTATCTAATTGGCTTTCTGTAGATTTGTGAACATTAATAGATTTCCCAGATATAGATTAGATGCCTACATTTCTGCTCCTGTGAATGACTACAGGTGCTGTTGTCTTTAGGTGTTGTTTGGAACTTACACTGAAGTCCACTTGAGGTTGAAAATTTATAAGCCCGTATCTTAAACCCCTGAAAGAGCTCATTCTGTTAGCATTGTGGAGCTGACGCTGACAGGATCATGGTCAGAGAACAGCATAGCTCAGTCAGCACAAAGTTCTTAAAAAAAAAACCCAAAGAACAAGAACACTGGTGGAAAGAGTGTCATAATAACTTTTGTGAGACTCCAGCTTTGAGGAAGTCTGCCCATTACACTGTAAGAGAAAGGCTCCCTTTCTTTCAGACTTTTCTGCTTGTCCTCCCTTGCAGCATATCAGTCAGGCGTAATCACACAGACTACTGAAGTATTCTAGCACTGTAAACTGAATACCAGCCTGGCAGTGATAAATTAGTAGTTTGCTGTCTGGAGCATGAGTGACCACACACTTTGACTGCCCCTGCAACTTCTGAAACATCTGGACAGCACAAGGCCAGCTTGACCTAGCACCTGCATGTTCACATCAAAAATGAAGTGGAGCTGGGTGTTTAGCTGAAGCAGTCTGGGCTACCTTCTGGTTATCCTTCCATTCAGCTGCTTCTTGGGTACCCATACATCTGCAGTAGCTCTCTACCTGGGGGTTCCAGTCCCAGCACAGTGCTCCTCCTTCTGCTCAGCTCTGTGTTCTCCCACGCTGCTGGGGACTCCTGGATTTAGGACTTTGTTTCACCCATCTCTAAAACTTGCCCTGTTTCTTTGAGGCAAGATGCTGAACTGCATGACACAAATCATAAAGGTAGTTTCTATGCTAGGGGAACAGAGAGATACATTCTTTCAGTAAATAAAAACCTACATNTATTGGTTTTATTGGTTATAAATTCCAGAAAGCAGATTATATCAACTTAAGAAACTAACCTTTAATAGGTGATACATTAATTTGAAGAACACATTGAAGCAAGCAGGACATGAAATATGTGGAAGTTATTGTGACCTATATCAACATACCATATAAGAATAATATCCATAGCACTTAAAAAAGACAGTAGACATCTTCACAGAACATCACCCATCAGTAAAGCCACCACTTTCCAGAAATTTAATTAGAATTTTAATTCTAAAAAAAAAGTAAGTACATGGTACTGCAGCAGGAACTGATAGTGCGTGTTGTAATTGAGAGGGAACTCTAGCCTTAATTCTACTTTTAAAGTTGCTCATAAGTTTCTAAATGTAATTCCTTTTTGAATAAAATTTTTCCATTATATATATCAGGTTTAAAGTAAACTCTATCTGAAAAGATTAAATTTTTTGCTTTTCCACAAACTGATTCAAAATCAGGTGATTCTAGGCGTCATAGTTAAATCCTTACTGAGATCAAAAATATAAGCGGCAAATATCTGAAAACTAGTATCTAATTCTTTCACAGGGTGTAAAACCATCTGTTAAATGGCAGTGTAACATTTACATTCTTCAGTCTTGATTTGATTACTAAAAGGATTATAGCCTCATCAAGTTTGAAAAAAAAAATAATCCTGCTTGAATAGGTTTAAAGCAGCAGAGAGTTAAGCTGGGTACTTTAATTATGCTGATGAAAATGGGCAATTTCATTGGCATTCTCTGCTTGTCCCTTTCCAAGGAAGAAATTTAGCATACTGAGAGTTGCAGAAGTTTCAATTTTGCTTAGGCTGTGCGGATTTTAAAAGAGAGCTTTAGCTAATGGAGGCATGCCAGTGGGAGATCTGCATTGTGTGTGACCACAGACTGTCCCTGCTATAGACTCTCTCATTTCAGAACATAGCAATAGAGCAGGACAAAGCACAGTTTGACTCTAAGATCCAGAGTCAATCAGCAATAAATGGAGTATGTTAGAATTTTTTTTTAAGTTCCTCCTTCTAAAGCTGAAAGATTTCTTTTTTTCTTGAAAGTGTAGCTTCGGAGTGCGCAGGACATCTCAGCCCAGGAATAACCCAAAAACCTAACTTCAGCAGTGAGTCCTCTAGTGTTTTTGTATACTTCAAATGCCTGTACTTGTTTATTTAAAATAAAATATTTTTCTTTGTCCGTGTCAGCATTAGAAGATATACAGTCATTCATAGCTACGTTATCTCCAAATTATAATGGACTCTTTCTCAGGCTTTTTCTTGACATTGTCAGCTGTACTGGGCCCCTTTAAACCTAGGGGAAACTCTTTCCTAGTTATCATATCAATTTATAATACGTTTTTCACTAGACTACAATGATCACAGCTCATTTATGGTGTCAATATTTGGCATTTTTGAAGCATAGTTTCTGCAGTCCACTGTAACAAAAGCCTATGTAGTTAACTTTTAAATATACAGTACCGACAGAAGATCAAGTCCTTCTAAACAGGAGGAAACTTGAGACACAATTACACAGATGTTAATAACTAAATAATTGTTTCAGCAAACCAGCAGAAACTGCAATCATTAAGTTCTTCAACAAGTCTGCAGCACAGACTACAAAATGCAATTTTGTGGCAAGGTAATTCTTTCTGTAATCTGAATAAAATGTGTATTAAACTTGTCCATGGAATAACATGTGACTAGTAGTGTGCATGAGCTAAGAGAATTTCTTAGAGATATCATATTCTTTGCTATAAAATTTCCAGGATAAAAAATAAACTTGAGTCTACTAAGAAAATATTTTAAGTTTTCTTTGTCATTTTAAAATATCTCAATTCAATTGAATTATTTTTGTCCTTTTTTTTCTGATATGTTAGGTAGGATTACTCCTACTGGTTTTAAAAAATGGCCAGTGATTTGTATATCTGTAAAAACAGTTGAGAACACTTCCAAGAACAGCCCCTTTATTCCTCATTTGCCATACTATTCATGTTTCAAAACAACCTAGATTCCTACTGCTACATCTGATAATTATTTCTTACTTTAATTAGAGAGAGTAATGCAAATATATTATTAGTGCTGCAAACTATTATTTTAACAGATTGATGTATTCACTTCCAATCTGGTTTTCAGGGATTAGAATAATTTAGATAAGAATAACATAGGTGTTACAGAAATAAAGGTATTATTTCATTAGAGCAGTCTTTTTCATAGATGAATTACACTTGATTGAGTTCCTTTAAAAAACGCATGTTAGAATTTACAACTCACTGGAATTCAAGTGCTCAGTTTTCTAGATTTTGTGCTCTTGGAAATTCTGTTGTAACATATGCTGCATATTCAGCAACACAATGCTCATGTAGCAATGTGTTTGATTCATCTAAAATCGCACATCCAGACATAGGTGTTTATTTCTGAAGGCCATGGTGGTATCCGCTGTCCTTTCAATTCCTTAAGGACAGTGGCAACTGAAGTCTGTTAGTCCAGACTAAAAGGAAAATAAAAAGGAAGCTCTGATTTTAGCATTATATTTCTATATCTGGAAGATATAGTGTGTTAAATTCTGCTTTTATTTACACTGGTTCAACTTCAGAAGTTTTATCTACCCACAAAATTTAAAGTATTTTATTCCTGACGTATACTGTGGAAAATGTACTTAAGACATGGATGTGGTCTGCTAAGAATTTTCATGTAAGTATGGTCTTCCCATTTACGAAAAATGCACTCTAACTTATGAATCAATGGTCAAACTTATGCAAGAGAATATACTAAGACATTCAGGCAAAGCAGAAATCCCAATTGATGTCAAGATGGTAAAGATAAGCGTTACAGTGCATTAAATATCATGTCTTCAAAACTTGACTGAACCAGAGTTACATGGGAATTGAAAAGAAAATACTAATAAATTTGTGGTTAACCTTTGAGAAATGTTTTATGAATCATGAATATTACATAGTATTTTATTAAGCAAATGGAATAACTAATAGTACAGGAAATCACTGAAGCTTTAAATGGGTGATGGTTTGCACAAAATAAATATGTCAATCTCTTTGATAAAGAAGCACTTCACTGAGAAATATTTTCCCAAAGATGTGCAAGTATGTATAATTTTTCTACTAAATCTCATATAATGTATGCATACATATCTAAATATAAAAAGGTAAATATTCAGAGAGACTAGTAGTCTCTACACAAAGAAAAACAACATGCACACCCCCCGATACAAGAATTCTCATCGGATTATAATTTACAAGGCTTTTGTGCTTTTGAGATTATTTTATAGAATTATAGTTTGCAGATATTAACAGCTAACATAAAGTCTCTTGTTCATGATAAACATCAAAGGAGTTATTCATGTTAATTTATTTTTTCCTTAGTACAGCTAATATTCATAGTTGTCTTCTAATATCATAGGGAAAACCAAATGGCTTTTCATGGGGGGTCTATCAGAACAGAAACTAAGGCTAGCTTCACTGAATTACCTCAGGAGGATGATGTCTCTCCCCAGGGACTGCACAGGAGCCTTCAGACTTTGTCCTCATTCAGTTAGTTAGCGTTTGTGAATAACCTTACCTCATTCCTACACTATGGACTGATTGCAGTAAGAGATGCTTCACAGAAGTGCTACAGGAGAGCTATAGTCATGGCTTTGTACATGCTGATTTTATGATTTGTCACTAAGAAGCTTTAGCATTTACAATTATTCAAACTTAAAGCTTTTAAATACTATGCATGGAAGATTCAGCTAAATTGATTTTTTGTTTGTAAAAGTTATGACCAGTAGGAAAGGAAAAAAAAATAAAAGAGGAATCTTTGCTCACTAATGACAACATCATGATATTAATTAAATTCTTCAACAGAACAAAGAAGTCGGGTTTTGTCAGTGCAACAAATTCTAAGTCTTCAGTGTCTCACACTTTGATGTTAGTTTTTAAAAAAAAGGCATTATTCTGGAATAGAGGAATGTATAAAATCCTGAGTACTAAGGGGATAGGAAGTTTTTTCAGACAGTAGAATTATTCCTTAGATATTAGTAAAATATTTCAAATTGCTTTAATGTATAAAGATTTCTTCTGAAAAGGTAGAGTCCTAAGATGGATGAGTCAAAAAAAGTATACCCAAGGGAACAGTGAGTATGAAAATAAAGTATCTGGTTTGTAAGCATGGGATATAATGACAATATGGTACAGCAGAAACATAAATATGATGGTGCTGCAAAACTTTGAGTAAGAGAAGTGTTTCTTGGATTGTTTTCCAGAGTTAGCTGTGGACCAAGAATATTGCATGCCAAGCACATTTCAAAGTCTGTGAAAGGAAAGGATTTGAATGTAACTTACATAAACGGATCCTCTTAGACATCTCCTTCTTCTTAAATATGCATTCTATTAGTTTAAATATTAAAGAAGTTAGAGCAGAAAGCATTAGGTAATTAGCAATTCACAGTGTTCTGAATTTGTTCCCTATTTTAGCCTCACCAGAGCAGAATATTTTTATTTTAGTAAATTCTAAGCAGTGAGGAAAGGTTATGCTTTATACATTTGCATAATATATGCACACTAAAGTTGTCACGATGACACACTTAATTGATTCAGCTGTACTAATGATGATTTAATTTTTATATTCATGGTACAACTGCCACTAATCTTTTTGCCTTATAGCTGAGAACTGAAGCATTTAGTTCATTTTGAATGTTGGAAAAATCTTACCGCATACACAATTATAAAATAATTGGCCTATTTGAATGCTAATTACATTTAAAAGTCTTGCTTCTCTAGAGACAGAGATTCAGCCTCAGCCATGAATTGATAATAAACTTACTAGGATGTGGCTGTGTGTATAAACAAAGACATCAGAGAAGAAACAAAAACCATTAAAAGACAACAGGATGTGGAGGCCAGAGAATAAAATAGATTCAGATAACATCAGGTTTGCTTCGTGGTCTAAAATAGGTAATAGCAGAGATATAGTTGCTAATGTATTGGGATCCTGGTCTTCTGATATCTTCAAAGATCAGGAGTCATTGGTATAAACATGTAAGAGCATGATAGATGGGCATCTTACTGTGTCCAGAGTTCAAAAACCAAATTTGTTCTCTTTTCTCTCATTTCTCATCTCTAAGCTGCTAGAACTGTAGTTTAGTCCTTTTTTTATCTGTCTTATATTTTAGCTCAAGAGCAGATTCAGGTCATTCCTCAGTCAGGATGCTGGAAGATTTTTTGCTGAGAAGAGATCCTAGGTTATGTCTTTTATGCTGACGAACCTCAGTTTATAGTCTGACATTTCATCTGTTTTGAAAAGCATTTGTTGCAGCAGATAGTCTCTCAGCAATCAGAGAGCACTATCCAAGTCCATGGAGAACTTGGAAAAAAAGATAAAATACACCTAAAACTGGACTTTCTTGTCTGGCCCAGAGCATAGAAGGGGAGGAGAATCACTGCTGCAGGATGACTATAATAATAAAAATCTAGTTCTCTTGTGAATAAATAAAGATTATTTTTCCAGATTTCATGGGATGTGGTTTTTGATCATTGTTATAAGGGAAAACATTTTCCAGTAAATATATTCAACAATAGTAAAAATTCAGAGACTCTAGTTCAAAAAAACAAGACATATAGATGCCATTAAAATCTATCTACATCTGTACTAACACTTTTAACAGGCAGGGCTTAACAGCAGGGCTAACCAAGAAGTAATACAAAGAATCCAGAGCAGTAGTCTCTGGATAATAAATAAGATTTTCTTATCACCCTGAACAAACTAATCACCAATTTGTATATTTTTCTGTGGCAAAGGCCAGCATTTCCGTTACAACAGTCCTCTTCCAGGGATATTGCTGAGTGAAGGCATTGTGTGGCCAGGCCTAGGGAATGAACCCTAAAGTTAAGCATTCAAAGAAAAGGCATGAAGTGAGATTTAGTTTGCACACATAGTGAGTATTGCAATTCTGGATCATTTTTCATTTCAAACACTTCTAAATGTGTCACTGACACTGTAAGGGTGACTTCACAGCTGCTAAACATTGTTAAAACATTTCTTAGCTTTTCATTGAGAATTGCTGCAGCCAGGTGCTTTGGGGAAAGTATGAAAGTGTGAACCTCATGAAACTTCATGAAATGAAACCTCCCCCCTTGGCTAGAGGCAGGTACAGCATTAGAGACTCATAATTTATTTCCTCTGTTACATTTGTTACTGAGATGTGAACAAACTATCAGGATGAACTGGCAATACTCCCCATAATACTAGGAGACAGAAACTCTAACCTGCTTGGTTAAGATGTTCTGATTCTTTAAGGAAATGAAAGGTCTGACTACTTTGTCTTCAACTGCTCTTCCATTTAATTACCTGGAGGCAACCTGTTTGCAGACAGACAAATGAAACAAGATTTGTGCTTTGGCAGTAAAACAGCAAACTGTCTCAGACAAACTGCAGGCACTTCTGCTGACTGCAGTTTTCCCTAATGCCCTGGAAGTCAGAAGAATACCTAAACATAAATTATGTGGTACTTAGAATCAATGTGATTCAAAATATTAATTACCTAATTTAAGAGCTGGATCCAAAAATGACTAAAGCCAGTGGGAGTTTCCCAAATGAGATTAATAAGGCTTGATTTAGTTTCTAATTTAGTCTTTTTGAAAAAATAATAGGGTTTTTCCTGTTTCTTCCCAACTCCTATTTTTCCTGCCCACACAAAAGACAACAGTAAGACAATACAGCCCATACTTACTATTGATGAAGAAAGGAGAAAATATTACAGCTTTATTTAAAATTTTGTTTTTGTTGAGAGACTCTTTCTTACAGATACTCTCTAAAAAGCCGATATATTTCACAATACCACTTAATATCAGAAAGCTTATCAGGGATTTATAATTTGTGACAAAATACTTTTAGGAAGCATTTCAACAGATGGTAACTTTGCAGTGATGGTGAACTTTGTGCGTTAAAGCAATTGATTACCACCAAAATTTCTTATGATAATTTAAAAAAAAATAATAATAAAAATCTAGTTCTCTTAATAAAGAGTCACAATAATTCTTTTTAACTGACTGGAAAAGTTGCTATGGTTCTCCAAATGAGTATCTCACTTGTTGCTCTGATAATAATTCTAAAATATTACATAATTGCTCAACATGTAACTAATACTGGCCCCATCTTTTTGGAGGGATACATGGGTGACAAGGCCTTACCTTTTCCTGGAGAGTAATGGAAGACTCATTGAGACCCATCCTCCAACAATTCATTTTATGTCACACTGCAGCCTGGGAGGGCTCTGGACCCAGAAGAATGTGGGGAGGGTACAGAAGAGCTTTTGTACCTTTTTTGTTTCAGGGAAAGCACCCAGCACTGTGAGGGATACACATGAGGGCACATTGCTTACTTCTACTGCTGATTCATGCACTTTAAGTTGGTGAGAACTTTTGGTGATTTAGGTTAGAATTTCTTGACTTTTCTAGGCCACATGCCACCTAAATGGATCAATGATGCTCCATAACTCCTAGGGTGTGGGCACGTCATGCTTCAACTACAATGCATTGGTCCTCACAAATAAAACAGGCTTCACAAATTCAATTCTGATCTCATCTGCTCTCTTTAATATTACCTTCTTTAAAAATTAACATTGTTCTCTTGTGATGATGCCAATTACACATGTTTAAAAGGCAGCTGATAAAGAGAGCCTGCCAGCATCTTTCATATTAATTCCAGTGTTTAAACACTCACATGGGTTAGGGTTAGACTTTTAATTTCATTTGGCTTCTCTGGCTTCTAGCAGTTGTGTCTTGTTTCGCATTTCTCCAAAGATGCATGAGTGAGTCTGAATGCTTACAAGGATGCATGCACATTCAGGAGGGTACAGTGCTAGGCACAAATGATACCTACATAATTGAGACTGTCTTTGTGGCTAGGGAGGTGCTTAAACATTCTTGGGCTGATATATATTTCCACTTGTTTCGATGCTATGTGTCTTCTAAACCAGAAAACCAGTTTTGATGATAATTTTTGATTACTTACGTTTTGACCAACCTGTAAAAAACATAGTAAATTGTTCTTCCTTAATGACTGCTGGAAGCATGTAATAAATCTAATGGCTAAATGAAGAGTTTTCCCTTGATCGTCCTTATAACTCTTTCCTGAAACAAACCACAGACAGTTTTAATTGGAGAGATGGATACAAGAAAGCAAGGAAAAAAACACAAGAGAAGCTAGAGTAATAAAATTAGGGTGCATGGGGATGTAGATTTATGCTGGAACATAAATCTTTTTTAAAAGTACATAAAGTTGTTATATATTAAAGTGGATTATGCTATTAAAAAGATAGAGATAAGTATAGTAAAATCAAGGGTCTTGAAGCACAGAAATCATATGAGTAGAAATTCATATTACTAGAAATAGATGTGTCTTATACAGAGACATGAACATGGAGGAAACATTACTATTAAAATCAAACAGAAAAAAAAAAAGAAAAATAAATAAAGATTATGTGAAATAAAGGAAATGAAAAGGTCATTAGAAGAGTAGCTTGACTTTAGTAAGACTTAGAGGAAAAAAAAAGAAACAGACTTAGAGAGTAATACTCAAGATTTCAGGTATTTTAGCCATTATTACGTTAGGCAAAACTATGCAAAGGAAACTAGAAGAACTAGGTCTCCAAATGCTACTGAACTTAAATTCAAGAAAAAAGTTAAGCTTAAATCTCATATATCATGGTATGGAGCAGAGCGAAAGGACACCTAAGGTGATGTAAACAAAAAGAGCTGCAAAACTCAGAAAAGCAGTTAGGAGAAGTTAAAATTCAGTGTTTAGCTTATAGTACAATATCTATGACTATCATTAGATATTCAACTTGAGTGGCTGAATTAATGTGGAAGGATTTGAAAACATTCTGTAGAAGAAAAAGGGGATCAGTTCTCAAACTTTGTCATATTCTTTACTTTTGTAGGCATAATTTACTCTTTGTAGCCCTATATGTGTATAAAACTGAAACAGAGATCACTGACTTTCTAGGCCATCTATTCAAAATAGTCCCTGATGTCAAAACTGAGAGCTTTCTGTCCAAAAAATCCCCAATTCACTGTTTTAGAAGGATAGATAATTCAGTCACCAAAGCTCACAGAAATAGGTGTGTCTACTCTGCATCCCTTTATGACAATATGTGCTGGATTGAGAACCAGTTATCTGCCTTTTGTTCTTAATTGGTTTTACTGTTAAAAAAAGCCTTTGGCTTTTCTTATGTATATTTATGCCTCACTTTATAGACACACTTATATGCTGCTTACCATACTTGTAAGTCCCTTCCCTGTGAGCATTTAGTTAATGAACCAGATGGTATCTTCCTTGAAATGTCCTTTGTGGTTCTTTATTGCATGCTCTACAACTCTTTAAAATCCAGTTTAAAGTTCAGACAGTAGAGTAGTGGACTACATTCTAGTATCTTCTAGGGGTGCTTCAAATAGCAACAATCTCGCTGCAATTAGAGAGTTTTATAAAAAGTTGTTTTTGTTAAAACTGATATGCAATCATAAACCATTCAGCTTCCTTTCCTTTCTCTTAGTTCCTTGAATCAAGTCAGAGGCATCCATCAAATCAGAGACAATCCATCAGTTCAGGGACCAAGTAAAACATTTGGCTGTCTCCATCAAAAGTTACATTGTATGAGCAACTGATTGCACAGAAAAATGGCAGGTTAAAATCATGGGTGTTAAAAGGCTTCTGCATGGTGTCTCACAGCCAAAGTGATCCCTGTAGCTCACAAAATTTCAACAGACTAAACAATTTATTTTCACCTGATATCAATGGAAATGCAATTATTTTTTCCCCTCATACTTGGTGTGTTTATATAATGCAATTCTATTTAGCTGTATTTGAAAGGGACCCTAAAAACCTGGCTGGTTTGAAAGATGTAGATCTATGTATCTTTCAAAAACTTCTTAGAATCATAGAACTGTTAGAGTTGGAAGGGATACTGAAGATCATCTAATTTCATCCCACACAGCCCCTCCCCCTCACCATGGGCAGAGATGCCTTCCCCTAGATTAGGTTGTTCAAAGCCCCAACCAAGCTGGCCTCGAACACTTCCAGGGATGGGGCACCCACAGCTTCCCCGGGTAACATTTTCCAGTGTCTCACCACCTTTCCAGTAAAGAATGTCTTCTTGATTTCTAATCTAAATCTGCCCTCTTTCGGTTTAAAACTTTTGTCCCTCCTCCCACGGCTACACACCCTAGTAAAGAGTCCCTCCCCATCGTTCCTGTAGACTCCCTTTAAGTACTGGAAGGCTCCTCCTCTCCCCAGAGCCTTCTCTTCTCCAGGCTGAAAAACCCAATCTCAGTCTGTATTTAGGAGAGGTTCTCCAGCCCTCTAATTATCTTCATGGCCCTTGTCTAGACTTACTCCATGTCCTTTTTATGTTGTGGATCCCAGAGCTGGTTACAGTACTCCAGGGTGGGATCTCAGAAGAGCGGAGTAGAAGGGCAAAATCACCTCCCTTGACCTGCTGGCCATGCTTCTTTTGATGCAGGCCAGGATGCAGTGGGCTTCCTGAGCTATGAAAGGACATTGTTAGCTCAAGTTGAGCTTCTCATCCATGAATACCCCAAGTCCCTCTCCTCAGGGCTGCCCTCAATCCTTTCTTTGTCAAACCTATATTTGCACTTGAGCTTGCAGGAACTTGCATTCAGCCTGCTTGAACATCATGAAGTTTGCATGAGTCCACCTCTCAAGCCTGTCCAGGTTTTTGTGGATGTCATTCCTTTCCTTCAGTGTATTGATTACTCCACATAGCTTGGTGTCATTGGCAGACTTGCTGAGAGTAACTTACTATCATTAGCTCTGCTAGGAAACACATAACTAGAAAACATATGACTAATGTGGGGAAAAAAAGGTGTTAAATCATTAAATTAAAAAAAAAATTTAAAAACCTGGCATCCACATGTAATATTATTAAGGATGATATTTGCATTTCCTTGTCTACACAAAGGCTTATGGCAAGAACATGAGAGATAGTTTCCTAAGTGTTATATATTAAATGCATTTTTGAATTAGCTCTAATGCAACCAGTGGGTTTGAATATGATTAACACAGTAGTAATAGGTTTTTCTCAGAATCTATTATTTATATGTTCAGCAAGAATAGCCTACTTTAATTCTACTTCAGAGCCTCATAAATACTG
>VXBW01006284.1:1432398-1450629 GCA_013400375.1 Thinocorus orbignyianus
CCCTCTTTCGGTTTAAAACTTTTGTCCCTCCTCCCACGGCTACACACCCTAGTAAGGAGTCCCTCCCCATCGTTCCTGTAGACTCCCTTTAAGTACTGGAAGGCTCCTCCTCTCCCCAGAGCCTTCTCTTCTCCAGGCTGAAAAACCCAATCTCAGTCTGTATTTAGTAGAGGTTCTCCAGCTCTCTAATTATCTTCATGGCCCTTGTCTAGACTTACTCCATGTCCTTTTTATGTTGTGGATCCCAGAGCTGGTTACAGTACTCCAGGGTGGGATCTCAGAAGAGCGGAGTAGAAGGGCAAAATCACCTCCCTTGACCTGCTGGCCATGCTTCTTTTGATGCAGGCCAGGATGCAGTGGGCTTCCTGAGCTATGAAAGGACATTGTTAGCTCAAGTTGAGCTTCTCATCCATGAATACCCCAAGTCCCTCTCCTCAGGGCTGCCCTCAATCCTTTCTTTGTCAAACCTATATTTGCACTTGAGCTTGCAGGAACTTGCATTCAGCCTGCTTGAACATCATGAAGTTTGCATGAGTCCACCTCTCAAGCCTGTCCAGGTAGATGTGGATGTCATTCCTTTCCTTCAGTGTATTGATTACTCCACATAGCTTGGTGTCATTGGCAGACTTGCTGAGAGTAACTTACTATCATTAGCTCTGCTAGGAAGCACATAACTAGAAAACACATGACTAATGTGGGGAAAAAAAGGTGTTAAATCATTAAATTAAAAAAAAATTTAAAAACCTTGCATCCACATGTAATATTATTAAGGATGATATTTGCATTTCCTTGTCTACACAAAGGCTTATGGCAAGAACATGAGAGATAGTTTCCTAAGTGTTATATATTAAATGCATTTTTGAATTAGCTCTAATGCAACCAGTGGGTTTGAATATGATTAACACAGTAGTAATAGGTTTTTCTCAGAATCTATTATTTATATGTTCAGCAAGAATAGCCTACTTTAATTCTACTTCAGAGCCTCATAAATACTGAAATTGTGTAGTTGGAATCACAGAAAAATTTAGTGGTTTATTTATAGAAGATACCTGGCTTAATGAAGTCCACTAGAGTTTATTATGTAGACAGCATACACATTTGAATATATTTTCCCCCTAGCTAGAAAAGACTAACATTTTAATATGATATTTGCTTTTATAGCACTTAATTCTTTTCAGCACTTAATTACTGAGCAGAAATCCATGTACTTTCATCCTTCCCATAACTTACAGTTATTCTTCAATATCGGATTTTCCTTCTGAAAAACTACATGCAGCACTAATAATGTCTTTGAGTATCCTAACAGAAGTTGTAGTGAAGCTGAGAAGTGAAACAATTTTGGTTATGGTAAATGCTATCCATTTATGAGACAGGATGGTTTATGAGCAACGGATCTAATTTATTATGATTTTACTCAGCTGATACAAAAACAAGCATCCCAGGATCTTGGTTGTTTTTACTCAGTCTGAAATTATTTGTACCTTCACCTCTAACTTCTAGGGAAAAACATAGAAACTGGGTTTGGGAGGTAGAGGAGGGATAAAGGGAGACACTCATTCATTTCTAAAAAGGCAGTAACAGAGCAAGACAGCAGGCACAGTATCAAATTCCTTCTCCAAGGACAGCGTAACGTGCCTGGCCATTAAGCTATCTATTAGGTAGCCATGTCACAAAATGGGTATCCTTTAACACATGTTAAACTAGCCTAGCCACTTAGATTAGGGCACAGCTGAGAAATAAAAGAGAAACTAAGGAGGCCCTGAATCTGTTTTTTCCTGCTGTTATAAGGGGTAGCAATTCCTGAAATGATGAAAATGGCAATTTTTATGGTGTCGAGCACATCTACAAGGTTCGCTCCTAAATGCTGGGAAATAGTGGAACATCTCATCTGAAGATCTCTTCTCTTTCCAGGATGGACATTGGAAAACTCTATTGGTGAAATCACCATCATGCACTGGTGCCTGCATGCCAGATGTCAAAGTCAGCTGCATCTAACCATTTCCCCACTCAAATACTTTTCTGATACTTCACTTTCTTATTAGCTGTTTTCTAACACTGATTTCAACTGTGAGTGGTACTGAAACATCTGTTATTTTCTAGCAATTTTTCCAGTAACATACTCTACCTGTTTAATTGATGTTGGTAATCAACACTCATTTTGGTCTTCATTGTTTGGATCAACATTTTATCCTCCAGGAATGAGGACTTCCCAGGTTTTCTCTTCCCTTTGTTGAGAGATATTAGTTATTTAGCTTAAACAAGTAATTTTTAATTAGAATAAATTATCTACGGTTATAATGTAGTGTGATTTATGCCATTTGCCTAACTTAGCATGAGTAGCTAGATTTGCCGAAAGCTTTAGGCTGCAATAATTCCCTTAGTAATTCTCCTAGCAGCTGGTACAGGGCTGTGTTTTGTCTTTTAGCAGGAGGAGCATGTTAATAGCACACTGATTTTTTGGTAGTGTTTTTCTCTGAGCCTGGGACCTTTGAGTTCCCCATGTGTTGCCAGTGAGCACAGGTGCACAAGAAGCATAAACCGGAAGATAAGGAACCTACAGCTGTTAGCAGAGACTGCAAATCATGAGATAAGAGCAGTCAACAACCTGTCTGCTTGGACACAGAAAAAGAATCCAATAAGGTGTAAGAAGACCTCAGACCAAAAAATCGCCATTGGACTAAAAGGCATGTGAAGAGCGCATGAAGATGAGTGTATAGATTACAAGGGTATAATTGCCTAGGGATTTCTTTGTTCGAGGTCCCTCTCTAGTGGCACCCAACTTGAGCTGGCCCTGCTGCTGTACATTTTATTTAAATTATTTATTTTTATGAAATCTGACACCTGAGACTCTGCTGCAGGAAATTTAGGGTTGAAATGCACCTGAGAGTGAGTGTGTGTATGAGGAGTTGAAAGGGGGACCCATCAGCTCACTGGAGTCGCATGTTGTGAAGGGACCATGGTCCTAGCAGTTAAAGACTCAGGTGGTGAGTGTGCAACTCCTTGAAAGGTGTGTGAATGCTCAGGCAGTGACTTCTCTTTCAACACCATACCTCAACTAACTTGGTAAGAAAAAAAACCATGATTTTTGTTTGTCCACAGATACATCTGTTGACACTGAGCTTTTAATAGCTCCTCAGTGTGTTTCCTTGGCAGAAAGGAGGGAATAAACACTCTCTCCTAGTATCTTTGGTGGGACCAAACTTCTGTCTCGCCTTGTCTGTGTGCTGTGGAGGCAAGGAGCAAGTAGTTTAGGTGGGCTGTCACCTATATTTTCTCCATATTTGTTTCATGGGGTGATGTTGACCAATTAAGTCAATGAGGATCAGATACATGTGGTGTCACTGTGGCATTCAAAGGAATGAACAAATGTTGCATCTGACCTGATAGTAGAATTTCTCACCCTACAACCTGCATTAGAAAGGTAGAGAGTGTAGGCCTGAATGAAACGGGTACACTCTGCTCATAATCTGACCCAAGTAATAAGGCAAGATGCCTAAATGTGATGCTAATTTTAAATCTTAGAGGCAGCAATTATTTTCCTCTAAGCCTAGCTTTGTTTGTTGTTTGTCTCTCCATAATCACTTCCTTTCCTGTGTGACAAGGCCTATCAAATCGATTACTCTCTGACAGTGGAGTGACAGCTTGCCAGTCGGGCAGCTACAAGCGGTTAGCTGGCCCTTTTGTCACTCCTGGCATCTGACTCGAAGCTGCTCAGGCACTAGGTTTTGATGAGATTTCAGGAAGGAGCAGAGTCCAAGCCTGACATGTTCAATATGCCATCTCTCATCCAAAAGAGACATAACAGGGGCTCTTTGCTAAAGTACTGTTGCAAGGGAGTAATTTGTTTGCCAGTTGTGAAACTGCATTTCAGTGGAAGGGAAATAGGTGCCAGGTTATTACTTAGTCTGAAATGATAACCTTGAAAATGTTGTAAGATAGTTATTTGGGATGACTGGAGATGGTCTTTGTGAAGACCTCACCATACTGCACGGTGGACACAAGTAGTATAGAATGAATAGCATATCATTAGCAGGAAGAATATGTCATTAATAGCAAGTCATCAGCAGGGACTCAGGAATTGTGGCCTATTCTTTAGCAGTTGTTTATTAAACCTTTTTTTTTTTTTTTCTGGAAGTTAAGTCATAGGAATTTAGGGGGTTTTGGATTAATTTCTAGAATATGCATTATAAAGCAGCTCATAACACCAGATGGTCTTTTAAGATCACTGACTGTTATTACAGGGAGGAATTTTAATACTGAAAGAGTACATTCAACTTTTCATCTCATTTTACAGTACTACAGTAGGAATAAAGTAGGAGACTGGGATGTGGAGACAACCCTCCCAGATCCCCAGATAGGAAGCAGAAACTTTTGTCTGAGAAGCAGGAGCGTTCCCTTTGACAGGCAGACATTTGTTGCTAAACTCAGCAGTAGCCTGGCCTTGAATTTGGTTCTGCTGAGCTAGACAAGCACTCACGCTTTACCTCCCTGCGGTTGGCACTACATGGTAGAGGTATACTGACACTACCTTGTATGATTTTGGTCCATGACCAGTATTCTTTTCTGGCATGTACACAGAAACATTAAAAACTATGCCTGGAAAAGAACAGCACATCATACTTTTCCATTCCCTTTCTCTGTGGCCAGACCAAATTTAAGTGGTCTTTATTGGTGCTTGTCTAATCTGTTCTCAGAGACTTCCAATGATTTCCACAACCTCTGGGACAATTTGTTCTAGTGCATTACTATCTTTATTGTTAAAAAGGTTTTCCTGACATCTAAACTGAATCTTTCTTGCTGCCATTTAAGTACACTATTTCTTGGTCTGTACATGATAAAGAACAAATTGTTCCCTTCGTCTTAGCAGCAGTCTTTAATGTTTTTAAAAGCTATTGTCACTAACCTCTGCAGCCTTATCTCCCCAAGATTTTAAACAACCCTGTTTCAACCTTTTTTTGTTGTTTTTGATGTTTTCTGAAACTCTGATCGTTCTACTCTGGATTATGTCCAGCTGATCAACATCTTTCCTGAATTAAGACATCCAAAATTGGACAATGATCTTAAGATACAGCTGGGACACTGGTTTTACATATTGTTTGTCCACCTATAAGTCCTTTCCAAAAATGTTAGTGTTTGAGTCATGTTCACATTGTAATCCATTTTACCTGAAGAAATTTTTCTGTAACATTGCCACTAAATCCAACATTTCATAGCTTGTATTTATACTACTGATTGATCACACCTAAGCAGAAAACTTTACATTCATCTTTACTGAATTACATCTTATTTTTTTTCAGGCCATTTCTCCTGTTTATCAAGATCCATTTCAGTTCTACTACAGTAACCCATGCTCTTCCAGATTTGTTTTGTTTAGCTACACCAGCCAGTACTAGAGTCAATGAAACTTGTATAAATTCAGTCCATATATTCTTCCCTTTGACAGTGGTCAATAGGTTAATGATTTATAGGTTTCACAGCCAGTACCTTATATTGTCATCTAGACCACATGTCCTTAAGTTGCTTATGAGAATCTCCTATGAAACAGTATAAAATTAACATATAGATAATGAATATCTGCTGCTTCTTCTCTACTCATAATTCCTATTGTTGTCCCAAAACTCGTGGGATTATTTACCTGGTGTGCAAGCCAGTAACACATGGAGTCCAGCTATTAGCTATCTGTTAGCAGTTCTGCACAGAAAAGGGTGCTATGGGGTATCTCCGCAATCTAAGTTAGAATAATTAACATATTCATTTTTTATCAAGCTTTTTCTGGTGTTTGAAATTCCTTATCTTGAAGCTGATTGGTGTAAAATGACCTTGTCTTCAATTAAAGATACAGTTTCTCTTAATTTTACTGCACAGGCTGAGTGGGTGAGGGTCTTCAAGTGTAGGAGGGTATCCTAACTTCTAGAGGAGTGGCTTTCATACCGTAATTAGTCAAGTTCACCTTAAAGCCACATTTCATGTGGTATAGCCAAGTTTCATGGGCAGTCAGCCCACTAAAGTTTCTTGTACCTGGTTTTACGTCTTGTTATTCCTTCTGTCCCATTGTCTTGTCAAGAATCATTTAGCCAAATGATTTACAGAGTTACAGTTACAGAAGTTTTGATATCATTATTTCCCTATTATAGCATGAAATCAGATTTCTTTGATATCATTTTTCCGCAAGGTATCCATGTTGACTGTTGATCCTCTTTGTTGCTTCTTGGTACTCATTTGTTCCCAGAATTTTTCTGAGCAACTGAAATTAAGTGATTAATTTATAATATAGTTTTTGCAGACCATGCTTTTCTCTGTGTTCCAGGGAAGTCTTATTTAGTTTCTCTTCCGTCATTTACGATCTCACCATATTCCAAGAGCTCTTCAAAGCAATCACTAAAAACTATTAAGTCACCCCTTCAAGTTATAGGATAAGGTTTATTATATTAAACAATTTTCAAATCTCCGACTTCTGTAAGTATTCACTAACCCCTCTGGTTTCTTTATTCTAGGCTAAAGTAATATCTTTTTGTCATTAACATAACTTGTGTCAGTCACCTGATTGCAGATGTTATTCATTCTTTGAAAACATTGATGCAAGGAATGTCATGTATCTGTTTGTCTTCTTGATGTCATTTCCCAATAAATTTCCCTCTCTGTCTAACGTTTTTCTACAGCATATATTACAGCATACATTTCCCACAGCATCTCCTTCTATCACTTATATTGCCTCTCTTGTTACTGTTTGTTTTCTGTGCTAGCTCTTTCTTTTTTTGTGCCTTGAACTCCCTGATTTTGACCCCTTTAGTTATTACTCTTATCATCTTCTCCTCTAATCTAACCTAGTTTCTGCTTTCTGTTAACTTCCTTCATTTCTCTTGAGCTTGAAGAACTCATTGTTTAGCCGGCTGATAGCTCCCCATTACAGTCCTATCCTTTGTTTACACTAATCAATGTTTCTGATTCTACTTCTTTGTTTACTTCTATTTTATGTCTTAGACATAATATCTTAGATGCTGGTTATCAGAGACAAAAGAGCTCTGCCTTCTTGGAAATGTCAAAGCTTATCTACATTAAAAATGACTTCTGAACAAGCCCATAATATGCTCTTGTTGACTGGATACATATTTTTGACAGCCACAAAAAATCGTGTCATAAAAGCAATATTCCTAGTTCTTGTTCTTACTGTCAATCATAAAATTCTTCAGCTAGGTGATAAAATTCTAATAGTATAGCTCAAATCATTGTTATTAACAATATATATAAATGTATATATACATAGAGAGAGTAAAAATTTGTAAGCATCATAAATGCAACATTACAATAAATTGTTAGAAGTACTGTTTCCCTGACAAAAAAATCAGAGTCTTCTTGGAAGGGAATATGTATTGCTACTCATCAGTAAATATTAAATACAACTCATGTTCAGAGGAATATATTCCACAACTACGAATATCACTACAATATTACCCCTAGTCTGAATCAGGTAATATTTAGGAAGGCACTCTGAATCTATTAGAAAACCTATAATGCAGTCAGAATATCAAACATTTTAATATGGATGGAATTAGGAATCTATCCTTGAATAGACTCAGACGCCTTATTGGCAAAGCTCTGTCTGTTGGACTCTGAGGATAAATTGATTAAATTTTAAATAATTAATCTATATTATAGGTGACAAGAATTTAGATCTGGTAACCCATTCCAGGAAATGCTCTGGACGATGTTATAGCTAATGAAACATAAGTTTTTCATTTTGAAATTGTGAATCTAGATCTTAATGGAATATTTTACTTATGTGTTAAGTGCATTACCAGAAATAACGTATAAATACTGTTAGATGTCCAGATAAATACTGCTGTCTTGCTCTTAGCATATGGCATATTAGCATTTAAAAGCTGCATGACCAGAATCTGAACAACTTCAACTGAAATAAGGCGTCTTATAAAATCAGTTCTAAAAAGCTCTCCAAAGTTATCTTCCAGTAGTATTCTTAAAACGAGGTAATATTTTATACCAGTTGTGGTCATCTCCAGTAGCTCTTTATATTCTTCCTGTTAATTCAGGTAAATTAAAATGTATTATTCAACACTTTAATATACAGTGAGACTCAACAAGACTTAACTCTTATTTGCACTTCCTTCCATCACTTGGTCAGAAGGTAAAGAATAAGTTGACGAAGTAAGTAGCCATAAATACTAGGTTTTAGCTGAATAACAGGTATTCTGAAGAAAGTGTGCCTGGCAGAGATTTACTTTTAACTGCATAGTTTAAAGAGATAGGGAGGAAACACTTAAAGATTCACAGACAGGCTTGCCTTTGAACTTTGACTGAAACTCACGAAGTCCTGGGGCAGCTTTGAGATATTTCTGGGGAGTAGAGCTGGTTTCAGGACAGAGGCAGCTGGTTCCAGTTT
The DNA here is from genome assembly GCA_013400375.1 of Thinocorus orbignyianus. Lineage (NCBI taxonomy): Eukaryota > Metazoa > Chordata > Aves > Ciconiiformes > Thinocoridae > Thinocorus > Thinocorus orbignyianus. The sequence continues at coordinate 1,440,797 of VXBW01006284.1, forward strand.
TTCAAGGATGGCAGATAGAGAGTCAACCCCAAGTGAGTGAGACTGAGAGGCTGTGAGTTTGTGTCCATTCAGGCTGGAGAAACTGACCATAGGCTCAATATATAGCACATAGGCCCAATATATGACATAAAACCACAGGTAGAACTACTGAAGGATCAGGATCATTTATAACATTCCCATGAGTTAGGTACCACTTACCTAGAGGAGAATTGGAAGCAAACCCATGGCATGAATGACTGCAGGTAGCAGAGAACGTTTGGGTTAAAACAAGTTTGAGTCCAGCTCCCCAAAATCACTATCTTCATAGCAGTCACTCTGCAAGTCTTTGTAAAGCAAAGGTTGAGCCACAAGCTTATGGCTCCATATTCAATCTACAACAGTTATGGTAAAGCCAGCAACCTAAAGCATGAGAAAAATATGTGAGAAAGGAGGTTTCATGTGTCCATTTTTCAGAGAACTGATAAACTTGAAGAAAATGCTTTCAACAAAGGAAGAGCTCTCAGTGTTTGAGACACCTTTATGCTGCATTCAGCTAAAGGAAAGCTGAATACAGGCCATTTCTTTTCAGAATTTCAAAAGTTATTTGACATTCATGAGGCAGTCCAGTTCTAAAGGGAGTATGACTGTAATCGCATTTCAATCTGCTCTTACTGTAAGCTGAAAAGAAAGGGCTGATTTTTAGGTAAGATGTCAGAGGTTGTTGATTAAACCAGTTGTTGCGAAATAGTAAAAGGTCAAAGCAGTTCTTCAATTCCATTTAGGTTTGATACTCAGCACCTAGATTTCACATAAAAGAGATCTATTCTCCTTTCTGTCACCTATGGTTACGTAGCACTGGCCACTCGGGTCACTCCAAACCACTCCATCACCATAAGGTGAGATTTGCTGCACCCTGAGGCAGAGCAGAGGCACAGCCAGCACCTCTTGCTTGGGCTGTGTGGGATGGGTGAAGGATGAGCTGTGCAGGGTCCCACAGGAGCCCAAACTCACTCCAAACTGCAGCATCCTCTCCTGTACTCTGCCTGCACCCTTATTGCAGCCTTAACATTTAGATGTTAAAGTATGCCTTGTCCTCCAGTAAGCAGCTAGGACAGAACAGGATACCTGGCAGGTGCTTTTATTAATTATATCCTTTTTCTAGTGATGGCTACTCTTGGGCATTTCTGTGTTGCTTTTCTTGAAAAATTTCCTATGAAGCATGTGAATGCTCAGCCTTCTATTCCCCTTGGCACAGTCATGCCTACTTCATTTGCTCAGAGATAGTATGCAAAAAAGACGCTTTTCTTAAGGTGAGGAGAGAAGGGATAAAAGTGAGTAAAGGAAGGAATTTCAATACCAAGACGACAAACGTAGCTACTTCCTGACCATCTCTAATTTGTTATGAAAAAAAAAAGGAGCTTCGTGTAGCTTGAAAGGACTGGGACCCAAGTAAAAGGAGACACTTTAAAAGTAAACAAAGGAAGAGCTTACACTGTGATAGTCTGTCATGGATATCTTTAAGAGCAGAAGGAAACAAGGTATCACAATTAGAGTAAGGCAAGAAATTGGTGTCACTGGTAGAAAACATTTTGGATTGCATCGTTACTACTCAAGCCTGGCTGACAGCAGCATCTTTGCTGAATAAGATGTGTTAGCTTTAAGGAAATGACAGTGCTTAGCAGCAACAGACAATCTACCCAGATCAATTAATTGAAATGCTAGTGAAAGTCTTTGACAGAGAGAGATGTCTGAGGATCTAGTGATTTGATCAGTTAAAACTCTCCATTTATTTGCTAGCTGCAGGAACAGAATAAAATAGCATGCTAATGGAGATAGATAGAAACTTAGGAAATATTTTCTCCTTTGTGACCCAGGCAGGATACAATTTCTCTGTAGGTTAGAAGGGGAAGAAGAAGGGTGTCTGTGAACAGTTGCATTTTGAATGCTACATCTATGTTCTATACAGCTTGCCATATTTTTTAATGAGTACTTTGATCTTCTGAATGAATAGAAGAAATCCAGCCAGTATATTGCATGCAGCATGCAAAACCAAATGGACATTGAAGTAAAGGGAACAGCATCAGACAGCCAAAGAGGATGCTTGTGCAAGGCTTGTGCATGCTAAAATGGAGGTGCTGAGGGAGAAAGTGTTTGTTATAAAAAAAAATTCAATTTACCTGATAGAAAAAGTAATCACTGGCACCCTTTGTAATCTCCTATCTATTTCTCAGTTTGAAATCCTTACTTAACTCTGTTTTACTGAGAAATCTTGCATTTAAAATGGATGACTCCTCAGGTGATGACCCAGAGCATCAAGTAGATTGAGAAAAGGACCTTAAGACCAGGCGTAGCTTCTAACTCATCAATCCTTATCAAGATTACTCTATCCATTCGAGGCCTGAGGTCTTTCCTACAGTAACTGATCCTTCCCACTGAGTTATAGAAATTACATGAACTGCCACCCTCATCTTATTTGGTGCAGTGTCTCTATATAGGACAGCCAATGTGGGACTGAATTTGAGGTTAATGTGCCAACCACCAACCCTCCTTTCTGAATGTGATCTTCTGTCCCAGTTCTAGGCTTCAGACTACAACCCTGTACCAGAGAGCACATCTGTTGATACTTCAGACCAATACATTTTATACAACACTATCAAAAACATATAAAACTTCATGTAAAAACAGTTACTTTTTTCCACTTTGAACATCTCTCTTTTGATCATTAGTGATCTTCCATTTTTTAGCTTGAATTTATTCATGATTAGTCTATACTAGGCTTAGATTTGTGTTGTTGCTGTGTTCTACCTCTAGTAACTTCAAAGCAAAAACTTCAGTTGTTTCTACAATTAGAGATGGAAAGCCAAGCCAGTGAGCCTGTCTGAAGACTGATTTGTTTGTGTCTGTGTTACACCTAGGTTCATCTTCCACTTCTCAGTTTTATGCTCGAAAATGAGTAAACCTCTTTTTTTTTTTTTTTCAAATTCTCTTATTTCTGAAAATGAAAGATGAAGAATGGATTGACATTTTTCCAATTCCTTTGATATTTTTTTATATCACAAATGTTGCTCTCAAAAATTGTCACCGAGTCAGAACATTGAGACAAGCTAAGACAAATCATTTAGAGAGAGAAATTATCAAAATTTGTTTCAATAAATTGGCAATTAGATTTTTCTTAGGGCAAAAAATACCTGAACCAAGAGAAGTTAAACAAACCACACATTTACATGGATAGACAAGTAATATTTTCTGGTTGGTGCAGTGCATAGTAAGTACTGTGTCATTTCGGATCAGCCAATGAACTAGAAAATTTGAAATCAGCTGGAAAATATAAGAGACGAAGCTACATAAATCAGCTATGAAAGAAAAACCTTTTAGATTTTGCTATTAATCAAGATCACACAACAATTGAATCTGAAATATGATATGGATTTTGTTATTGAAATCTCCATATCAATTAACCTTCAGCTATTGTTGTTCCTTTAGTACATTGTGACAAACAGGATAATGTTGTTTTCATCTTATTCAATCCTCAATAATATTTCCACAGTGAGCAATATGTACAAATTATGCATTTATTGTCCTCTCTCGTACTTTCACTTAGATAGTGACATGCAAGCTCATGTCATTGTAGAATATCCTGTGCAAGATAAAATACTATATTTTCAGGCTCTTATGCAGAAGCATAATAATCATACTCATCCATGTTTTTATAAAAATGTCTGATAACTTTGTGACAAGCCACTGGCATTTCCTGATAATGCACTTCTGTAAGGTCACCAAAATCATTTCAGATCTTTAGAAATATGAGGGCATAGCATGTTGTTGAGAAGCAGCAGTAAACCATACACACCTGGGACATGATCAGGCCACACAGCCAGATCTACGAACTTGGAAATACTTAGCTGAATTTCTCCCTGCTCGTTAGTTACACTTGGAAATCTGCTATACAAGTACTCTAAAGAGATCTTGCCTTTTGCTTTAGTTCTTATGGTTTGCAGTTGATAAATAACAAACAACTGTGAGCTGGTTTGGGTTCTTGACCAACGTATGTATAACTACACTACTAGTTGTTTGAAGCACTTCTGTTACAAATATCTAAAATCTCTGTCCCCAGTGCAAAGACTGCCCATCCGTGGTTACTTTTCCTTTGTATCTGGTCTACCCAGCACTGCTTTAAATCTGGCCTTATGGCCAGGTCTTTCATAGCATCCATCCTTACTGTTTGCGCCCATGTGAGACTCCATCACAAGCCTGACATGCCACTTTTTTTAAGGGCCAAAAATCACACTGCGGCTGGAAAGGTTTTAATACAAAAGTGTCAGATGGCCTTTGAAGGAGCTTGCAGGATGTCTGTGATGGAGGAAAACACAAAATATAGCTCTTTTGACTGGCAGCAATATTTGTCCAAGCATCCGAACTCTCTCTCACCTTATCCCAGAGACTGCACACAAAAAAAGTCAGTGCCCACCACAGAGCGACAAAGACCTGTGTGACATATTTGCATTCAGTAAGACATGCAAAAATTTGTTTAACATTTTTCTTTTCTGTTATAAAAATTTAAGTTTGTTAATGAGCTCTCACGTTTCCTGTTATCTTTATATCTGCTGAAATGTCAAATATGTTTAGGACATATTAGCAAATTAGAAATCAAGAAAGAGGATGTTTAATTTGTCTAATTAGCTATAACATACAATATTCACATATGCGATTAAATACTCTGTGGAAGATTGTACATTCAATCATGTTTGGCCATTATGCATACTCTTGCTGTAAGTCACTCTGAAAGTAATACCTTGTGTCTCTTAGTGAAGGCATACTGTTTTTTCCCTGTAAATGACAGCCATTTCATCAAATAATAGTAACAAAAAAAATTGTGTCTTGATTCTGATTTCCTTTTTTGTTGCATGCCTCGAGGCATGAGAAACAATGAATTATTCATTATTGAGGATTGTTATACCAAAGCTACATTAAACCATCTGGGAAGAACGTGGCTTACTGAGGGTACAGTGCAATTGCAATCAAGTTAATATACTTAGCTTCAGCACAGGACAGAAGAAATGCTTTGACTCACATTCCTGATTCCTTTGCTGGAAATGAAACTGTTCTGTACACTTTTGTAAGCATTGACAGCATGAGATATCGGGCCAGTAATAAAGTATAGCATATTATTACCATTTGGAAATTCTTCTGAGAGGTAATGAAAAAGTATGCACTGGATATGCACATACTTTCTGGCAGATAATTGTCATCACTAACTAATCTAGTAGGTTTTCACCACCTCTTCTTTCCCCCATGCAACTGTTTATTTTTTTCCCTTTGATAACAATTTGCTCTTTATTGTAAAGCTCCAGAGGAAACAACAGCTTTAAAGTAAAACATCTTTTCTGTTGCTTTTAATCTTACCCTAAGGAACAATATACATGGAAGCTTAGCTGACTTTGCAGGAGATCAAGAAGCAATGAAAACATATTTGCCAAGAAGAACTTGTGGCTTAGAAATTTGGTGTGACACAGGTGCCTATACTACTGCTGTTCTTAAGAGAAAATGCAACCTTTAAAACCAGGGGCTGGATAAGTACTTTGAGCTGATGGCTAAATAAAAGGGAATTTCAGAATTTTATTAACAGCACTAAGGAAGATGAACTGTTTAAGTGAAGTCACTACATACTCCATAGGGAAACGCAAAGGAATTGGGATGCCAATGGTTTTGTGCAGTTATAAATGCTGAAGAGATAAAAAGAAAAATGTCTCGATTGTTTTCCCTTTTCCAATATAAAAATGTATGGGAAGATTTGCTTTAATGGAAAGTCTTGATTTAGGGCATATTTTGATTAGGGTTGATATATTTGCATATTTTAATGAAATAATGAATACCTGCTGTATGTAGAAAACTTATGTATTTTTCATACAGAGCTTTTCTTTCTTGCTTGCTCATTTACATAACACTTCCATCCAGTTGGTTTTTTTTCCCATTAAAGGCACAGATGAGATAGAGCCACAGTCAGCAGGATATTTATCATGAATTGCTAAAATTGTAAAGGTTTTTTGTACTGTAGAAAGGATTGGGTTCTATGTTGACAGAAACCCACTGCAAGCAAACAATGCTCCCCTTAATGGCAAGAAATCCTAGAATAAACAGGTGGAGCCCCACGGGGCAAAAACACATTTTCAGTGTGTGCACTTAGATCTTGAACCCTACCTTCCTCAAATTAAACTGTGCTAGAAAAGTACAGAATAGACTCCAAGAGAGTTTCTCACTTGAGCAAAGATAGAAAATCATCTATTTGGAGGAACCTAAAGTATTACCGGAAAATTACAATAGGAAACTTGTAAGTCATTAACTCAAAAGCTACACTATTGCAGCCTTTCAAAGTATGTTTGGTTGGATGGTTGAAGTGGGACAGGAACTTAAGACCAACTTATACTTAATAGCAACAGCTTTGTATCATGTGGTTGTTTCAGGTAATGGAGGTTTGAACGTGACAGCCCAAGATTGCTCTTGATTTAGTGCTAGTTTTTAAGTAATAGTCATTTGTCTCCTGATTATTTTGCCAGTTCTTTTTACTAGAGCCAGCAGCTGTAGAAAACAGTAGTCTAAACTTTTTCCATCACCCTGTCCTAAGCACTGACTCAGCTGGCAAAGACCTACTGTAAGAAGTTCATAAATCTTGTGTGAATTAGGTTCTTTGAAATCCATTCCAATCTAAATCCTTAAATTCTGATTCTTCTTTGATGTGCTATGTTTAGAAGAAAATTTTTCCTTATATGGAGCTTTCTGTAGTTCAAACTGTTTTATGTTCTCACTTTTTTGCTGAATACTTAAAACCATAAACCAGAGAGCAGAACTTGCTTGATACTGGCATAAAACCAAAACCTAACCAACAATCAAGTGAAATACAGATACTGGGTTCTCAATAGCTATTTGATTTATTCTTTAAAAATATTTAAAGTTAAAAATTATTTTTTAATATTATGTGTCATATAATGCAAAATGAATTAGTTTCCAGGAAAAATAATGAAATAAGTTAAATTGAAGGTAATGAACTTTTTATTTCTTCATGTAGACTAGCAAAACGCAGACCTCATTCTTCCGATTAATTTTGCCTACATATTTACATTCTGCAGCCCAAAAAAAAAAAAAGGAAATTTTAATGTAAAATGTTCACCTCCCCACATAAATATACACGTCTCATTTTTTATAAGAAGATGAGGTAATCTTACAATAAAATCTGATTGAAGACTTTAAAGTAGGGCCTCTATATTTCCAACAGTAGTGAGAACTTAATATGTTAGGAATTTGTAGAAAAATTGTAAAGAACAAAAGGGAAAATGTCCATATGTGTGCCAAGATACTAAGTACTGGATGCAAATTTGCTCCCTGACTCCCAGTAAGGATACAGTAAAAGAGAAAAAGGTGGAGAGAAGATAGAGAAAGCAGCAATGATAATGAGGAATGAGCATCAATTTCACTTACAATGAACAATTAAATGAAGGTTTACTCTGGTTAAGTAAATATTGCTTTTATGACTTTTTTTTTTCCCAACTTACTAATATCAGTGACTTGCTACTTTTGCATGTCTAGGATTTTATTTTGGAAAGATAATTGATGATTACATACAGATAATTATATTTACTGCTTGATTATTCCATACTCATCTATGTGATAAGAGCAAAATTAATGAAACATAGAGTCCAGGAAAATTGTTTGAAATGCTGACATCATTCCGGCAAAGGAAAATGTGTAATAATGCAGGCTACTGTCCATAATTTTATTTTTAATTAATTAGGATATGAAGAAAATATTACAGGAGGGAGGAGGAATCTGGAGCTATTCTAGTAAACCACCCAGGGAGAAGAGAAGGACTGGAGCCCTCAGCACATGAACTTCCACACATGTTCTCCTCAGCATTCTCCTCTGCCTAAGGTTTGACCTGAGCCAGCTGGGCACAGTTTGGGAGGAACAGTGCAAGCTAGAGATCGCTGCCAGTAAACAGTGTCAATGAGGTTTGCTGTTATTTTGATTGGCGGGTGCATCAAAGGGATCTTCTGATGTCCTTGTGTCTCCTTGCAACACCTATATACCAGCAAGGGCATAAACTGTTGCTTGAATTACAGACTGTATTGCTTTCCCACAGATACTGCTGTCTGGAAGGGCAGTATACAATTTTGAGAGCAAACAGAAAAGAAAAAAAAATGTGAAAACTCCTCTCCAGGATATCATACATTGCTGTCAGACTGGACTTCTAGTCAAATGATAAATCCATACAGAGTTGCATTTGTTTTTCTTAATACTTTCAAGAGGCCACCAAGCACTTAATTCTTTTTGAGATCTTTGTTGGAAGGTTTCACCAACTGTCAAAAACTTGTAATTTCAGTTTTTCAGATGAAATGTTCCCAGCCTAAAGTATAGACTGAGACATCAGGTTGTGGAGACCACCTGATCGTCTCAGATTGGTGAGTATGAGGAAGGGACTAGGGAGAAAATATGTTTCTCCAGTGAAAAGCAGAGATCTCATTCTTTCCTTTCTGACAAGTTCATGGTACTGAATTTGTACATTATACAACATAATCAAGAGCTTGACGATTCTCCAAGGATATAATAAAGCCTAATATACTATATTACATCAAAAACACTTGAATAAAAACATTTCAATATTACCCATAAAATTATCTTGTGTAGTTAAACTGAAAAAAAAAATAATCTTAGAATTTCAGGGAGATTTTATTATTTATGTATTTTTTCCTGAAAAAATCTTGTTAATCTGTCACTTCAAATTCATATGACTTTTCAACTGTTTTGCACAATGAAGCATATACTTAGCACTAACGTCAATCTTGCAGCTGCTTTTCAGAGTTCTTCCATTCAGCAAAATGTGTGTAAAGAAACAAGAAAGAATCTGTAAGTATTCAGTAAAAATGGAGGAGCAAAATTTATAAAGAGAGGACACACCTTTTCACTAGGTTAACTGACATGACTGGAAGAATTCAGACACTTGAGAGACAAGAAATGTTGCCCTCTTTACATGCTTTAATCGTTACAGTTACCATAGTACTACTTTACATGTAATAGGTGTTCCCTGATGTAATTTAAAGAAGTTAAGAAATTGAAAAAATTATTAAAAACTCATGGTTTGCATATATCCTTCTTTTAAGTCTTGATTTATTTTTAAGATGTTTAGAAAGAGTCTTCTAAACTCATATTACCTAAACGTACTCACAGGCCTCCTCTTCCACTAGCACACTTGTAATTGTCCTTGCATTTTGTCATTATTCATGTTTCCATTCTCGGTAATTGTTTAAGTGTTGGTTTTTATTGTGATGCCCTAATCCCTAGTTTGTGCATAATGCCAACACAAGCAGTTCTGATTAAGAAATTCAAAACTGTGTGATTTACTAAATGCTGAAACCTCCTGCTGTGTTCTGTGTAACATCTTATTTAATTTTTTATTTGCTTGACTTTAAAGTAAACCTTGCAGTATAAATAGTGGTGCTTTAATAATTACTTATCGCAAAATTCTGTAGCAGTAGTTTGGCAAGCTCTCATATAAGAAATCTAAATTGCATCTAAACAAGTATTAAAATCCCTCATTTTCGTTAATAATATAAATACATTGTCAGTCATGATTGCCTACTAGTGAAATTTTTAAAAAATATTTATACAGTAATTTTGGTTTCAGTAAGACCTTGAAAAAAATGTTATAACATCAGACAATACAGTATGCTAATATTTGTAGTGAGACGTTTTTTTAAAGCAGATCATTCTAAGAATAGAACTGTTTTGTCAATTTTATTCTTCTTTCCACAAAAATCTTCTGTTTCTCAACATTCACAGTACTTTATTTTATTTTATTTTAT
>VXBW01006285.1:11170-66872 GCA_013400375.1 Thinocorus orbignyianus
CTTCTCCAGGTTCAAGAGTTCCAGCTCTCTCAGCCTTTCTTCATCAGGAAAATGCTCCAATCCCTCCAGCATCTTCGTTGCCTTATGCTGGACTCTCTCCAGTAGTTCCCTGTCTCTCTGGAACTGGGGAGCCCAGAAGTGGAGGCAGTATTCCAGTTGTGGCCTCCCCAGTGCAGAGCAGAGGGGCAGAATGACCTCCCTCCACCTACTGGCCACACTCTTCCCCAGGCAGCCCAGGATTCCATTGGCCCTCTTGGCCACAAGGGCACATTGCTGGCTGATGGATAGTTTACTATCTACCAGGACCCCCAGATCTTTCTCCTTAGAACTGCTTTCCAGCAGGTCCACCATTCAGACATCAGAAAAGAGCTATTCAAACCTCCTCCTCAGCAGACATTGTTTTCTGGTGACTCTCTTTACAATAAAAGGCACTGCCAGGTCTGTTTCTCTTACACACTTTCATGGCAGCATCCACCCATTCTGCTTCCACAAGCAGAAGAGAGGATGCAGAATTCCTGCAGATGATACCCAAGCAGCCCATCTAACCTGCTCCTATGGCTATTACTCACTTCTTGTTTGCTGTCTGAAAATGAACGGTCATTCTGGAATAATTCTTATCCTTCTGCTTTTCTCTGGTGGCAGAGGTAACAGTGAGGTCTCCAAAGAGGTCAATCAGCCAAGTCAGCCGGGCAATTCCACTGAAAGCTGGGAATCCTGTTTTGTTTTCATCAAGGACGCTACCTGGTGCAAAAGCAACAAAAAGTCTTGAGAAATGGGAAAGAGAATGACATCGTCTGCATAGGAAAGCCTGAAGATACTGCAGTGTTGCAGGCTTAGAGACCAAGGTGTAGAAAGACCATGAGTGGGAAAGTCAACAAACACGATCAACCTTGAAATGGATCCATTGGTGAGCTATGACAGAGAAGTCTGCACGAAATACATATACAACAAACCCTTCAGGACATGTTGAGGACAGGAGGGTGTATGTGGATTCCACAAGGGAATAAAGTAGGGAGAAAACAATGGCTCAAAAATCTCTCCCAGCTCTTCTGGGCCAAATACCAGTATAGGAGACTAAAGGTCCCCTCTAGAAATTAAGAAATTTCCTTAGAGCTCATCCTCCTCTCTGAGACCAGTATGAATGAGAAACTGAGAAACTGGTCACTGCCACCAAAGTACAGAAGAGATGAAGATGTGTTCTCCCCTCCATACTAGGCATGGGCTTGCATTCTTCACCAGACAGCAGAAAGATTAGTAAAGCACCACCACATGGAAGACAACTGTTAAGGCAAAGGTGTTTTCCAGACGGTTCTGGTATTTCATGGAAATTCATGGAAATATCCAGAACTAATACCTGTGCCTCTAGTCAGTTTATGGACTCTCATCAAAAAGGACTAAATGAAGCCTGGAAGGACTGACATCCCCGTGGAGCACGCAGACAAATCCAAATGGACTTTGATTTTCTTACAGCTACTGACCTGTGAAATGCAGCGTTCCCTTCACCAGGTCTTTCCCAGTCACCTCTTTTTTCAGCTGCTTGTACTCTTCAGTCAGAAGTTCAATGTGCTCCACATGGAGGACTTTATCTGCCAGTAAAAAAAACAAAACCAAAACAAATAAACAAAAAAAACCCACAAAACAAAACAAAAAAACCCACCAAACCAAAATCCACCATAAATCAGGACAGAATAAGAGTTTTCTGTGTGAATCAAAATCTCATCTAAGCAGGAAAGGGTTCACCAGCCACCAGTAGGAACTTGTGCAGAAACGTTTTCACACACAGCTAGCAAAATGTCAGGAAAAAAAACAAACACAGGGCCTGCACTGAGGCATTAATCTGGGTTCAGGATTTTCAGGAGACAACAAATACAGAGAGTACAGGAACAGTAGCTACTATGTTTAACAGAAACTCTATAATGAAGCCCAATACCCAACTAAGGCTGAAACATGAGTCATGAGAGTAAAAGATATATTAATTCTTGACCTCCTTCCCCCCACATTTCCTTGTTCTGCATTTTTTCTCCCAGGATAGTAGGAAAGAAAAAAAAGGAGGAGGAAAAAATAGCATAGTACTCAGACCCAGACTGTAACAGTATGTTAAGAGGTACTTCCCTCCATTGCAATTAATTGGGCTACTGTAGAATAGAAGCTATCCCATACGCGTTGAACGTTGCCCTCATTCAAAATGTGCTCTCCTGGAATGTTTCCAGGAGAGTCAATTTAGGCTGCTGACAGTAACTGTTGCTGCTTTGAGAGAAGAGGCATAAATTCTGCTCAATGGGAAGCCATTTGGCTAGCAACAAGGCAGTAAGTGCTGCGGGTACAGGGATACAGCAAAGCAGAAATCCTATACCTATGGTGTTTTAGGACAAAAGCCACAAAGGGAATTTTTAAGAAGCAGTGGTATAAATAGTGCAGCCTGTCCAAATGGGTTGCACTCCGCTCCTGCCCAGCACTGTTCTTTTCCTTGCAGCCCCATACATCCTCACCAGTCTCAGCAACTGCCAGCTTCCGGCCCTTGGCACTGGAGGGATGGGACCACATGCTTAGCAGAAATAAAGAGATTTTGTTCAGGGACAAGCTGTCTTTCAGACAGGGATTCCATTCTGGTCTACAAAAAGGAGAGCAGCTGTGTGTAATTACCACATCATAAATGCTACACTCACATAATCACAGGATGCTATGGGGTTGGGAGGAACCTCTGGAGATCATCTCGTCCCAGAGCAGGTCCACCCAGAGCAGACTGGACAGAAACATCACCCAGGCAGGAGACAGAGACTCTACCACCTCTCTGGGCAACCTCTTCCAGGTTTCTGCCACCCTCAAAGGAAAGAAGTTCCTCCTCATATTTAGATGCAACTTCCTATGTTCCAGTTTGTGCCCATTTCCTCTTGTCCTGTCATTGGGCACCACTGAAAAAAGACAGGCCACCCTCGACACCCACCCTTGAAGTATTTATATGTGTTGATCAGATCCCCCCTCAGTCTTCTCTAGACTAAAAAGACCTAAGTATCTCAGTCTTTCCTCCTGAGAGAGATGCCTCATCATCTTTGTGGTTCTCTGCTGTGCCCTCTCCAACAGTTCCCTGTCCTTCTTGAACTGGGGAGCCCAGAACTGGACACAGTGCTCCAGATGGGGCCTCTCCAGGGCAGAGCAGAGGGGGAGAATGACCTTCCTTGACCCTCTGGTCACACTCTTCCTGGTGTATGTGAGCTGTTTCCAGTGCTGTTTTCAGGGAGAGTGCGGGCAGGGAGGTGCAATGGCTACAGTCACAAAGTGCTTTAGTATCACTGGGACAGAAGTTTTCTTCTCTAACTGCATTCTTAGTGTCACCAGAGGAGACCAGGGCTTTTCTGAGGGCAAACATACCTCACCCTTAGCATTGACATGTGTGTGTTCATTTCCCCATCAGCACACATCTTAAATCCTAGATTGACACATTGCTGAGACAGGCAATACTACCGTGCTATCATTAATAGCAGTCTGGAACCCTGCCTTTGAGTTTGATGCTTTTGGTGCTACCAAACAAGTAATACTGTTTACATTCTTGAGAACAAATGCGTTACCTTTCTGCTCAGCCATCTCCCAGAGCTCATGAGCCGCCTTAGCAGACAAAGCCATGGGGTACTCAACGAGGACATGTTTTCCAGCTTCTAAAAACATTCTGAAAGGGATACAAGATAAGTCTTGAAAAAGTGTATCATCATAATCATCTTTTTCCCACAGGCAGCCTAATCCAGAGAAATGCGTAACATGGAGTAACAGAAATAAATGGCAACTTTCCTAGCAAGGATTGTGTGGCAACTGTATCACGCATTCGAACACCAGGAGAGCTGGGTCTTAATTCTCCTTTTTCCACAGAATTCCCTCACTCATCTACAGCAAGTCACTAAATGGCCACAGGATTGTGCAATGCAGTTTTGAACTTCCAGACACTCCAGTGGCTGGAGTGGGGCGATGGAGTGCCCTTCTTCTAATAATCCCTGAGGAAATGCTTCGAATTCTGGTTAAAACCACCTGTACATCACACAGCAGTTGGAACTACTTGGGAAATGAATCCATCCTAAATCCTACTCTCTTCCAGGGCTTCTTGGGTGCTCTAGGGAACTCTCTATCATTCACTTCAGGCTTCTAGTCTGGAACACTCCTCCAGCGTCCACATCCTGCCCTACAGCACCTTTACACAACCCCTCTGTGCTTCTACATTGCAGGGAAAAGGGGAAAAAAGAAAAAAAACAACTCTCAAAATACCTGATGGTTTCTTCATGGCTTTTGTTCTCTGTGCTGACGAAAGCTGCCTGTATCTCTTTGCTTCTTAGAGCATCTTCCAGGCTAATCTGCTTAGCCTCATTAATATTGCCAAAACTTCTCCTGTATAATTAGCATAAATACAACCAGGGCATAACCATCACAGTCCATTCTTCCCAACTGCATGTTGTGCAACAGCACTTAGAAATTGTTCCCATGGACCACTGTCCCAACAAGTTCAATCAGGGCAGAACAAAGGCAGATGGTGATCCAGGAAGGACATGAGCGTTTCCATACAGAAGTGGAGTGCACAAAAGAACAAAAGAGACAGGTCAGTGTGTAGGTGGTGGTATCAGCACGGAAACTGTCCTGCTACTGAAATGGAAAGTGGGGTTTGGTTTTAGTGGGGGGTTTGTTTTCTGTTTGGTTGGCTATTGGTTCTTTTTTTTTTTTAATAAGCATTCCTACAAAAGATCCATTTTATGAGAGTGACTTGAAAGAGGACAGTGATCCGGTGGGAGAATTTCTCCTCAGCATGCTGGACAACATGGGTAGAAGTGCTTGAGATGGCAGGAACACGTGCAACTCCAACACGGACAGAGAGGGATAAAGCAGACACATGGTTATGATGGCTCTAACCCTCAACACACACACCATGTCAGTGCCAAGGCATAGGCTTTCTTGGTCACTCCCCTGAGCACATCCCCACCTGAAAATGAAACATACACACACCCCACCACAGCCCTTTGCATTAGTAAAGACTGGAGCAGACACCTTGACAGTATTAGGATAGGTGACAGAGGGTGTGAGGGTAGGCCATGAGCATGAGGGAACCAAGAGTGTATTTGGCAGGGATATAAACTGGATGACCTAATGGGTCCTTTCAGTCTCAAACAACCCTGAGCGCATGACTTAAATATAGCTGGAAAAAATACATGCACAGTTGGAGATCCATAAACATAGTGCCTAACTACTTAAAAACTTTACGCTCTGCCGTCTAGCAGAAATGCTCAGAGGGGGGTATACACTACATTTCCACAGCTTCAAGATATCGAGAGCTCTCTAAGAGGCATCCTCACTGATGTACTAAATTAAGGGATTTTCCTTAGACATCTAAAGGTTCAGTAGCAAAAAAAGGAATTTTATGATAAAGTTGCAGCATTAGGTGCATTACAACGTGTTTTTGTTAAAAAAAAAGTAAAAAACCCCAACTTCTTAAAACTCTGTAAAACTTCTTACTTTTTTTAAACATTTCTACAAACGTCATGCAGACATTAGCTCATTAGTGTAACTATTGTCTGTACCACCCTAAACCTGCAGGAAATTTCAGTCAGACAGAATTGCATTGCTTTTTATCATGCAAATGCCACAGCAAGAACATCTCTCTGCTTTTGTTTTAGTAATTTCTGCAAGGTATTTCACTGAAGTAACCTATTTGTTCCCTCTTGCAAAGCTTCCTGTGCTCATTTTCTAGCTGCCACTCAGAATGACAGCTATATTTGCATATACTTTCCCTTTCCAGACAGCCTTAATTACAAGAGGAATACAAAATGTAGAATATTCATCCCCTGGCCCCCTCAAATAATACTCCCCCACAGGGAAAGGCACGTGCATCAGAAGAAAGAAATATTACAATATCCATATTAAACACGCTAAGATGGAATTTCTAACCTAGATACAAATCCAAGGAGTTTCAGGTGCTCAGAAGGGCTGGAAGGCATCGGATTCATCAAGTCTCGGATTCGGGCTAAGCCAGCAATTCCAACTCCAACCACCACGATCCCAAACATTTTGTTGATGTGACTAAAGGAGAGAAAAAAAAGAAAAAGGAAAAAAAAGAAACATTTCTTTTTTATCTTAGTGAGGAGAGGAGCAGCTGGGAGGGGAGGTGGGAGGATGGATTACTCTTGAGCTCTGCTTCCATGGAGCCAAACCTTATTCAGATGTCAGCAAGCCGCTAACAGAGATATGATGCTACAGGCTGCAGAGCTCACTCACATCCCATTGAAATGTGGTAAAGGGGTTCAGGCCAGTCAGAGAACTGGGTCTCGAGACTTCGTATTTAACAGCTGTTGTATCACTGCTCTAGCACAAAGTTCTTCCTTTCTGCGAACAGAAGGCGGACTTCAAAAACAGTGAGTGGTTCTTCTATTTATAGAGCCGCTTCCCAGGCTGGAGAGAAGCCAAAAAGGGTTCTGCAAAATCTTTATATATATAAAACCCGCTGACTTCCTGAGTGTCTACAGCACAGCCTGCCCTGAGCTGCCACATGGACACATTCGCTGTGCACAGCAGTGTGGCTGGAATACTTTGGAACAGGAAGCAAAGAGTGACTTTTCTTCCCCCATGTAACCCGCTGGCATGTCCGACGATCTCAAGATGCACCCAACCATCTGATAACTTGGTGAAGAAGCTTGCTTGGTATTTCCGGGCACGAAGAAAGCTCTGCCATCCCTTTCATGACAAGCATGAGGTGTCCTGGAGATTTACATCCCCCAAAAGGACATCCCTGCCACAAGTGCATCGGAGGACAAGCCAGGTATTTCTCTCACTAACCAGGCTCCAGGGCCACTGGCAATAAATTCTCATGTTGGTTTTATGATTTGCCATTGATTGGCAGAAGCACTGGGCACCTGGTATAACCTTTCAAACCTGTACTGTTCCCCTGCTCCAAGGACTACCAACACTTTCTACAGTAATTTTTACCCCTCTGCTCTGCTCTGGTGAGACCCGAGTCCAGGTCTGGAGTCCTCAGCACAGGAAGGACATGGAACTGTTGGAACGGGTCCAGCAGAGGGGCCATGAAGATGATCAGAGGGGTAGAGCATCTNAACCCCTAACGCTCCTGGAAGTAAGCCTGAGGGAAGAGAGGCTTGCTTCTGTTTTGTGCAACATTGCTAGGGCCATGCAAAGTCAGTGCAGAGGGAAGATAAAAGGCAGAACTTAAGAATTATCTCCCCTCCATTATTCACTGCATATCTAGACGTTGCAGGATGAGAACAGGTAGCTTTTCTCAAGATGTATAGAGAATTTCAGTAAGCCTCATGCATTCTCCTTGCAGTTTTCAAAGTCTTGTTCCCACAGGTATGAATGAATGACTCACATCAGAAATCAAAATATTTTTGCAATTAACATTACCTGCAATAGTCTAACACTGATGTGGGAGGCTTTCCTGAAGCACTCCCTGCCTGGCCTTTTTAAGTGTGCTGCTTCAAGTGACTATCATTTTACTGCCAGACATCTCTTAAGAGTAGCAGAATCCTCGCAGATAATGACTTCATCTGAAAAGGCTGCTGTTAAGGTTAGATCACTTTTGCATATTCTTCAGCAATTTTCACTCTCTCCAGCACCCCCTTTTATTCCTGTCAGAGCTTCATTTACATTAAATCTATAGCTCTACCAAGGCTGAGTGATGACACATGTTGTCATCTCCTTTCTGCCACTTATAAATACACAATGCAATCCCCACTGACCTGACAGCCACCTCCTACTGCTCCTAAGAATAAAGGGTGGTTCATGTGGCCAGGGGCCAGCAACTGGAGAGACTGGGATTCAGGGGCAGCTGCTGGGCAGATGGAGTGTCTGAGCCCACTTGGTGGAAGGAGCCACCTTGTACAAATATGTACATATATTTACACCCATATTCTCACTAGTAGACCTTTATGCTGCTCAGTCAGAGAGAGGAGAAGGATACATCTGCTGGTGATGTCTGTGTTTGTGGGAGTGCTCTGTCTGTGACCTCTGCAGCTGGCCATGTATATATATACATACAAGATGTACAGAATCATAGAATGGTTAGAGTGGAAGGGATCTTAAAGATCATCCAGTTCCAACCCCCCATCATGGGCAGGGACCCCTCCCACTAGATCAGGTTGTTCAAAGCCCCATCCAGCCTGGTCTTCAACACCTCCAAGGATGGGGCAGCCACTTCTCTGGGCAACCTGTTCCAGTGTCTCACCACCCTCACAGCAAAGAATTTATTTCTAATATCTTGTCTACATCTTCCCTCGTTCAGTTTAAAATCATTACCCCTCATCCTATCACTACACTCCCTGACAAAGAGTCCCTCTCCAGCTCTCCTGGAGCTCCCTTCAGATCCTGGAAGGCTGCTCTAAGGTCTCCCTGGAGCCTTCTCTTCTCCAGGCTGAACAACCCCAGCTCTCTCAGTTTGTCTTCACAGGAGAGGTACTCCAGCCCTCTGAGCATTTTCATGACCCTTCTCTGGACTCATTCCAACAAGTCTATGTCCTTCCTGTGCTGAGGACTCCAAAGCTGGACACAGCACTCCAGGTGGTATAGTGTATACATGTGTTCTGTGTGCATGTGCTGACTGGGAATATATTTTCAGCCTCATTACTGCCTGGACCTGGAAGCATGGAGCTGTGGCAGCCTTGCCCCTCTTGGGATGTCAGATTCAACCTGGTATTTTCCCCTAACTTAAGCCATACCAGACTGATGAAATTCTCCAGAGCTCCCTATGCAGCAGACTCAAGGATCAGACATGAATCGTGGAATCAAACAGAGTTAGAACGGACCTCTAGAGATCATCCAGTCCAACTCCCCTGCTAAAGCAGGATTGCCCAGAGCACAGCATTCAGATCTGCATCCAGGCCGGTCTTGAAAATGTCCAGAGAAGGGAACTCCACAACCTCATATGTTCAACATCCCAGATAACATTTTCTCTGTTACAGCAGCAAAGCCCTGAGATGGGGGTGGCAGCATCTTCCTCATTAGAATTTTGCAGGGACCACTGGACAGAGAGCAGCAGTCACTGCAAAATCAACAAGTCGAAACCCTGAGGTCCTTCCCATGCCTACATCTCTGATCACAGACACTCAGATCCCTGGCAGATGCTATCCTGAGGGTGCTGGTACATGTTACAGCCTGTGCCACCACATCTTACTCTCATGTTGTCTGCTCAAAGCACGACACATCTGCCTGAAGCAGAGAAAACAAAAGCTGAACGGTGTGGCTTTTCTTACTGTTGTTTTTTTGAAAGGGTAGAACTGCGCCATCATTCCAATTTGACATCCTGTTCAAAGGCATAAACATCCTTTGCTCTTCAGGAAACCACTTACACACTAACCCCTGTATGTGCTGAAGTACTTTCGGGAAGTAGGCTCAACATAGGCCTCACTAATCTTAACTAAAGGCAGAACTTGAAGAAAAAAGGAAAAAGCAGAAGTGAAGGCAAAGAAAATAACTGCTTGAAAATAACGTGCTGAAGCGGGAGTCCATGTTTTTGCTCTGCTTTTACTGCAACCTAGAGGTAAAAGTAAAGCCCTTCTGCAAGGCAGAGACAGTCAAGAAGGCAACGCCTAACACTCTGCCCCTTTATTACTTCTCTTAAAAAACATTAACTGAGCATAAAATGACAGCAACAGAAAAAATTTCCTTGAAAACCTGCCGAGACCATTTAGAGTCTCCCCCTTTCAGAGGACAAGGACTGTAGCTAGAAGTTGTAGAAAAAACACATTCACTTTCCTTCAGAGCTCTTTGTTACAGCCCATCTCTCCCACCTATCTCCCTGGCTGTCACAACCCAGGTCACATTCTCCTGGCAGAGCCTACAGGCTCTGGTAGGTGACTTATACCTCGGAGGTTTGCCTCCAAGACTCTCACAGAGGTTTGCCAGCAGCAAACAGTCTCTCATCCTGACTGTCATCCACCGTACCTTGGAAAAAGCCGGAGCAGGCTTTTCTTCTTGACTTTTAAATGTCATTTGAATAATACACCCGTACTCTTATAAATTTATAGACAGGCTTATTTGCCTGGGCTTTTTGATTAAATTCTGGCTTTCTAGCTGGCTGCCAAAGCTGAAGTTGATATAGTTATGTTGAAAGATGGCCAGATGTTGTGTTACAGCTGCCAAACAAGCACCTTTACTGACCAGAAAGGAAACAATTTAACTCTACTAAATCCAGAGTCCTGACTCCTGCCACAGCAAGGCTGCCCACCACAGCCTGCAACTCCACACCTGCAGCAAAAACATCTCACCAAACTAATATAAAACCGTGAGAAGTACTGGAAGTATCTGAAAATCTGTTTTTAACATATTCTACCCTGTGGAGGAAAAAAATCAGAAACAGAATCATAGAATCATCCAGGCCAGAAGGGACGGCCAAAGGTCATCTAGTCCGCCCTCCCCGCAGTCACAGGGACACCCCCAACCAGACCAGGTTGCCCAGGGCCTCATCCAGCCTCGCCTTGAATATCTCCAGGGAAGGGGCCTCAGTCACCTCCCTGGGCAACCTGGTCCAGTGTTCCACCACCCTCAGAGTAAAGAACTTGTTCCTAATATCCAATCTAAATCTGCTCTTCCCCATTACCCCTCATCCTATCACTGCAGGCCTTTGTAACTAGACTCTCCAGCCTTCCTGTAGCCTCCTTCAGGTACTAGAAGGCTGCCCTAAGGTCTCCCCGGAGCCCCCTCTTCTCCAGGCTGAACAACCCCAGCTCCTTCAGCCTGTCCTTGGAGCAGAGGTGCTCCAAGCCCCTGATCATTTTTGTGGCCCTCCTCTGGACCCGCTTCATCAGGTCCACATCTTTCCTATATGGAGGGCTCCAGACCTGCACACAGTGCTGGGAGGTTCACGCATGGGTAGGAAAAATAATTTTGTCCTGTTGCCCTTCTCTCTCTGTAGTCACCCCTTGTGATTCAGATTTGGCGACTAGTCTGAAGAGGAAAAACCAAGGCAAACAAAATTTCTGAGATGAGGTCCCGGAGATGTACGGAAAAGCTAAGCCCTCGGTCTGGCTCATTTCTCTGAAACTCTGTCCTGAGATGACCTGAACTGTTGCACATTGAGGGGAAAAATGGCAATTTGGGCAGCTACTTTAAACAACGGACCCCTGCTGTTACAAATGCTTTGCATGAGACAACTGATTTCTATAGGTGACAATTGAGAGCCCAATTATATTTGGACATAATTGGAATACTACCATAGTAATGCTGAAACTATCCAGGAAAGAACTGAGCCCTATTTTGGGCACCTGAAAATAAAAAATTAAGATAAAATCACAAAAGCCTTCAATTTTATAAAAATATCCCCTTAAAAAACCCGCAACTCTCAGGAATCCTGATTTAGGAACCTCCTGAGTATGCCATTTTGTCACGGATGAGTAGAGCACACCTCAAAGAGAAGCAGCAATATGCTTTTTTGAGGTAAAACAAAGATTTAACAAAGTTCAGTAAATATGATGGAATTTAACAAAGTTTGACAGTGGTTTACTAAGGCTTAATAAGTTTGATGGCAAAGTTAACGTTATTAATCACTGCATGGAAGTAACATACAAAGTTGAGTTAGCGAAGCTTTCAGAG
The DNA here is from genome assembly GCA_013400375.1 of Thinocorus orbignyianus. Classification (NCBI taxonomy): domain Eukaryota; kingdom Metazoa; phylum Chordata; class Aves; order Ciconiiformes; family Thinocoridae; genus Thinocorus; species Thinocorus orbignyianus. Next base: position 22,739 of record VXBW01006285.1, read on the forward strand.
TTTAAGAAGCTAAAAGTCACTTACTGAATCTGTTGTGGTAACGAACCTCTCAGTGTTGGGGAATATGTGATTTCTCCACCTTGGGGAAGGAAGGATCTCTGAGTCTCAGGTGGAGAATCTCAAACCTTGAGAGGTGTCCCTGATTAAGGGGAGAGTTACCTGGCAGCAGGCAATTCAGGGGCAGCTCAAATCAGGCTCATCCAATGATGTGACACTGGTAAAATCCGGCTTGAGGAGCAGCCCCAAGAGGCATCCCAGCTCAAGGGGAGGCCACTGCCTTGTAGCCATGCTGCCACCTAGCAAGGCAAGCTCAAAACATGACTTAGGTTGTCATATTTATGGGATAAAGCAGTTGGTTCATAGTAAAATCACATGTGATGGAAAGGTATGCATGAGACTCCTTGTACCCATAAATTACTTTGTTCCTTGATAAATGAGTTTTAAAAAAGCCACCTGTTATTTATGCATTAATCACATCACCAGTGTTCCAAACTCATATGTATTGATGTTTACTGTGTCACTCTCTTCCTCTATGGGTTTTCAGGGAACAGGTTGAAACTAGAGGAGTTCTTGGCCATACTACAGCTCAGTCCTTTACCTCCCTGGGAGCCTGTACCAAACTACCATCAGTTTGGTTAAGGGGTCAAGTGCATCCTTCACAACAACCACTCCGCTTACAGAATCGCACTTCTAATGTTAATTTTCCAAGAACTCCTCTGAAATATATTACAGAGAGCCTTGTGAAACTTCTGGTGGGTAAATAAACAATTCCACATAACTGTAGCCTCATCACAGCTATTCTTTACCCAAAAGGCTGCACAACTGTCTGTAGCTAATTAGAACATGACTGAAAGCAGAGAGAACCACAAACAGTCATAAAAATTTCTTCCAGGCTTTAACAAAAATTTAACAATTTTTGAAGTAAATTTGTCCACAGCAGCAGAAGCAGAGAGGAGCGTTTTAACAAACAACTACTGGTTACTTTGGAGTGAAGACCAATTTTAGATGAGCACTCAGGAGAATGAGTAGTGGTATGGAGCTATTAGCAATTCACAGATCCTAATTTTCCAAGGCATCAAACAGCATTATGGCTACAGTACCAGTCTGTGTATGAACACAGGCTGGAGAAAATAACCCTGAGTAAAGCCAAAACAAGGAAGCTAGTTCAAAGGAAAAAAGGCATGAAACACATCCTCCACCACTGTTTTTTTTTTTTGACTTAACACCCATGTGAACACCAAAGCTATCACAGAGTTGAACTCTTGCTAGGTTCCTGTGGGCCATGAATTGTGTCCTCTTGCTTCCCTGCAGAACAATAAAGCCACTAGAGGAAAACCTCCACATAGCTAAGCAGCTGAATGCTAACTACTGAAATTCTGCTTAAACACCAATTTTATACAAAGACATTGCTGACTCATTTTGTGCTGACTCTTACCCTTTTTTAAAATAAGATCTTTTCATGTTCCACCAAGCCATCCGACCGTAGCCACAACTTTGGGGAAACTTTACTGGCAGACACTCAAAAGAGTGCAGCTGACAAGGCAAGGAGCTGAGACATGCCAACAACCTCAGCACTTTCCCTTCCCTCCCTACACTGCTCATTTTGACTTTGCTCATCAGGTCTTTGCTCACCTACCGAAAGACACTTCTCCACCTCACTTGACAGATTTAAGAATGCTTTGCAGGTAAACTCCAATGTCAGGAGTGGCCTCCAAGCCTTTACTGTACTACAAATGAAAGTGGTGATGGACAATGTCATCAAAATGTTCCAAAATATTTTCTCAGTTCGCCTGCCCCTGCATTTCCCTGCTAATTACTGCAGTCCTTTCTATTAGCATTTTCTTCTTCAGAGGGCCTAATGAATGCAGAGCTGAGCTGGGCAGAAGTAGGGAAGCTGTGCTTCCAGGATGTATTCCTACTTTCTCCCAGAACTTTACTGGGTGACCAACAGGAAGCACATGACAATCCCCTTCCCTGTCAGTCCTCCCAATTCCAAAGCAGGGGAAACCTCTCTTTTCTGTAAAGAACTCTCACACATACTGGTCACAAGTACAATGTAGGAAGTAGGTATTATTAAAACCTCTCTTCTTTGCTGTAGGAAATCCCACACAGACTATAAATCTAGAAAAGGTGGCTACAACTCAGATTTGTATTGAAATACCTGTATGAAGCAATGCTATATAACGCATGACACAAAAATATGGTTTTTCTTCCCTTGCTCTTGCTGTTAAATTCAACTGAATCATAGAATCCCAGAATGGTTATAGTTGGACAGGACCATAAGGATCATCCAGTTCCAACCCCCCATCATGGGCAGGAACACCTCCCACCACATCAGGGTGCTCCAAGCCCCATCCAGCCCGGCCTTGAACCCCTCCAGGGATGGGGCAGCCACAGCTTCTCTGGGCAACCTGTTTCAGTGCCTCACCACCCTCACAGCAAAAAAATTCTTCCCAATATCTAATCTAAATCTTTCCCCTTCCAATTTAAAACCATTACCTCTTATTCCATCACTCCACTCCCTGACAAAGATTCCCTCTCCAGCTCTCCTGGAGTTCCCTTCAGAAGGCTGCTCTAAGGTCTCCCCAGAGCCTTCTCTTCTCCAGGCTGAATAACCCCAGCTCTCTCAGCCTGCCAAAACCTGAACCCTGCATGGAATTGCATGCATGCTTTGCTTTAATCACGAGTAATTCCATTTATACAAATGAGAATACTCCTACAAGTACATTAAGAAATAAGAGCTTTTGCTATTTACTGTAATATTAGTAGGCACAAGAACAAAAGACATATCCAGCCACAAGTAATGGTCTTTTAATATCTTTATGGACTCAACCCAATAAATGATACCTATCTTCCGGTCTACTAAAGGTCACTGCATCCCAGATCTGTACCAGGCTGACCTATTTTGAGAACTCCCCAAACAAAAAAAGCTCTCCTGCTACATGCTTCAGTCACCAAAAAGATACTGCTTACCACGGCTGATGAAAACCTCTGCCTCCATCATCAGCACAACAGCAACTCATAACACCAGAGGCCTGCCACATACTCTCTTCAGAGTAAATAACAGATACATCAATTTTAGCTGGTCAGACAAGTGTATTTTGTTTTCTTTTTAGCTAACTTTCTCATTTCCCCTACCCCAGAAAAAATGTCTTCATCCTTATAAAATAAATTGAGAGTGATAGAAAGTTTTTTTAATAACTAGATTGAGATAACTGGCGAAGTAGATAACGTTTTGCATAATGTAATTTTAAAAATGATGCATGCAATGGCTAACACCTCTGTCATTTTGTCAGTCCAGCACTCCTCAGTAAGGCCTGAAAAATGCCATGGATGCTCTCCATTCCCATTAAAATTTGGAAATTTATCAATGGTAGCAATTGGTTGAGAGAAGGGAAAACAGAACTGAGATTACTCAAGTCTCTCCTAACTTTAGAGCTCAGTATTCTTCATGTTATTGGGCAACACAAAACTCAAAAATCACAGAGGCCAGCTGCTGGCCTGCTCCTTCATGAAGATTTAGTCTTTAATTCAATGTGATCTAGCAGTCAAGTAGCCCTGACACACTACTCACCTGTTAAAATTGTCCCAAGAAACTAAAAACACCGTTACCAAAATACGAGCCACTAGAGGGAGCATTTGGTATCCTACCTTAAATCATACTGACAAGAAAGTTAGTTAAAAAAAAAATAAAAATAGAGGTTTCAGGAATGTTGTAAAAACATATTTCCCACAGTACTTCAACTGAATGTTAGATCTCATGCAAAGTTTTAGGAAGATGATGCTGTCCTTGTCTACATTGCAAAAACAAACTCCACATCTCCCCTCCCAATTCCTAGGTCTAACCCCATTAAATCCTACGATTTCTAGAAGTAGAGACGTAGTTTTATATGCCAAGAAGATGGCTAAATTACCCTGCAGTTTTAATTTGTGTGTACGGTCAGACAGCTCTGAGAATGGCTAAACCTGAACCTTCCAGTGTGCCACCCCACAGCTTGACACACCCAGGTTCTTGCTCATGGATGACAAACAAGCAAAAGAATGACCTACAAAACTGTTGCTATTTACAACCCTCTGCTTCTTTACAGATCCGCCATCACCGGATTTAGTATTCCAAAAAGTCTCCAAAAAGATCTAAAAACAGCCATCAGGTTCGGTCCAACCTCAAGCAAAGCAGAAGATCCTACTTGGCTCAAGCCACTCCAACAGCTACTTATATTAAAAACACATCTAAAGAGAAATCATAAAACCACAGAATGGTTACAGTTGGAAGGGACCTTAAAGATCATCCAATTTCAACCCCCCTGGCATAGGCAGAGACACCTCCCACCAGACCAGGGTGCTCAAAGCCCCATCAGCCTGGTTGGCTTTCTGGGCTGCCAGTGTGCACTGTCGGCTCGTGTGGAGCTTCTCATCCAGGAGCACTCCCAAGTCCTTCTCTTCAGGGCTGCTCTCCAGCCATTCTCTGCCCAACCTGTGTTTTTTGCCTGGGATTGCCACATCCCAGGTGAACAGGCAAGCTTATTCCAGATAGGCATATGAGATGATGTAGGAGCTGGAAATTAAAAATAATGGGCACATTGTAAATGAATGCACTTTGAAATTCCTTTTGTTAGGGTGACAGATTCTTTTGGGTTGGAAGAGACCTTTAAAGATCATCTAGTCCACGCCCTCTGCCATGGGTGTGATCTTTCACTTTTTCCTGTCACTGGGGACTTTGCCTGATTGCCATGACTTTTCAAATATGATGAAGAGTGACTTGGCAACTGCATCAGTTCTCCAGTACTCCCTGCTTGTGATGATTTTCTTGATGAAAAAGGCCATCTCTGTCAGCATGGCAGTACGGGATCCCAAAGGTGAAAGACAAAAGAGCTTAAGACTCATTTAAAAGTCACTTAACTAAACCAAACTTAAATCTCCAGGGTTATCAGCACCTTCAAGGTGGTAATTTAGCCGCATCTAGGATAGGAAGACTTCCCCTCCCATGCTTTAAAAACAGGAATATTGTGTTTCTGATATTACAGGCCATTTGATGCTGGGAAGGTAGTGGACAATTGGTGGTAAGCTGCATCAGTTCTTCTGAAAGGTTCTCTTTCAACAAGACTACGTGAACATAAGACAACTGCTGACCTTGCATTTTGAAAAAAAGGAAGAAAAAAAAAAAGGTGCATCATGCATTTCCCTGGTGCAAAGTTAGCATTTATTCAGAGACACCAAAGATTAAAGACTGTGTTCTGCATTCCTTCCCCTCTTAAGAAAGCAGTATGCTTTCTGGTGGAGTCTTAACAGAAAAACTGGGTTCAGAGCAGCCAGAGAATTACGTTGTCACGTTCCCTGCTCAGAGGGCAAGAGGAAATAGGATGAGAGGCTCTCCTCTTCCCTAAAACAGAGGGCCAGCTGCCATCAAGCCACCTAAAGTCTTGTTTATAGTATCATGTAATATGGACATTTTCATGGTTCTTTTGCTGTATTTTCTACAAATAATTTACACAATTATTTATATTTTCATTGTGTCCATATGGGAAATACTACTAGATGAGGCTGGTTGTCACCAGGATTTATCCAGAAAGGACTGGGTTGGAAACACCTGTCAGAATACTTTTATTTTTAAGAAGTAAGCAGAGTCAGGCAAATGACCCATTTATTTTGAAGACATTCCTTCAACAGCCCTTAGTCTTAAGGCATCCTTACAAATGCCAGGCACATGAGAACAGACAGTATGTCGTACCTTTGTAAATGCTGGGCTACGTGCAAGGATAGGTGTTCTGCTTCACTATGGAAGAAAGTCAGTGTAAAACGGATTTGAAAAATCAAGCTTTTGCTCAGCTGTCGCCATTGAAGAAGATTACAAAGTCCAAATGAAAAACATGTTTCTTAGAGCTGGTAGCAGTTATCCTGATTTCTGGATGATGAACCCGAGATACCTCAGGGCTGTTTCTAACAGATACTGCACTCCAGGTTTCTCACAAATTCAAGTACTCCATTGCTACAGAAAAAGAACAAACAAAACAGGCCAGAGTACTCTCACTTACTCTGGACACCAAGAACAAGAGCAGACAAAGCTCATGGTCACCTCCAGTGCTAGAGCAGTACTACCATCATTTATAGCCCCATCACTTAACAGTGAACTGTAACCACTGCAGAGCCCATCTTAATCCTTTCCTGTGAGTTCCTCACAGATTTTTGCCACAGGAAGACAGAAGTCAGGACTTAATTTGCCCTCTCCATCACAATTTTATTAATCTGATTTAATGGGGACAGAAAAAAATCTCAACCCTTTATATATTTCTGTCATCAAGACTAAACCTAGAGAGATCTATACAAACACGCTGATCTCACTGCCAGCTGCACACAATTGTGCTATGCCTGAAAAAAATTAGCAAACTACTCCCAAGACAAGTAGGAGCAAGCCACCACAGTCTCTAAATTAATCACCAAATAACAGACTAACCACTATTCTCCTGCTAATCTGTGTCAGAGCCTGCAACAGGCAGTAAATACTGGCCAAGGGCTATTCTCCCTAGCAACAGAAAGGTCCATAAAGCTTTATAGCTTCTAGCATAGCTAAAAACCATACATGGCATTTCAGCCTAGAGTGACAGTGGTCTCCACTTCTCCCCTCACATCTGTACCACTTCCTTCTCTTATTTAGGGATTACTGAGTAATTCTGTATTTTTTCTGGCAGCCTTTCTCTCATTCACAGGAACAAAGGTAACGCCAAGAAAATAAAGATCCTTTTCTGCCTACACGTTTCACTAAGAGGGAAAGCTAATAAATAGAGCAACCTTACTTGAGCTAGGAGAATGGCTTGCTTCACTAGCTATTGTAGTGCAGCCTTTAATTTATCATTTAGGATAGTTACTATAATATAACAAGAATGCTAGTTGCCCCAAACAGGGTCTGTCTAACTGGTTTATAAAAAGATAAAAAGAAGGAGAAATTTCTTTTATGCTGTTGAACTCATGTTATTTAAGTGGTGGATTACGCTCACCTGGAATAACAGGATTAGCAAATGCATTTCATTATCTTTCCCAGTCAGGTGTGTTTTCTGCAATGCTAATTAGCACTGCAGAACACTATCTGGGTTGCCAACATTAGTCTGGGGAACGCTTAAGTCCAGTTAAACAAGAAGCCAAAGCTGGTTTTGTTTAGCCGAGAAGAAAAAAATATTAATCTATATTTGACCTGCAATACAAACCAGGACGTGCAAGTTTCAGGATGTAAACCCAACAGTTTGGCCTTACATGTGTAAAAACACTTTCCACAGTTCAAGGCTAACTCCAGAGAAGAGGGACAGGCTCTCAGCAAATTTTGTTCTGCTAAGTTACAACAGGGCACGTATACGTTCACGGTTTGACGGGTTTTTTTACTACAGGATTAATCTGCTAAATTCCTCAGCCTTGAGACTGTTTTTCTCCCCTAAGCCCCGTTCCCTCCACTTTAAGTAACCTTTTATCATGCCTTGCTTAATGAAGTTCAAGTATAACGTAAGCTCTTTTTACTACACTGAACACTACCTGCAAGCTTCAGAAAGACCTACTGTTGCCTGAAAATTAGAGGTGACTGAGTTATACCTGGTCCTGCATATGTTGACATCACTGTACCATTGCGTCAAATGCGGGAACACCTCTCCTGGGTAGTTATTCTCCCACTGCAAACACTGCTTTATCACACCTATCCAAGCTCTGTTAGTTTCTCCACTTCTTTCTAGCTGTGGCTTATCTCCTGTTGCATGACTTTACCTAACCAAGGATGGCAGCACAGACAGAGCTTCAGCAGACCACACCAGTGGTAATGGAAAACACCCACTGAAGCTTCCCTACAACAAATCTGCACAGCCTACAGTGTGATATCCTCTCTACAAGCCACGCGAAACAGAGGTGTCTTCAGAATCATCATTAAAAACCAAAAATGCCAATGCACGTTCCACTCCTGCATCTTACTGACGTCCTGACGCTCAAGTGCAAGACAGGAAGTAATTCCAGTTATAATTTGAAAACTGGTCAGCTAATTTACCCATTCTTTGTTTTGACAAAGCACTTCATTTTTAATGCAGAGATTAAGTGGCCCTTTCCTCATCCTGTTCTCATCTGCTGAGCTTAGTTTCTGAAGTCTGTGGATAGAGCAGACACATTTTGCTAAAAAAAAAAAATAGTTTGGCCCTTTGACATTTAAAATTAAGTCTTTCAGAGCTGAAGGTGGTGGTCTTTTGGGGGTTTTGGAGGTTTTTTTGAAGGGGCGAGGACCAGGCCTTGAAACATCCAGTGAGAACTACAATTTGGAAAATAATGAGGACATTAAAAATAAGAAGTTTAAAACTACAGCAACTGAGTCTCCTTTCTAGTTATAGAAAAAAAGCATTGGCATTCCTTTATGCCTCTGCGTGTGTAGACTGAGCCGCAATGCTTGGGGTTGTTTCTGTGTTGTTGTTTTTTGAAATAGTTAGAGATCAGTGGTAGCTGTGACTAGATCATAAAGTAATTATTAACAAAGTGTTGATGTGTTCTACATGTGGATTCTGCACCATATCTGAGAATGCAGAATCACCTTTCTCCCACCACAGGCTGTCTGGAACACGGTCCCACGTCCCTTTATGAAAAGGGAGCTATTCTCATCTCCACTTTCCCCATGGGTAAACTGAGGTACAGCAAAGTTAAGGGTCTAAGGGTCTGCTACTTCAGAAGGGGAGGAGTAGGGGGGAGGAGGGCAAACACCTGCAGCAGACATGGATTTTAACTGGCTTTGGAGGAAGCTCAGCATTTCTAAAACCAACCCCAGAAGACATTTCATAGGAAAGGTTTCAAATGACCTTTCAGACTCTCACCAGGCAGTGTTCTGGCCGCCTAATGATGCTACTTGGCTACTTCCATATCATAGAATCACAAAATTGTCTGAGTTGGCAGGGACCTTTAAGATCATCTAGTCCAACCGTCAATGACTATGTCATTTACAACCCAATACTCTGCTTCACTGCACCTTGGACATTCTGCCAAACAAAAGGGCTTTTCTCTTCTCTTCCTTTCTTGATACTTCCCTCCCCCAGCCTCCTCCCTGAGTGCTGGCCTGTGCCCTCTGGTGTGGTTTGGCTGCTCAAAAGCAGCCTCAAAGGACACAGTAACTTGCAGGGCTCCCCCATTCCTTCATCAGCTGGGGGTGAAACTGCTGGTGGTGAGAAATCTTGGGAAGGGAGGAGAGGGGTGGATTCAGAAGCTGAAAGCAGTACTTCCAAAGCCTAATTACAATTAGTGGGGATTAAATAATAGTCACTAACCTCTTTGGCTCACGGAGGAGAAACGGAATTCTGCTTAACTCCCCTCTGCTCCCTGCAGCTCCTCCTCATCCAAGCGGCTGCAGCTCCAGCATATCAATGCAGCACTGCTATCGCTGCAGCAACACCCCCTTGGCCAGGAATCCAATAATGACACTACAGGGGCGGGTTATAGCTTCCACGGCAGGAACAAACAGGCACCGGGGCTGGCAGCTTTCCCCTAGAAAACACCAAGCACATGGTTAGCAAGGGGGCTGACACCTCCCTTGGGACCTGTGTAAGACCTCCCACCCCCCCAGTGAAGCCCACGCAGCGGTCACCCCAGCCAGGGATTCTCCTGCAATGGCTCGCAGGCGCTTGGGACATCAGCGGTGCCAGTGCCCATCCAGCTGCATCCCTAGGGTTCCCGCTACAGGCTTGAGTCCTTGGCTCAGGAAATTGGGAGTTCTGCCACCCCAAAGCAGCAGACAAAACTCTCCAAGATTCTATTTGGAGTGTTTAGAAAGCAGGAGTTCTTTATCACGACACTGAGTGCACAGGGCTATCATTCATGCCCAATCCTGTCATTATGGTAAACTTATATGGAGCAGCGACACATACTTAATGTAATTCCAAAAACACCCCACGATTAGCATATTCATTACATTTCTGAGAATTCATTTATATATCAGAATAAGATTTCGGGCAAGCATAGTTGTGCCTTCTGGTGGGTCCTCATTTTGAGTGAGGGTCGTTTCTTCCTCAATCTTCATCTGTCCTTTGGCTCACTTTCCTGTTGGCAAAACATCCTAACTGCCTAATTAGATCACTAAAATTAATTATCTTCCTGTTACCACCTGTTTGTCAGACAATGTCCATATTTACTGCATAGGCCACCATGTTCTCCAGGCCACACACATCCTTTCTTATCTTACTACGGCCTTAAAAGGATTTGGGATGGTTACTAAAATAGCTATGTTTTTTTTCTAAAAGGACATTCCCTACATTTTAACCATTTACAGGGTACACAGAGCCTGCTTTAGGTATCAGTTTCAGCGGTGCCAAGGGAAAAAGAAATGATTCTGTGCTTGGCTTCCCCCAAGCAGATGGTACACAGAAAGCATCCACTGGGAAAGACCCAGGGCAGGTATTCCTCAAGTTCTTTCCCAAGACCATTTGTCTCCCTTCCCACAGGGATTGCTTCCTAGCCCACAACATGCTGTGCTTAAGCACTAGCTCTTCCTTCCAGAGCCACTTTTTAACCAGATCTTACTTGTAGCCTCTTCACTTGTTCTTTCTTATCTACAGGCAACAGGACTTTCAGCTGCTTCATTGAGGACTTGGAAGATGAAAGCCTGGGAGGGTGCAGCTATTTCCCCCCAGGCCAGCAGCTCCTGCAATAAGGTACAATGAAGTAAGGGTCTGAATTCCACCCATGCCAATGCTGGGCATTTACAATCTACAATAGAACCTAAAACTGTCACATTGGGACTACAGGTACAAAGAATCAACTTCTCTACTCATTCACCTCAGATGTAAAGTAGAAATAACTACGGACAAATTAGTTTTGGTTGTTTTTTTTTTGTACTCGGGTGTGTTCAGTTTAACCTGTTTCTGGCAAATCTTGGGGCATGCTGTGTCTAAGTAGTGATACTGTTTAGTGTGAGGAAGAGGAGGCTGAGGGGAGACATCATCACTCTCTACAACTACTTGAAAGAAGATTGTAGAGAGGTTGGTGCTGGTCTCGTCTCACAGGGAATTAGCCATAGAAAGAGAGGGAACGGCTTCAAGATGCAACAGGGTAGGTTCAAGCTAGATGAGGAGAAAATTCTCCACTGAAAGAGTGGTCAGACACTGGACTAGGCTGCCCAGGGAGGTGGTTGAGTCCCCATTCCCTGAATGTGTTGAAGAGTCGTTGAGATGCGGTGTTGGGGAATATGGTGTAGGGGAGAACTTTGTTGAGTGGGTCTGATGGTTGGACTCAATGATCCCAAGAGTCTTTTCCAACCTGAATGATTCTATGATTCCATACCATAAGTAGCCTGTCTTCTTCCTATAAAACTTTAAAATTCAAACTAGTCTAGATTCCTTGAATTCTTTACTCTGAAATTAGGCAGGTTGGGACTCTAAGAGCGGTACAACCTTCTTCTTTCCATCTTTTCCCACTCATTTCTCTCACCAGCAGGACTCACTCAGAACTCACTTGGCCTCCTCCCAGCTACACCGGCTTTTCCAGAGTCACATTTTCTGAGGCAGTTAGGGAGTTTTAATTCCTGGAAAACGTCCATGGTCTAACATAACTTCATCTGAAGATGGGTTTATGCTGATGTTACTACATTGGATGTTTCAAAATTCTTTCCTTTCCCTTGCAAACATACTGTAGTACCCACAGGCTAAAGCACAGATCTACATATCAGCAGTTCTAATGACAGTCATTACACAACTGCAATAAACAGGCGCTCCAGAGAGTAACTGAAGAATTACATAGAAGACTAATGAGCAGGAAGTTTAAAATCCATCAAAGCATGAAGGAAGGTCTGCAACGTATGTGCGGTATTTGCATAAAGGAGGATTGGCAGAGCAGGAGATACATTTAACAATATACATCATGAGTTCAACATACGGGACTGCTAATGACTAGCATGTGACCGTATGCTTAGCATAAAGTAATGAAGCAATTAACACATGACAGGAAACCATAACAAATAGCAGAACACAGGAAAGAATGCATATGGGAGTGATTAGAGGCAGATGTAACTCAGATCCTCTGGATTCAGGAACATCGCTCATGCTTGTTCAGCCACGTGTTCTACAGGATGCCAGATGTGTCCAATCTCATAATTAACCTTTTAAAAAATAAATAAATAAAAACAAAAAAAAAAAAAAATCCACCACCCTACTTTCCATATGGATCAGGTCTCAAAACTGGGTGGGAATGGCAACAGGGAGCCAAACAGGAGGGCACAACTACCTCTTTCCACCACACTGTGGAGTTAGGTTACCTTAACCTAGTCAGCTAACTACTTGCTGTTTGATCCCTGCATACGGGGTGAGGGGAGCAGTTCCTCCAGAGGTGGAACATGAGCTCTGGAAGAGCTGTTTGTGACCGTGAGATGAGCAACCAGCACGGCATGAGAAAGTTAGGGTCCCCGAGGTGGTGACAGTGGACAGGTGGAAACACCGCCCTTGGAAGAAGCGCAGCAAACAGCCCCCAGTGTGGACGTAGCTCTGCTGGTGTACTGGTGTCTTACACAGCCTGTTTCTGTTTCCATATGGGAACAGCAGAGACAACAGCTACAAACAACAAGTACCTTTCAATACCAATAAAACTTCACCAAAACTGGATAGGTATTGTGCAGCTTTCATCATTGCAAAAGTAAAAGGAGAAGGCCTGCAGGGATAGTCAAGCCAACACAGGTAGAGCTGGGAACCGCAGACAAGCTTTTGGCACAAAATCCTTCCTCAGGTCTGAAAGGTATGAAACAGATTTTTCAGATCATAATTAGGTATGTATGAGTCAGATTACCCCTGAAGGTAAAGGCAACTGACTCTCACAAAGAAGGGATGTCAGTGAAAAGGCAGGAGGAGCTAAAAGAGAGGTTAAAAACCTTCAGCTCTGCATACAAACCAGCCTCTTCACAGGACTTCTTAGGAGCGTAGGAAGAGTTCCCACTAGGCTAAACCACCCACTTCCCTTTTTTTGCCCTGCATTTCTCGTTGTCTAATTTTTGGTCATATCTGCACATCATTTTCTTCTGCTAATTGTCTTTCCATACCGTGTTTCTCCCTGCTCTTCACCTTCCACAGTCCCCAGACTGTTAAAAGCCCTAGCAAGCACACGTATTAATTAACTTCAGCTACTAACCCTAGCAGTCTCTCAATTCTTAATTATTTCATCATGAACAACTAAGCAATGCAAAATAATATAATCATTGTGACAAAAGGAGCTGATTGGCAGCCACTGAAGCCCTCCAGGGAAAGAAACAGTTTTATTTGGGAGAATTCAATAGCAGATAATATGCCACTAAATCACAATGGTAAGCCAAAAAGTGTAAACAAGAAGCTGGAAACAACTTGGATAAGAGAACAAACCAGCCTGGCAACAGCCCTGAGAAGAATGCCTAATTCAACTCTTCAGCCAGGAAGAACATACAATGAATATCAAAGCAGATACGATGCAATAAGAAGCAGCAGGACAGCACACTGAAATTATTGGTCCAGTCATTGCTTAATTTCAGATGAATCAAAACTGTGAGCCAAGGCTCAGGATCCTGTAATCTAGCAGCGCTCATGCAGGCTTTACGAATGCTACAAGCCTAAGCGCTGAGCTCAGTGACAGCTCTGAACAGCCCGCTTAAATAAACTCCGACAGGGACAACAGCTTATGTGGTACAATGATGAGGGATAAATTTGGAACAAAAAAGATAAACTGAAGACAGCAGTAGATAAATATGCACATTGGTGTAAGGAATCAGATCATCAAATTAGATCCAGAGTTTTGTTTGGGGATTACTGGAAGGATGATCAGAGAAATTATTGGGGTTTTTCAATTTTATCTTAATCACTGAATAGCTGGAAGGGATCATCGAGTTCCAAACCCCACTGCCACAGGCAGAGACGTCTCCCACCAGACCAGGTTGCTCCAAGCCCCACCTAGCCTGGCCTTGAAGCACTCCAGGGATTGAAGCAGTGGGCCTGCAACGTTGGGCCCACTGAAACTATGATCCTCCAGCTGAAGCACTGTGTATGCCCACTGAAGCTGTGACCCTCCAGCTAAAGCACAGTTTGATAGTTTTAACTCCGTAACTTGTGAGTTTGAAGTTTGTTCCTCGTGATCCGCAGATCAATTTTGGCAACCATGGCAGGACGTTGTGCTGGCTCCGTCAGGGGTCGCCAGCCCGCAAGCAGCCTCAGCACGCACTGGGAACACTTTCTTTCAGGAGGCTTCCCCTCGACGGGCACCCACCGTGGGATAGACAATGACTGTCTGGCTGGAGGATAGGTATGTTGTTGGGGAAACAGGTCGGATCCATAGCAGGGACCCGTAAGTCATACGGGGATGCCCCTGCAGGGTCCGTGTAGGGAATAAGCCCCTGAGACATCTGAGGGTCCCCACAGCTGGTATTCAGATTATGAATTTGGGGACCAGTCCAATTGCCGTATTTGTGTTAAATGTTCTTGCACATTTTCTAATCTCTGTCGTAATTCTCTCGTTGTGAACGTATTTGAATGGCTTTGCATGCTGACTTTAGTCTGCTAATAGTAGTTGCTACCTTGGCTTATGTTATATTGCTTCTGTTTCTCTACGTGTATTGTTGGGACATGTTCACCGAGTCATAGGATTATAATTCTAGACTGAGGGTTGTTTCAGAATTGGTTATTTTGTGTAGTAATAGCACAATTCGGTATCTTAAAAACAGTGGTCACAGGGTGGGTGTGTCGTTGTCATGGAAAGACAGCAGGGAAAGGAAATCCCTAAAAGGACTCCCCTGGGATGCATTCTGGCCCACTGGAGGGAAATTGCAGGGGAGCCCGGGGGAACCATGAAGAAAAATGTCCTAATAAGATATTGTAGCAAATGGTGGCCCCTCTATAAACTGGAAGATCAGATAAAATGCACCCCCTGCAGCACCCCAGATTATAATACGACCGGATTTAAAGGAAGCCCCAANCTTCTGTTTCTCTACGTGTATTGTTGGGACATGTTCACCGAGTCATAGGATTATAATTCTAGACTGAGGGTTGTTTCAGAATTGGTTATTTTGTGTAGTAATAGCACAATTCGGTATCTTAAAAACAGTGGTCACAGGGTGGGTGTGTCGTTGTCATGGAAAGACAGCAGGGAAAGGAAATCCCTAAAAGGACTCCCCTGGGATGCATTCTGGCCCACTGGAGGGAAATTGCAGGGGAGCCCGGGGGAACCATGAAGAAAAATGTCCTAATAAGATATTGTAGCAAATGGTGGCCCCTCTATAAACTGGAAGATCAGATAAAATGCACCCCCTGCAGCACCCCAGATTATAATACGACCGGATTTAAAGGAAGCCCCAACTGAAGGAGCAGAGAATTGGTTCACTGATGGCAGCAGCTTTGTAGATCATGGGGTCCGACATTCTGGTTATGCAGTTACTACAGCGGACTCCGTTTTGGAATCAAATCCACTGCGAGCAACAACCTCTGCCCAGAAAGCAGAAACCACCACCCTAACCAGGGCCCTGAAACTAGCCCAGGGAAAGGTAGTGAATATATATACTGACTCTAAATATGCCTGTGGGGTGGTACACACACACGGTGCCATTTGGAAGGAGCGGGGACTGCTAACGGTGCAAGAAAAGGGAATTAAACACTCAGAGAAAATTCTGGCTTTGCTTGAGGCCGCACAGCTACCCAAGGAAGTGGCTATAGTCTATGTCAAGGCCCACCAAACACCCCACTCCCTGCCAGAGACTGGAAATAAACTGGCAGGCACTGAGGCCAAGAGGGCAGTTAGGAGCGAAGTGACTAAGATAGGTTCGCTAATACGTCAAAGGGTCACTTGAATAACAGAGACCCCTAGCTATAGCAAGGACATAATGACAGAAATGCACAAGCTATAGGGAATACACCCCCATAGCCAAAGCTTGGCTTTAAAATGAAGGAATTCACTCATTATCAAAGAGAAAGGGGGGACTGAAGCAGTGGGCCCACTGAAACTATGATCTTCCAGCTGAAGCATTGTGTATGCCCACTGGAGCTGTGATCCTCCAGCTGAAGCACAGCTTGATAGTTTTAACTCAATGCAGCATTAAGGATGCAATGAGCCTATTTTGTTAGTCTATAGACCAGAATGTAGTTCCCAGATGATCTTTGTGACTATTCTGTTTAACCTAAGAAAATGTTATCTAGATAATTTTTCAGTGATTGCAGGTGCCAGAGAAGAAAGAACAAACCAAGCTCCCACTGCAGATGCTTGATCTCGAGTGGACATTACCTAGAGAACCATGAAAAGTTATCAGCCACTCGTGGAGGGACTTGGGGAGACCAGTACATAGCCAGAATACATATGCATTAGTTAGATTTTAATATGCATAATCTTTAATGTACAAAAAGCCCACCTGCACAATGGACAGGTGATCCCCCGTGTTCCCAGTGCTGAATGAACATACCTCTCCATAACTCGTGAGTTTGGAGTTTGTTCCTCATGATCTCCAGATCAGGATGAGGCAGCTACAGCTTCTCCAGGCAACCTGTTTCACTGTCTCACCACCCTCAGAGTGAAATATTTCTTCCTGACACCTAATCTAATTATCTCCTCTTCCAGTTTGAAGCCGTTACCTCTTGGCCTATCACTACACCCCCTTGTAAAAAGCCCCTCCGCAGCTTTCTTGTAGCACCGATGTCGGCAAGTTCCCTCTAGCCTTGTCTCCTCCAGGTTTAACAGCCCCAGCTCTCTCAGCCTCTCTACACAGCAGAGGTGCTCCAGCCCTCTGTTCACGCATAAGGGCGTTTTTAGGGTGTCCCTTGCGACTCCCAGAACCAGGCAACAAGTTCATGTGTGTTCTGGATTATCAGCAGGCAGCTGAGGGGCCGGGGTCCCGGGGAGGCCTGTGCTGCGGCCGCGGGTTGTGCACCCCAGCCGCCTCTTCACGCTCCCCTCAATTCACCCCGAGGCGGGACGGCCACCACCCCCGGCGATGGGGGAAACCGCCAAAACCCGCAACCCTGCCCCGGAGGAGAGACCCTCAGACAACCCCCTTGGCTTTAAACACAACCGGACGCCCACCGCGACCTCCCCACCGTCCTCCCCGCCCTTCCCCTCCGCCGNGCGGGCGGGGGTGGCGGCGCTGTGGGGTGCCGGGTGCCGGGCCCCGCGGGGGGCGGGAGGTGGGGCGCGGGGGGCGATCCGTCCAGTGAAGGGAACGGGATGGTGGGGAGCGAGGGGGCACTTACAAAGGCGACAGAAGTAGGAGCAGTAAGCGGGCAGGTTCAGGGCGAGGAAAGCCGTGCAGGCAGGTGACCACAGGCCTGCTAAGCGAGGAGTCCCAGACCTGTAAAGATGATGAGCAAACGCAGTAATTGTACACCCATCACCTACCAGTACTGTCACCGGGCGCCTTGCTACTAGTGATTGCTCTTTAAATACACCTCACCCACTCGCTTTTAGACGTTGGGGTGCCATGCAAATTTACCTCACAAGCTACAAAGCCCAACCGGGATATATAATAAATAAATAAAAGCTGCTGGGAAAACCCATTCCTCATAACATTGGTTTCCCCCACTTCAGTGTCGTTTCCAGAGACAGTGCTGAATTAAGGAAAAAGGCTGAAATATGGTTTGAAGGTTTGCTGGCGTAACTAGGCCACACTTAGCATAAGTAAGTGTTAGCAAATATTGCGAGTTTTTGTTTTTCTAACTAGGCTGACCACAAACAGGGGCCTACCCCACTGCAGGGGTATGATAGCCAGGGGATATGACAGCTGTTTTAGACACGTATGCATGTAATCTTGGAGAAGGAATTTATCTCTGAAGAACAAGGGGGTTCCGAGGGAGTGGTAGGGTGTGGTAGTGAATTCTTGGAAAATAATGTATATGTTAATTAGTTCCCAAAAATAGCATGACTATGTATGTATAACATGCATATATATTGTTAAACTAACTTTACCTGGTACGCACATTTGGAGGAGCGGTCCCCTGTGTGTCCAGTGCTGCAATAAAGAATAGCTGCTTAATAGTCACCCCGACTATTGAGTCCTGATTTCGCTTTTCACTGCAACAGTGCTGCTGGAGGGGAGCCCTTGCCAGCACCCACTCAGAGTGGGTTTGAGGTGGAGGAGGCGTGAGCCACCATCGCTTCTGCCCCACAGCCAAGGGCACTGAAGGCCACGGCAGGTAAACCCTCCCTCAGCCCCATCGGTGGTAAAGCAAGCTCCCCCTGGACCTCAGCACTCTGCGCCGTAGGGAAACCTGAGGGCAGAAGTAAAGCTAGCAGAAAGGTGAAGAAATGGGGCCAGTCAGTTGCGGTAACTCCTCCACAGAAGGAAGAAAAACAACAGCCAAATTGACTTCCTGGTTTGGTACAACTCGAGAAGTGATCAAGTCGCCTTGGGCACTTTTAGTATTCTTGTTGATGCAGTGAGGAAGAGGAATTGCTATGGTTCCTCCTCTAAAAATTGAGACTCTCTGGGTAAAAGTTATTCCTGTAAGTAAACCGGACAAGGTTTTCCTCATCCCTTTTTACTGGGGAGGCTGGTTCCTCCAGCCTCCCAGCCTGTTTGGTTTCTACTCAGAATGGTTAGAGTTAGAAGGGACCTTAAAGGTCATCGAGTTTCAACTCCCCCTGACATGGGCAGAGACACCTCCCACAAGACCAGGGTGCTGAAAACCCCATCCAGCCTGGCCTTGAACGCCTCCAGCGATGGGGCAGCCACAGCTTCTCTGGGCAACCTGTTCCAGTGCCTCACCACTCTCACAGTCAAGAATTTCTTCCTAATACCTTGTCTACATCTTCCCTCTTTCAGTTTAAAACCATTACCCCTCATTCTATGGCTGCACTCCCTGACAGAGCCCCTCTCCAGCTCCCCTGTAGCTCCCTTCAGATACTGGAAAGCTGTTTGAAGGTCTCCCCGGAGCCTTCTCTTCTCCAGGCTGAACAGCCCCAGCTCTCTCAGCCTGTCTTCATAGCAGAGGTGCTCCATCCCTCTGATCATCTTTGTAGCCCTCTGCTGGACCCGTTCCAACAGTTCCATGTCCTTTTTCTTGAGGACTCCAGAGCTGGACACAGGACTCCAGGTGGGGTCTCACATGCGCAGAGTAGAGGGGGAGAATCAATTACTTTCCGCTGATTTACACAAACGCTTGAAGTGGGAGTGCATAGTATGGGGTATAAGAGTGGACTGGATTGCTGCTTCTGGATAAACTGAAGTGTTGAAACAAAAAACCCTAAAAAAAACCCCAAATGAACCTCCCCCACCTTAGGCCAGCTGCACAGGCTGGAGTAATAGCAGGCTGTGACAGCAAGATGGCCCTATTTCACTGCCCGGCTATACCTCTTCTATCAGGTTTAGCGATCAGCTGGCTTTTTGAAAGTTGGTTTCCAAGCACACCACGCCTTTCTGGAGATGTCATACACTGCAGCAGGGAGGGAAAAGGGGGATGAGCACCCTTTCCAGCAGCAACTCACAAGTGCACTTAAACGCAGGGTTAAACTTGCACCTACTCCTTGTTTTGACTCAGATGTGAGCGGCAGACTGGTGCTTCGTAGCATGCAGTAGCCCTTGTTGAGGGTTTTCAAACTTGGCTGGGGCTGTGGTGGAGAGAGATGGGTGCATGTTGCCAGATAAAATACTGTCTTTCTGACAGGCTAGTGCCTAGAGATCATTTTGTCTTAGTCAAGACTTGACAAGAGTTGCTTCCCTTGCTAGCTCAACATAATAATTTAGGACATCAAAACATCCAAAATCAGCCAAATTCTGTTAAACAGAGCACAAAGAAAAGTTATCTTAAGCAAGCAGTGTAGCAATTTTAAAAGTTGCATTTATTCCCCTGAGGAAGAAATGATTCTCATCAAGGGGGTGGTGAGAAGAGGTTAGTCAAACATAACACATCATATTTTTTGTTAGGTGTGCTTTAATTTAGACTACTGTAAATAGAATGAAAAAAACCCATGGAGAATGGAGATAAGGAGCTTTTAGGATTAAAAGGAAAAATAACCCCTAAACCCTTCATTACTATCTTAACAGCTTTTTCTAAGTAGTACTTTGCTGTTGCAGTTCTGAAGTTAATGAAGTGTGCATGGATTATTGCTGTATGTATTTTACTTCACAGCTGGTTATTCCCCAGAAGTCAAGGGCTTTGCATATCTGTTAATATAGTACTTTCCAGACCATTTTTCTAACACAAACTTCTGGGTTTTGACTCAGTGCCAGTAGAGTAAAATAACGTCCTTTCTTACCTTTGCAGCTGTGACCAAAATGTAAGATCAAGCAGGAGGAAGAACCAATGCTGGGGGTTGTTTTCACTTCACTTCCGTCACCTTATGTATTGGAACTCTCACAAAGAAACAGGCCTAAGCACACCTTCCCTAAAAACTAGTGACTGTAAAAGGCACTTGACCTTCCTTTTATACCTGCCATGTTTTAACCAGGACAGGTGAACGCAACTTATCTGATAAGCAACATTGGTCCATGCAAGCATTGTTCTTGCCCAGCAGTTTCTCTTATTTGCCTTTCCTACCTTACCTTGTCTGCAGCACAGCCCTAAGAGCAGCCTCCAAGATGATTTGCTGGCAACCCAACTTGTGGTGGTTCTGCAAGTTAGGAGAGAGTTCTAGATACAGGTCTGAAAGCTGCATCAGCTCTACTTTTGTGGAGACACATCGCCACTTGTCCAACTCATAGCTGCATAAGTGCCAGAGAAACAGAAGTCAACAAGTGATGTGTGTGAATATTTGATCTGGAAATGCGTGCCTATTCAAGCAAGGGGGAGGGAAAAGGGAAGAAAGGGATTTAGCTGGATTTTTGTATTTGTCTATAATGCTGTTAGTGACTCAGTCTACAGTTTCGAGCTGTGATTTTGCGTAACTGGGGAGGTGGCAGGAAAAGGCTGTATTGTTTCTCAGTTTCTAGAAGTAAGCAGCGGTTACATGACCTTACAGTTCATGTGGGAGCTAACCTCTTGAAGACAGAGTGTGACTTTTTTTTTTTTAATACTTAGCTTATCATAAGGAATAGAAATTATTTGAGAGTGTACTTCTGAAAAGCTACCCAATATACAAGAAAACTTGCAACTTTACTAACAATGTTGTAATTTCAGCAGTACTTCTTAGTCTTAGTACTGAGCCGTTGAGAGCAACTTGAAAAACATCACCAGCTATTTATACTGACGTTTGCTTTTAAGCACGTTTTAGGTATGCTTTCTAGTATTAGAGTCTCTTTAGTTAAGTGATAGAATACTTTCATCTGGTGGAGTGTCAGCAGTGGGTTTTTTTGTTTAAGAACTGCACAGCAGTAATAACAGTTACCTTTAAACTGTCCTCTTCCCCCAAGGCAAGGTAATTTTCATTTCTTGGTATTTACATAATTGCATTAAGTGATTGCACAGCTGACTACCAGCTAAAATACATACTCCCTGTTTCTGGGATGTTCTCAGAGTACTCTACATATCCTTAGCACACAGCAGATAGGCAGGGAAGGGGCCAACCCCCCCCAGATTTTCTCACCCCTCCCTACATCCAGTAAAAAGTCATTCCTGCTGTTAACTTGATGAATACAGTAAACATTGTAGGCCCAGTTGCCCATTACCTAAAAATGTATTCTGCCATCGTGTTAGTAGACCTCTCATAGATCAAAATGGAGGCACGTGAATAGGGAGCAGTTTTCCTTTTCCATGCCTGTATCTGCTTTGAAGAATGGCTTTGTAAACTTCTCCCATTAAGTAACAAAGAGATAGAAATCTTCCACATCACTGTGTGCCTTCTCCAGATGCAGATTAACTTCTTTAATGGCAGCAGTAACCTCCCAGTCTGTCTGGCAGGTGTTGATCTATGCTCCGGCGCTAGGGTAGATGCTCACTTTGATGATGTTAAATGAGTTAAGAGCTGAGAGGGTGCTTTTGAAGCAGATTGCCTCCATGTACTACACTTTAACTTGAAGTTTCCAGATGGACCACCAGAGGCTGCACCATAAGGGGAATACTGAACACCTTCCACAACTCATAGGTGGAAAAGTCCATGAGAGTAGTCAGGAGCTAGTCTAAACAAAACACACACACAAACCCAAACCCTACACAGCGGGAACGCAGCAAGCGTTTTGATTTAGAGGCCTGTACTTATTCCTGATGTAGATACAGCCAGCAGTAATTATGAACTCAGTCTAGCATTAAAATAATTAGAATTTGATGTATTGAACTCGCCCAGAAGGAAGAGCATAAAGAATGGGAAGATCTTTAGGGAAATTTGATCCAACAGAAGGCTAACACAGCCCGAAAGACCTCAAACCAGTGCTTTCCAGTCTTTTAGCACTCTACAGGAATCTCTGCAACAGTTTGTATGGTATTGATGAACACCACAAACTGAAGGTGCAAGCGCAGGGTGTTACACTGAGATCTGGACTACTTGAAAAGATACACTCATCTGAACAGTCATTTTAATGTAACATGAAAAATCATTCACCTTAGGCTGGGAAATGCACATGGGGCACTTAAGAGGTAGGAGAAAGTAAGAAGATGCTCAGAACACAGAGCCTTTTGTAGATACAGAGTGACCAGACTGCCTAACGAGTTAACTTTGGCAGGTTGTAGGTATTAGGAATGCGGGTGTTGCTGGAGACGCAAATCAACAGCGAAGCAGGGATTTGTGCCCTGGTCATGGCATAAGAGAACCATGAAAGTAGCGTTAACATTAAAACGAGGCACAGAAGTGTAAGTTAGAAGTTTAGAGAACTGCAAGAACCTGCTCTGAAAAGGATGCTAGGTAAGAGTGATTAGGCTTGATTAGATGCACTTAGAGGCAATTCAGCTGCACTCCATATAGGTGGGGCTTTTTGAAGAGATTACCGCTGGGCTGCTCTTCAGCAGACTGGGGGAAAAAAGTCCAAGACAGTAAGAGATAGCCAGAGAGAGACAGTCAGGTAGAGGGTCAGGGATAACGTAGATAGACACACAGTGAGGAGAATAAGTCATGAAATACCTTTTTTAGCAGCACTGTGCTTTTTCTGAAATCTTAAAATGAGGAACAGTATTGTCCTAAAAAGTCCTTCAGGTCTTGTCATCTCAATGCAGACATCACAAAGTAAGTGTCTTGGACTTACATACATACTCTCATCTCCTGTATCATTTTCTTCTGGCCCATCCACAAAATCAGACGTCTCCAAAACACATTATAAGGATCTTTTCAGTGGCCTTCCCTGTAAGCAGATTGCCAAGCAGTAGGCAGAATGTTTTTTCATCTGTGCTGCCTGCCCACATTCTCTCCAGCCACGGCGAGAGGCATACCGTAAAGAAACATTTGCCACGTTTTAACGTTGTCCAGTAAGTGCATTATCAACGAACACTCAGAAGAAGGAGACACAGACCAAATGGCTAAACCAACAACATGGCACTGTTTTCAATGACTTCAAGTATCAGGCATTGAAGTGATAGTCAATAAAAGCCCTAAGCTTAATTTTTTTGCCTTTATCCCTTACAGTTATTTCTTCTTGGGGACCAGAGAGCTGCAACACTATGTAGGTCATACACCAACCCGTTTTGACTACTAAATTTAGATGGAAGAATGATGCTGCGTATTCCACTAGGACTAGAAAGCAACTGTAAGTAGTTAGAGCCACAGCACAAGCTGCTGCCGGAAGTTTATGAAAATCCTCTGTTAAATAGAAAGTAGATAACTGCATATAGGTTATAAGAGCTGCAGCTATCTGAGCTAATCCTGGCATCCAGGAATATTTTCTTACGTTTTACTGGATGTGTACATTTGTGGATGCAGCTGTACAAGCCCTGAGAGAGAAAACTAAAAGCCTGCGTGCTTCAGAGCCTGCTGTACAGTTCGATACAGCATACTAGCAGAGGGAAAGCTGCTGTGAGTGACTTATCATTACATTTGGTCTAGGCAACTGCATAGACACAAAGCCGCTTTAGAAGTGCTGATTTGCTATAGTACAACATATCTACGTCTAGCATAGCTGGAAAGCCTACCTTAAGAGGTGGCTTACAGTAAATAGTGCTTGTGAGATTCCCTGTGCTATACAGGAGTACATTAGTAGATACTCAGTGGAAGCCATCACACACCACGTGAAAAAAGACAAGTAATAACTTACTAAGACCCCTACCTACATCAAATAACAGACTTCAATCCTTTTTTTAAAAAAAAAATAATTAAATGAAACTTGCATCCTAGCATACTTTCACTTAGTTTCCTACTTAGAATAGCTGTAGACTCTTGCTGTAAAAGGACATTTCTTGGTACTAGATGCTCCCAGGTGCCTTCTCTCAAATTTTGATGCCTATCACCTGCTACTCTTTATAGCCTCCCAGGTGCAAAGCTTTCAGTTGAAAAATATGCTCTTTAACTTTGCCTTACCTAGAAATGGTGAGAAACATGTTTCTTCCATTGTTTATCCTGCTAGGTAGGGGGACTGATTCTGCAAAAAATACATGAAATTGCTGTCATTTCTGAAGTTCACTGTAGATTTTGTAATAAAGTTTGGAAGAAAACACCACGTGAGTTATTACAAAATCTACAGTGAACTTCACACTGCTCCCATTTAATTGGAGTTTTGCCACCAGCTTAATTAGGTCGCTCAGGTCCAGATTCATTAACAGAATGGAAAGATTTACTGCAAGTGTGGGATGTAGTAGAAAGATGGTTAGAAGCTGCGTAGTCACTTTTACGTGGTGAGCATGCCCTAGCTTGGTGAGGTTATTACCTGTATCTAAACTGTAAACAAGCAACTGTGCAAAGTCACAAACCTGTGCATGGGTTGCTGGATGCATGTCTTGGAAATTATGACAAGAGCTAACACTCTTCACCTCACTGAAGTTGGTGAAACATTTTCCGTGTACTGGACTGGAGACAGGATTTTGCTGTAGGTGCCTGCTGTCTTACTGTGCAGGAGATAATACATGCTGCACTATAAATTCCTCTGAATGCTGTTTTAGCTTCTCTCCTCCCCAGTTCTCCCTTTTCTTTTAGGATAACTGAGATTTAAAACACTTCCCTAATCCTTCTCATCTCCATTCCCCTTTTTAAATGATAAACCGAATAGATATCCTTCCAGCATGCTGCTTGAGCAACACCATTGAAATCGCTTTTCTACTTTATTAGTCATAATGCACGCTAGTATGATGTCTTCCATCAGAATTTCAAAGTACTTAACAAATATTAATTAAGTATTGCGTCTCTGTGAGGTACGTAAGTATTTAGTTTTATAAGTCAACGCTGTATAAAGGAGAGAGAAAGGGTGAATTCTCACATTAGTACATAGCCTTTTATTCACTTACAGTTATTTTCTTCACGGGTGTCTAGACCTGAAGTAAGTTCTTTATGCAGCTTTGGTAATGGCCACAATAACAGGAACATTTGTGAGGCTGAACTGCAAGACACCTCTCATATTTCCCTTATGTGACAGCATGCCCGCTCAAATTTGTTGTAAAATGGGGTTATGGTAAGTCAGGTCAGTAGAGAAGACAGGTGAAGAACCGGAGATTTGAGATCCAGCCCTGCTTTCATTTCATAAGATCAGGCGTTCACAAAATCACAGCATCACAGAATGCTGTAGGGTTGGAAGGGACCTCTTGAGATCAGCTAGTCCAACCCCCCTGTCAGAGCAGGTCCACCCTGAGCAGATTGCACAGGAACATGTCAAGGCAGGTTTGGGTCTGAAAAAAGACTGGCCCCATCCTCAACACCCTCCCTTGACGTCTTTATAGGTGTTGATCAGATCCCCCCTCAGCCTTCTCTTCTCCAGACAAAAAAAAGACCCAAGTCCCTCAGCCTTCCTTTGTAAAAGAGATGTTCTCGTCCCTTATCATCATTGTAGCCCTTTGCTGTACCCTCTCCAGCAGTTCCCTGTCCTTCTTGAACTGGGGAGCCCAGTTGGGCATGGGATTATTCCTCCCCACGTATAGGACCCTGCACTTGCCCTGGTTGAGTTTCATCAGGTTCCTCTCTGCCCAGCTCTCCAGCCGGCCCAGGTCTTGCTGTATGGCAGCACAGCCTTCTGGTGTCTCAGCCACCTGCACAAGCTTCTCTTCTGTGTTCATTTTTCTACAGGAAGGACTTTCTGGATGTTGCAGGCTTCCTTTTCCCAGACGCATTTACTCTTTCTGCCTGGAAGTCACAGTTAAGCAGATCTGGAGGACTTCATAAATTTGTCTGGGCTTTCCAGATGTCTGGTAGCTGTAGGGAGCAGACACTTCTGAACCTGTTGCTGCAAGTCTGGAAACTCTGGACATTAGCACTGCAAGCATGGTCTGCTGTTAAAAAACACAAAGCAGCCTTGTAGAAGCAGCTCCATATGCATGTGCCATGTTGCCAAGCCATGCATGTTCTTCAGAAACAGCAGACTTGCTGTAGACTTATTGTGCAGCTACTAAGGCTCTGCGGCAGTCATGGAATCAGGGAACTGTCAGAGTTGGAAGGGACCTCTTGAGATCATCCAGTCCCACTCCCCTGCTAAAGCAGGATTGCCCAGAGCACAGCACTCAGGACTGCATCCAGGTGGGTCTTGAAGGTCTCCAGAGAAGGAGACTCCACACCCTCCCTGAGCAGCATGTTTCAGGGCTCTGCCACCCTCACCACAAAGAAGTTTTGTCTCCTATTTGAATGGAACTTCTCGTGTTCCAGCTTGTGCCCATTGTCCCTTGTCCTGTCACTGGGAACCACTGAGAAGAGTCCGGCTCCTTCCTCCTTTAACTCACCCTTCAGATACGTGTGAACATGAAGAAGGTCTCTCCAGAGCCTTCTCTTCTCCAGGCTCAAGAGTCCCAGCTCTCTCAGCCTTTCCTCCTCAGGGAGATGCTCCAATTCCTCCAGCATCTTTGTTGCCCTACGCTGGACTCTCTCCAGTAGTTCCCTGTCTCTCTTGAACTGGGGAGCCCAGAACTGGAGGCAGTATTCCAGTTGTGGCCTCCCCAGTGCAGAGCAGAGGGGCAAAATGACCTCCCTCCACCTACTGTCCACACAGGAGTCAGCTCTGTGCTTTCCTGGGGGAACTACACAGTTATTTGGATGTAGATCAGACATCCCCTGGCTCCTCTGTGTGCTGCAGCTCCTACACGTTCCGTTTTCTACCCGTGAAATCCTCTGCAGACATAGGGGATTCCTACCCCTCTAGTTTGCAAACTTATATCCACACACCTCCAAAGCAAAAATGATCAGGACCAGTACTTGTTCCACTTCTCCCTTTGATTCCCTCTCTCCTTCTAATTGCAGGTCCTTGTACTAAAACCGCACTTCCGTGAGACACCTAGAGACAATTTCAGTTTGCTGCTGAGAGAGGTGGCAGTCCCCAGTCCTTTCCCCTCCCAGCAGTCTTGGTCATCCAGCTGCTTACCTTCCACTGGTTCTGGCATGTGTTGGATTCCTCCTTTGGCCACCATGACCTGTCAGCCTGCAAGAAAAATAGCAGAAAGGTAGACAGCTGTGTCTGGGATAGTGAGGTAAAAATTCCCAGGAGGCTGGTAAAGAGCTTGAGAGATTTGACCTCACACTTTTGCAATAGTGACTGGTTAGGTCAACTTAGCTGCCTGTGAAGCAGTAGTTTGATTTCTGTCTTTTAAAGAATAGAGGCCCAACTTTCCCTCTATTTCTCCCTCCCTTGTCATTTGTAGCTATGTCATTCAATCTGGGGAGATCTGAGTACATTCACAGTTTTTGTCACACCCCACAAAAGAATCATATATTTGGAAGGTTATCGAGGTTTTTCGACATCACAGTCTTACTGGCAATTGCATATAAACTCTCTTTAATGTACTTCTGTGGCCTCAAACCAGTTGGGTTATTTGTTTTTCCCCAGCTATTCATATATTGGAGGCTAAAAAGCATTGCTATCATGTTCAGAAACCTCTATGCTTTTTTAAACATCTTTATTCTGATTCCAAGGTAATCTCAAAAAAAGCTTTGAATCTATTGTCTTCTTCCCTTGAACTAGTTTTGGAATTGTACCTAAAGCTAAATACATCTCCCATATTGTGTGGCAACTATTTTGAAATTAAACAGAAATTTGAGAAGCTTCTGGTGGCTGCCTCCAAAAGTGTCAAGCTCATGAGATCTTCTTCCCAACCCTTTGGAAAATTAATATATAATTTAAAAAAAATAATTGTTTTGTTTTTTTTTTTCTCTACTGTGTAACATCCAGCCGTATTTGAGCTGGAAGAGAAAATCAAAATGCGATGAAATTCTGATCCTCCCTTTGGTATTGTTTGAGAAATGACGGAAGACTTCAGTGCATTAATAAAGCAAATGAGGCCTCCATCTGCCACAGTGATGGAGCACAGAAGATCAAAAGAACATTCTCATCTGCTTGGCACACATGCCCAGTGTTCATTCATTAATGGCATACTTTGAGCGTAGGTTATAACTGTACACATTGTACAACAAAGCAGTGCCGTGAAGTCTCCTGTCCGTAGGGAACAGAGAGAGCAGGGGAAATTAAAAAAAAGCTCTGGTTGATTAAAGCATTTTCAGCAGCTGAGAACATCACTAGCTCTGTCATGGTTTTTTGTGAACTTTTGAAAGGGTGGGAAGAGTAAGTGTGCGCGCCACCATCTTCATTTGATTGTATTGTTCAGAATAAAGCCCCCCACTCACCCCCCTACCTCCCCAGCCCCGATGAAATAATTCCTAATAAAACACATAGCTTTCTGAAGTCATGCACTCAAAGCATGCAAAGGTGGATGGGTGTTGAAGTATCAGTCCTCTGTGAAATATGCACAGATTAGCAGTCTGGGACTGCCCATCTGTTTTGGTGACATAAAGTGAAGGTCCAAGTATATGTATTTTAAACCAAATATGACCCATTTCAGGTCCTGAAGAAGACAGATGGTCCATCCTTTCCTGGCAGAGGAAAGTGACAAAGAACATTATGTTTGTCCTGCTCTTCCATAGGGGTCTCTCCAAAGACCTAAAGTTGCCCCATCCCTGGAGGAGTTCAAGGCCAGGCGGGATGGGGCTTTGAACAACCTGGTCTGGGGGGAGGTGTCCCTGCCCATGGCAGGGGAGTCGGAACTTGATGACCTTTAAAGACCCTTTCAACTCTAACCATTCTATGAGTCTATGCCATTTCAACTGGAAAGCAGAAAGCATTTACTATTGGTTTTGCAATTTTAGAAAATAAATTTCCTCACCTCCAGTTTAGGAAAATCCCAGTTGTAACAAGACTAACTCAGCAGATTCCAGATCAAGTTTGTTCCTGGCATGGTGACATTAACTTAGTGGTGGTGCAGCAGAAAGGGATCTGGCCCTTTCTCCCCGTGAAAGGGAAAATGTTAGCTGGTTGTTTCAGTAGAAGCACACAGAGTAATATGCCTTTGGATTGTACACAGCTAATCCTCTTTATACTTTGCTGACTCTAACCTGCTTAGTCTTACACGAAACGTATTAGCTGTCTTTTCACGAGCCTGATCCAAAGCCTCTTGGAATCAGTGGAAAGACTCCCACAGGTTTTTTTGTGTATTTTTTTTTGTTAATAGTTTTGGAGCTGACTCTATATGAACAGCTGGTCCAGCACTGAACCTTCTAGTTTAAAGACAAGGAAAATAAGCAGCACCAAACCACACTGGACTCAGTACTGTATTAAAGATATAAAGGAAAGTAATGTAAAACTCAGAAAACCAGACTGGACAGAACACTCTGAAAACATGCTGCAGGGAGCAGTCTAGTGCTAGCAGGGGAATAAGTTAGCTACTTAATGTTAACTTAAAGCTTTTCCGTAGCTTTTACTTTTCCACATATTCTGTAATGTAACATTCCTTTTTTTTTTTTTCCTTAGGCAAGTAGCTGCCAGACAGCAGCATTGGAATGAGAACATATGTAGTGTTTGCTTTTATCTTACATTACAAAAGAAGCATGAATACCTTGTGTTATTCCAAGTATAAAATTACAGGTGTCAATTCATTTGACGCTTTAAGTGCTGTGCCAGAAAAGTAATCCAGTAAAAATAGCTCTGTCCTGTCAAAGCTAAGCAGTTAGTATTGTTATTACAGTTTCTTACTTGCATGGCTCCAACAGTGTAAGAGGGCACAAAACAAGTGTAAGAGACCAGCAAGAAACTTGCCTGGAGTCATCCAGAGTGTAGAAAGACGGGAGGATGGAAACCAAATAAACCTAAGGGCCCAAAGTGAGGAGCTCTGCTTTCCAGTTAGTTCGAACTTTTAAAATACTTTTATGACAAAAGCTGTTTAAAATCTTAGGGGGTGATTTTTATCCAAGACATCCTAAAAAGAATTAAAGCAAAGGGTGATTTGTGCTTGGTTCTAGATAAGTATGTGGTTAACCCTCTATCCCTAGGAACATACTGTTTATAAAGTAGAAAAATATTTAGCTGGAAAGGTGAAACATTTTTTTCATGTCAGTGTTACAGATGAAAGTGCAAAGCAGGGATTAAGGTGGTTTGGCTGGGCTAGACGGTTAGTGGCTGTGTTGCCTGTGGCAGAGAAACCCTTGCTGCTGTCAAGTGCCTTATAAGCAAGCCATGCTCACTGGGCTGAGTAAACCTTGAGGAAGAAGCTTGCTGCGGACCTGAACTGAGGCAGGAGGTACAAGAACATAGCAGAGCACATCATGGGGGTTTGGTGGCTGAATTTCTCAATACAGCATGAAGAGACACACACACTTTGTGCGGCTCCTGAAAATTAAGTTAATACTTTTATTATCTTTTGCATAAAAGCTGGGTCTGAAGAAAAATCAGTTTAGTAGATTATTTCCCTGAAGAGGGCAGAAGACTCACTGCATTTAAGACTTTTCCCAGGCCTGCAGAGCTGCAGTGAAACCTGGACAGAGGTAGCCTGGTTTGCTAAATTGAGGGCGTGCTGCTTCTGTTAGTATGAATGTTAAGAAGCTTATTAAAGGACATAGCAGCTGACAAGTGAATCTTTAATCCCTGTCAAATCCCATAAATTTATGATCAGCATAAAGTAATGCAAGTAAAAAAGAAACTTTTGCTCCTCATTTCATGTGTGTTTCTGAATGAGATGTCTTTTACTTGCATGGTGATAATTGCAACCGTTTTTTTCTTATCATTTTTACAATGAAATTTTGGCTGCCTTGAAAAGCACTCCCCAAAAAACCCCTGCTCTCTTCCCCTGCTTCTGGAAAACCATGAGAGTCATATTCATTGTCCATACCGGTATATTTTTAAGGAAGTGGCACACCCTGGTGTGGCAGGCTGCGTAGTATGGCACCGAACAGCAGGCCGAATCTTGGTTCTGACAGGCTGCAGTTGTGTTAAAAAGTCAGAAGTGACAAGGGCTTGTAGTGCACCATGTCTTGCCTGTCCTGCCAGAGACAGGAGTAAGATGTTAACATGTGTCAGTTTACAGAACAACTTTTCATTTGGTTGCTCTATTTTTTTCTTTGCAAACCACAGGCTCATGCTGAATGCAAATATCTCATGCTGCAACAAGTAAGATGGTTTTTAGGTTCCTTTTTCATGAAGTTTCATTCCTGTTAACCTGTGAAAAGACTCCAGAACCAGCTATAGAGGATAAATTGGCGTGGGTTTTTAATTTCTGAAAAAAAGAACACTGCAGTGGGTCTGTCAGTCACTAGATTAAAGGATGCATCTAGTGTACCTCGGTGTGCTGTAACATGAGCTATTTGTTCAGTAGTTAGCTCTAGTTAACTAACATGACTATTAATTCTAAAATAAGCATTCTGGCAGTGTTTGCTTGCAGGCAAATACTTGTTCTGCTACAGTTCTTTCTCAGCTCAGCTGCTTCTGATCCCCTTTGCCAGTGCCGAAGTTATTAGCCTTTGTAGTCATGAGAGTTAATTACCACTCATTTTGTTCATTTCTCTGCATGGCCAAAAGCTTTTATGTCCTTTACGTGGTTTGGGAGTGGAAAGACTAGCCTGCATTAAGGGACTTGTTTCTTATGCAATATATGATTAATAGTTGCCAATAAGTGGTCTTCCACATGCGTACTGGCAGGTTGGTGGCTGTGCAACTGCACTGCTAATTACATAACTCGGCTGGCTGAGCGCGGTGCATCTGACAGTGGAGACAGGCTCCAGGGCTCAGCAGGAGATTGAGGTTAGGTAAACTAGGCCACCCGGGAAGTGGTGGCTAGTGTGGCATCAGGGGAGAGATGGGATGGATCTGCTGGGTATGGAGGCGGGACATGTGGAGAGCACAGCTACTAAGCTGTGATACGGGGCAGTGAGTAAGGAGCAGAGGAAGAAGTTAACAGCAGGCTAAAGCAGTATGTGTAGCAACCAGCTGTGCTCAGCAGGGCCCTTTGGTATTGGGCTGGACTCCCTTAGTTTTGGGAGTGGTTGTGGAAGTAGGAGAGCAGCATATATTATTAATTAACTTTCATATCAGTCCAAGAAAACTGGGTTTATCTCCCGGGCCAAAAAGCGTTGTTTCCACCAAAGCGGATGTTGAAACATGGTGCTTTTTAGAGGTTGTGGCCTGCAGTAGTGGGAAGCTCAGCAGAGACCACATGCTTTTAGCATCTCTAATCTCTGGGGTTTTTACTTGAAATATGTTTTTCAGCTAAGCAAACATAGCGAAAAGCCATTCACTGTGCGCTAATATATTCTCAAGTGCTCTTGTTTCCAAGGGTAACTTTACTAGGGGCAGTGATGCAGTCTTACAACAGAGCTCTTACGGGTCCCAGTTACAGATTTACTTCCCATGTTGCTGACAGCTTGATTTGTAAAAGAAAAAAAGGACAAAATAGCAAAACAAAACTCAACCCATAGCCCCTGCAAGAGAGAAAAACACAGACTTGCTGTGCTACAAAAGAAGTGTCAAACACAAACATTTTGAAGGAGGAAAGCTTCTAGTCTTCACATACATGATAAAAATCCTTTTACAAGAACAAGTCACATAACTAGCTATTTTTAAAGTTTCCTGTTTAATACCTGTGGGATAAGTCTGTGCAGCTAGCTGGAGGCCAATTTTAACCTTGGACCATTGGAATCTGTTGACCTGTGGTTTGGTACAGAGCTGACCATTGTTTTTTTTCCTGCTTTGAAAGGAGGGATATCTGGGAAATCTTTAGCGCATGCACGTGCACACACACACACACACCCCTTTCCCCCCTTCCCCCAAAAATAAAAAATCACGACTAACTCTCTGCTAGACCTGTTCTAAGTAGCTGCCTAGTTTTGCAAAGTATCCAGATATTGAAAATGTTGCTTAATTAAGCAGATGTCAGACTTAGAAACTCACCATGATGCTTTTATACTGAATCTGGTAGATACTAAGAGGACCTTAAGTGCACGTGTGATTCCAGATCTGTTTCATTCTGGTTTGAGACTAAGCAGCAGTTGTGGAAAGAGAAGGCTGAAGTGGGGTATTCTGCTGTTGAACAAACAATTCTATTTCTGAAGCAAAGTCTCATGGCAGCGCACTGCAGGGCTCATGATTCATAAGGCCGGTCAAGTGCTGAAGGGAGCTGTGTCTTGATTTGCAGCTTATAAGCCAGGAGTTTGTTAATAAACGTGTTCTTCAGAATTACAGCCCAGCACATTCTTGTAAGTGGAGTTGAGGGCTTTGTCTTGAGTAGTAGCCTTCTATGATTACTGCGTGTTGTGCTTTTGTGATAGGTGAGACAGATTCTTCCTGGTCACTTAGTTACGTCACCATTACATGGAGAAAAAGAATCGAGATGACCGAGTCTAAAAGGGGTAAAGCAAACAGCATAGCAATGCCATTGACAAAACAAACATGCTTTAAACACATTCTCTAGTTAGTCTGAGTCATCAGTCCTCAAATGTTTATTCTCTTCCTCCTCCTCCCATCTTTCCCTGTGTTGACTGGAAGCTGGGGTGCATTAGGAGGGCACTCCTGAGAGCAGGCAGGAGTGGAGACTATGGGGAGGGATGGAGCCAAGGTGCTGAGAAAGACGATCAGAGCCCAAATCGCAAGAGCTGCTAGAGTCAAGTGTTGCATCTTAATGTGGGCTCTGGAAGGACATACCCAACCATGGGTAAGCCATGCATTAGTTCAGCAGCTCCCTTGGTGCCAGTTCCTTCTTCTGCCTCCTGGAGTTGCCTTGTTAACTTACTCCTGGTGCAGGCTTTGGTCCTGGCGAGTCCCAGGCTGGGTGTTCCTCTCCCTGTCATCTCCCCCATCCTCAGTGATGGGAATTTCAGTTTTAAATCCAGAATCATGAGAGGAAAAAATTATTCACTGGTTATGAAATGACATGAGTCAAACATACCTTTAAATTGCTGCAAGTATTTCTGGCAAGAGGATCTGAAAACTGCAGGTCAGAGCCAAGTGCAGCAAATAGTGCCCTTCCACAGAATCAGAACTGACCGTGGCCACCCAAATGGTTAAACTGTAAAACTAAGTAGTACAAACAAGCAGATATATTTTGGTACGGCTTAAGAGAGACCGAAAGGAAATGATTTTCCAGAAATACTAAACTAGGAGGTGTTGCTTAGTCGTTCACAGTACACAATTTTTCCTAAAGTCAGCCAAATACACAGTTTTGGGGATGTACTTCTAGTATGTGTTGAGCTTAGGAGTCTGCCTTTGCCAATATAATTCCCATATCAGAACGTCAGAAATGGGTTTTTTTCTTAGCATGTCTGTATTTGTGTGTTTGTATATGTACTCGTGTGCGTATCCCATAATTAACAGTTACCATTAACTCTAGGCATCAGGAATGAAACAGACTGTAAAATCTTCCTGACATCTGCCCAAACAGCAGGCTGGCTTCAGAAAGAATACTCATATATAGATGAAAGCTGCACTGAATGATGAGGATGATGAAGAAGTCTCTGTGTGAGAAAAAAAAAACACCTCATTTTTCACCTAGCAAACTTTTTTGAAAATCAGAAATTTCTGCTATCTGATATGCTGTCTTTCAAGACCAGGGCTCTAGCTTTCTGCTTCATTAGAACTGTGTTAGAGCAGCACGTAGACTGGGCAAAACAAAGTTAATGGTATGACAAAATGTTTTGATCTGTTGTCTTAATTCAAGAGAGGATTTCTTACCCCTCCATGGAAGAGAGCTGTTTGTCAGTGTGGGCTGAGGCTGCAGTGAGCCCAGTTTCGGTGGCAGCAGCTGTGGCGCTGTGTTTGCTTTTCCAGGAGAACCATGGGGCACCAGCAGCACCAGTGGCAACATTAGGGTGGCAAATCTGTAGATGAAGGAATACGAATTTGATTACAATATTGGTTATGCTGTTAGTTAAGTTCAGCCGATTGCATTTATGTTGAGCGACACTCAGAGCCTGCTGGAGCCAGTGGGACTTTTGCCATCAGTTTCCCTGGGGGGTAAGGTTTTGCTCATTGTTTAAATTATCTGTATCTTCACAGGGGCATATGGGGGCAAATGCAAAGGTTTTGAATTGAAGGAGCCAGCAGGCAGCTTTTTGTGTTTATTTTGTTACATAGGTAGAAGCTGAGACAGCAAAACCCATCTGCCAGACCTTCAACACATCTCTGTAAAACCCCTGTTAGAGTTGGAGCATTCTTTTCTATTTTATTTATGGCCCTGGCTGCCTGAATGAGTGCGTCTGGAGCTCAGATGCCTTATGCCCTTATCGTAAACTAGTTAACTTGAAAAACTGCACATGCTGTCAGACCTTTACTATGGAAATGCCAGGCTCTGTAGTTGAGGTGGTTTTGGGTGTGTGTGTGTTTTTTTACATGAAAAGGCTGTTGAACTTTATGCATAAACACTGTTCTCTGTCTCTTTTTTTCCCCCCTCCCTCTTTTGTTACAGACTTTGGACTAGCATTGAATATTCAGGGAAATCTCCCCAGAGAGATTAGGGACATGGACAGATTTTAAATAGGGCCTTAATGCATGGACACAAAAGGACAAACATTCTAGTGGGAATACTAATGCCAATTGCCCCACTTTTGGGCCAAAATGCATTAAACAGCTGCTTGCATGCTAAAGATGCTTTTAACATCAATATAGACCGGAAATTATAACGTTTATAAATAGAGATCATGCTATTTCCTTTGCTGAAGAGAGTAAAAGTACTTCACCGACCATCTTTGTTATAAAGCATCCAGCACTGTCAACTGCCAGTACCAGAGAAGACATGCATCTATGAAGCCTTTCTGCAGGGCTCAAAATCCCAGATCCTGCTGGAACTTACTTCAGACAGGAGATGGCCGTGTCCTTCCTGCAAAGCTATGGGAACTGAGATTTAACAGCAGCAGGAATTATCCTAGGTTTATTCTGCTAGACCATTGTGAAAGATAGCCTGTTGCTATTTTTAAATAAATCGACATGAAAAGAAATCAAATGAAGCCATTCCACAAAGAAGTAGTAACGGTACAAATATTTGGGCTGGCTGCACAGCAACTAAACTCAAGTGGAGTGCAGCTGTAAGAAGTGACAAACTAGGTGGGTCAGCGCAGCAATATCAAAGCAGCAGTGCAGCTTTAATCACCACACAGTTGGGATTTATCACTATGCTATGCGCGTATTAAAGGCGGGCTTGACAGATTTAAAATAAATGTAGCAGAAAAATATTTCAAGTACATTATGTTTCTGAAATACGTACATTACCCAACTGCTGCTGTATGTTTGCCTTATTGGTTCTTCAGCCTGACTCCACGTCACTGCTGAGCCCCAATCTCTGAAATGGAAACAAGTGTAATTTACAGTATAAAAGAACATCAGTGTCCCTATCATATTTAGACCATTTAAGTTCCCATCGTGGACCACATTTCATTACCTGTGCATTTCATGTCACCTGTTACCACCATCTTACATTGTAATGTAAGATTATAATGTAATGGTAATTCCTAAAAAACTGCCACTAAATTGGGGGCCATTGGTTTAGATGTTGCATCATTACAGCTGCTGTAAGCATTTCACAGCTTCAAACTCCTTATTTCTTAAGCTCCATCTTAGTCTGGGGTAGAAGAATGAGTCTTCAGCGAAGAGCCATGCAGCCTGCAACTTTTCATTGCTGCCTGCCTTCTGCATCTTCCCTGTAGTGGCACAAAATCTAGTTGGAGATTTGTAACTAGTGCTGTTCCCCAGGGGTCAGTACCAGGTCCAGTTCTTTTCAATATTTTCATTGATGATGAGAGGGAGAGGATGGAATGTACCCTCAGCAAGTTTGCTGATGACACAAAACTGGGAGAGGTGGCTGACACAGCAGAAAGCAGTGCCGCCATCCAGGAAGACCTGGACAGGTTGGAGAGTTGGGCAGAGAAGAACCTGGTGAAATTCAGCCAGGGCAAGTGTAGGGTGCTGCACCAACACAG
This sequence comes from Thinocorus orbignyianus, assembly GCA_013400375.1. Taxonomy (NCBI): domain Eukaryota; kingdom Metazoa; phylum Chordata; class Aves; order Ciconiiformes; family Thinocoridae; genus Thinocorus; species Thinocorus orbignyianus. The sequence goes on from VXBW01006285.1 coordinate 59,870, forward strand.
GTTGGGGGTGACCTGCTGGAGAGCAGCTCTAAAAAAAAGACCTGGGAGTCCTGGTGCCCATGAGGTAGCAATGTGCCCTTGTGGCCAAGGCCAATGGCATCCTGGTGGGCATCAAGAAGAGTGTGACCAGCAGGGGGAGGGAGGTCATCCTGCCCCTCTGCTCTGCCCTGGGGAGGCCCCATCTGGAGCACTGGGTCTGGTTCTGGGCTCCCCAGTTCCAGAAGGACAGGGAACTGCTGGAGAGGGTACAGCAGCGGACTACAAATGATGAGGGGTTTGGAGCATCTCTCTGATGAGGAAAGGCTGAGGGACTGGGATATTTATAGTCTGGAGAAGGCTGAGGCGGGATCTGATCAATACCTATAATAAATACTTCAAGGGTGGGTGTTGAGTATTAAGCCAGTCTTTTTGTCAGTTGTGCCCAGTGACAGGATTCTGTAGCTCTTCATTTTGGCTCCTTTTTGCTTTCTACCGATTCAGACATTTTTCTCCGACCTCATGGCTTTTCCTGGTCTGCTGCTGCTAACTGTGCTCTGTAAACCATTCCTTGGAGACATCTCTGCACTAAAAGTTGTTCCCAGGTTTATTCTGTGAGCTGGTTTGGGGACTGTGTTTGGTGTATGCATCCTGTTTGCCACTTGGAAGACAGTGGTCATGTCCCATTCTGCAGCTATAAGAAATAGGTAAAACTGCAGCTGCCGTCTGTGGGAAATATAATTTTGGATTCTTTCAGAATGAAGTGGCCTCTCTAACCTTAACCTTGCTCCCAGTAAGGCCTGTGGTGTAACCACACTCAATAGCTTGTGGTTTGGATGTTAAAGAGGAAAATTCCCTTCGAGAACAAGACTGCCATAGATACAAATGGCAAGACTTCATGATGTCTGCATTCGCACATGGCCATTAAAGCTAATTGGACAGCAAGACCTGCCAGACCCTTCTCTGCAGGCTGGTTCTTGCTGAAATTAATACTCTGGGAGCCCTGAGGTGGTGTCACTAGTGTTAAACTCAAGTGCTGTGTCCAGTTTGGGGCCCCTCACCATAAAAAAAGACATTGAGGTGCTGGAGCAAATCCAGAGAAGTACAACGGAGCTGATGAGGGGTCTGGAGAGTAAGCCTTCTGAGGAGAGGCTGAGGGAGCTGGGGGTGTTCATCCTTGAGAAGAGGAGGCTGAGGGGAGACCTTCTCGCCCTCTACAACTCCCTGAAAGAAGGGTATAGCTGGGGAAGTCGGTCTTTTCTCCCGTGTCACAGGCAATGGGACAAGAGGAAACGGCCTCAAGTTGTGCCAGGGGAGGTTCAGATTGGATATCAGGAGCAATTTTGACACGGAAAGGGTTATTAAGCCTTGGAATGGTCTGCCAGGGAAGGGGTTGAGGCCCCATCCCTGTAGGTATTCAAAAGCCGGGTTGACATAGTGCTTAGAGACATGGTTTAGTGATGAGTTTTTATCAGAGCTAGGTTGATGGTTGGACTAGATGATCAGGAAGGTCCCTCCCAACCTAGACAATTCTAACCAGGGTGCCTTCACTTTCCTCCTGCCCTTCCTGGCTGAAACACACAAATATCTCTCAAGACGAGTGCTCTCAAGTCTTGGCTTTACTTCTCCCATGCTTGGAGAAGAGGAAATGCTAAAAGGTGGGAGCGTTTTTCCAAGCTTGCAGTATGTAATTCTCCATTTCTCCAGGAGACAGGATGAACTACACAGCTGTCTTAGGCCCTGCTGGGGCTTCTCCCACAAGTTATGTGCTACATGATGCTGGATTAAAAAAAAGGAGGAAGCCAGGGGAAGAGGAGCCAAAAAAGCAGGACTGGAGCATGAAATGAAGAGACTGCATATTGTGTGCTTCCATCTCGAGGGTGACTGCCGCTTGTGCATGTGTCCAGAAGGTGGCAGTGACAGCCTGAGATGGTGCTTGATCTTCTCCATTTTGGGGGAAATCTCTGTGGCTGTGGAAGGCAGATCTGGAGCAGGGTTTTGGCACTGCAATCCCAGACTTTCATCCAAAATGTGGGGTGAGGAGACACCCTGATGCTGGAGAACCCTCAGCTTGGTACCCCTAGGCAGTGGAACCATTTGGCTGCAAAGGAGACTGGATAAAATTTTCGACTGTGCTTGAGGAGCCAGAAGAGTTAGGCTTTTCTGCAAAAGCAAATCTGGCATTTATGTTTCCTTTTTTGAGATGGAAGATAGCTTTCTTAATTTAGGCAATGGTTTTCCAACCTCAGAAACCACAGGGACCCATGCTGTGTTTTGAGGATATCCTGTTCTCTCTGTTGGCCAGTCTGTCCCCATTTTCCCTTACTAGCATTATTGCTCTTGTTTACAGGAAAATAAATAAATAAATAAATCCTTTCCCCCCTCTTTTCTTCACCCCATCTCACCTCAGCAGGAGCCAAAAGCAGGGTCCCATGCCTGGAACGCAGAGCCAGCTGCTTGGGTGGGAAGAAGGCAGGCACTAGGCCAGTTGTGCATTGCTGCCAGTCCCTCATCCTCCAGCCACTGCCCCTCTGCTCCCTCCACGGCAGCTCTTCGGGATCAGTCACGGACATTAGCAGGCAGGACAAGATGCTGGAGGGAAAGCAGCAGGCTGGGTCTTGGTAGCTTCTGCCAAAGACCCCAACAAAACGCCATCCAAAATAACCCCTGGCTTCCCAAACCTCTCTTCTGTGCTGGTTCTTAGGCGCTATTAGTTTGCACCTCGTGGTGTGAAATTGAAAAGCAGGCTGGAACGAACTCCTGATCTCTGGGCATAGTCTGTATGCTGTGTGCCTCTAGTTTAACAGTGTCCTGGAAAGACCCTTGCTCTTTATAGCTGTACACCCATTGGCTACAAGTAACTAGTTTAAAATAACAGATGATCTTAAAGGTCCCTTCCAACCTCGACAATTCTATGATTCTATAATTAAGTCCACTTACATTTTAAAAAGGTAGGTTTTAAAATGAGTAGGTTGAAATAAGGAAAATAAGGAGTAGAGGAGAATTTTTTCCAAGTTGTGCAGTGGACTTAGTGCAGGAAGAGCCTGCTTTTTCCCTGGTTCTCTTCTGCTGTTGATGACTCTTGGCCTTATGCATATGCAGGAAGGCAGAACATGCAGCTGGACAAGAGGGCTGCATATGGAGAGAAGATTTTTGACCTTGAAGCAACTTTAGATGTTCATAGAATCATAGAATCATTCAGGTTGGAAAAGACCCTTGGGATCATGGAGTCCAACCATCAACCCAACTCAACAAAGTTCTCCCCTACACCGTATCCCCCAACCATCACATCATGGTTGGAAGGGACCTCTGAGACCATCGAGTCCAACCATGCACACACCAAAAAAACCCAACAACTAAAACAAAAACAAAAACCAACCAAACAAAAAAAAAGCCCAACCCCACAAACCAACTCACCCAACCCAACAATCTTGGCCACTAGAGCATGCCCTCAAGTGTCACATCTACACCTGCAATACTGCTGTGCTCCTTTGGTCTCCTGTCAGTGAGAAGGTGAGGCACTTCATTTTCTTGGTGGCTTCCTCCAGTTAGGAACAGCAAATTTTCGAAAGGCAAAAGGTGCTCCATCAGTCAGGAGCTCTGGAGGGGACCCCAGCGAGCATCTAGACTTTGCAGTGGGAAGGAATTAAATGCACGTGGCGTTAGGATGGGCAACTTTGTGTCTGGCAAATTAATAGAAACAAAGCAGGAGTGCAAGAATCACATATTAGTTCCGCTTCAGTCACTCTGAGTAGCATTCCTGTCCTTTCCGTTTCGGGGAGGGAGAACTGTGACATAACTAATAAATATACTTCAGATATCAACTGATGACTACAGCTTTGTGCTAGTAGCGCTGGGAGCACGGGAGGGATGTGGAGAATTACTGTGAAAGGACTTGTCATGTGCAAAAAGCAAAGCAGAGAAATCTGGATGTCTGAATTTTATGACATTTCATTTCAGTGCAGACTACTGAAGCCTTGATGATTTCTGGGATTATAATAATATTTTTCAGACTGATTTACCAAGTCATTACCCCCGCACAGGATGAAGCATATCAAAGGATGTTTAGATCCAGGAGCTTTACAGTGCCGGTTGCTGGTGCTGGCTATAGGGAAGAATCCTAGACTTTGGGACTACACTGCGATCACACTGGAAAAAAAACAGGGAAAAGGGACATGCCACTTTTCACCTTTTTCATGCTTCATTTCAGGGAGCTGTAGAGGGCAAGGAGGTCTCCCCTCAGCCTCCTCTTGCCATTGGAAGTGGAAAAGGAGCTCTTTTTACAGCTTGCTCTGTTCCGCCTCTGCTTCCAATAAATACAAGTGCCTGCAGCTGGAAAACTTACTAAAGTGCCCAGGTTTCTGTAATGGAGACCTCAGAGAAGCACTGCTAGGGTTAACATCTTGTTTTGCCCAGGCATATACAAGTGTATTGCAGAAGGCACTATGCAAATAGTGTTCACAGAGTTTATAATTTCCTGTTGGAACAGCAAAAAAAAAAAGAAGGTCATTGATTTAAACCAGAGAATACAAATGATTTTCTGCCCACAAAGCTGCCAAATGCTTTATTATTGATTTTTTTTTTCTTTCTCCTCCCCGTTGCTAACCAAACACTTCTAGTCCTGTCACAGGCATCATCAGCTTATTGACTAAGTAAACATAGCCCATTAAGCTGAACATTTTAAAAATAATTAAAAATTACAGTGGTTATAGTAAAAAAAAAAATCTGCCTTAAAAAAAAATAAATAAAAGGGAAAAGCAGCTCCTGAAGTTAATTAACTTTTTATATAAATTCAAGTTCCTGGAATTTAGGTTTGTGTCCAAAAGAGAAAGGAATTCATTGCAAGAAGACTGGGGGAAGCTGGAGGGGGAGCCCTTTTCTCAAGCAACCAAAAAGGGGAGGGTGCAGGGTAGTCAGCACTTCAAATTATGAAGACCACCAGAAAAAGAAAAAAATTATTGCAAAACTGAGATTGAAAGGCTAAAAAGGTGTGTGACAGCGTGGTAAAAGCACAGGGTTTTTATTTATTTATCTCTTTACTTATTAGCAGCAGGAGGTCTGTGCTGTTGTCTGATTTCTTTTTTTTTTTTTTTGAAGCCAGAGCTGAGCACAGCTGATGCCTGGCCTTGGAACACGTCAGCTGAAGATAACATGTACAGTATTAATAAATGTAGAACAATACTTGCTGTCAAGTTGGTTACAAGGCAGTAGTTCACTGAAGGGGAGACCTGACAATGTCAAACAGCATTAGACCAGAGCCAGCAAATGCTTTATAGACTACAGCTGAACCCAAAAGATGAATTGATGCCCTGGATCTGACTTTAAGGTATGTGTCTGCTCTGGAGAGTGTTTTGTCTGAAGGCGCAGGGAAACAAGTTGCTTTTCTCTCCTCCTACAACCATCTGCCTACACACAGACATCAAGGAGCAAGACGGGAGAGAATCACAGAATCTTCATGGTTGGGAGGGACCTCAGAGATCTAGTCCAACCATACACATGCCGAAAACCCCAACCACACAAAACAAATCACCCAGCCCAACAATCTTGGCCACTAGAGCATGCCCTCAAGTGTCACATCTGCACCTTTCTTTAATACCTTCAGGGATGGTGACTCCACTACCTCCCTGGGCAGGCCACTCCAGTGCCTGACCACCCTCTTGGTAAAGTAATTCTTCCTAATATCTACTCTGAACCTCCCCTGCTGCAACTTCAGACCATTTCCTCTGGTCCTGTCATTTTTCCCTTGGAAGAAGAGGCCAACACCCACCTCTCTACAACCTCCTTTCAGGGAGTTGTAGAGGGCAAGGAGGTCTCCCCTCAGTCTCCTCCACACTAAACATGCCCAGAACACATCACAGCCAGCTTTAAACAGACGGGGATACCTCGCAAACAAAATAATCTCAAAAAAAGCAGGAGCACAGTCTCAGGAGAGGTATATGGAGGCAACTCTGAAGAGCAGGGAGATAGCTCCTCAGGCTGGAACACCACAGAGAAGGTTGGCTGTCCCCTGGACCCGGCTTTTGCAGGTGCGGCTGCTGGCGTCCCCAGGCAAGAGCCTCATAGTCCTTTGGTGTGAGACCAAAGCCAGTGGGAAGAGACACCGGGAGAGAAGTAAACAAGCAGATTACAAAGTGATGAAAAATGAGGATATCAGCCTTCTGTGGTGACTTAGAAGAAGGTGTGACCATTTCCTCCACCCCCTGGCCTTCATGCCTGTTGAGTGAAGAATACTATTAAGGCAGGTAGTCACAGATTATTAATGGCCTGTTAACAGCTGCTTTAATTTTCTAATAAGAGACAACTGTAGCTGCTGTAATTATTCCGCTGGTCCTACAACACGCCCCATGCCAGGCATATTTTTCTGGAGCGCAGTGTTGTGCCTCTTCACATGCATGTACAGTGCACAGGCAGTTTCATACCTATGTAAAATTGCATCTTGGGCTGTCAGGGCATTTTGCAGCCATTAAACATTGTTACCTTCCAGCCAAGTAGGAATCAGGAAGCACTTAGTCACTTATTTTCGTGTGTATAAATTGAGACACCCAAAGTTGATGGTTCTAGCCACAACCATACAGTGAGTCAGTCCCTGAGCTCCATGTGAAACCTGGGAGCACTGTCTTCTCCTTTGCCTCGGCTGGTGTTGGAGCAACTGCAAAAGCCACAGATAAATGGGAACTAACACCGAGTAGAGGCTTTTTCCATCTAAGCAGAGGTCACTGGGAGTAACGCTGTAAAAAGTGACATTATCTCTTTATTGCTTTTCCTAATTTCCACAAAGAGAGGGGGCCAAATAGCATGCAATGAGAGAAGAGAATGAAATCACAGAATCTTAGAATCTACAGATTCTAAGAGTGCTGCAGTTACACCTTGTGTTAAACGTGACAAAGATTATTCAGCATTTTGCTCAATTGAAGCGCTGCCAAGTCCAATGGAATGGAAAATGATTCGGGAGTAAAAGCAGTGTGTTTTTCAAGAAATGCTTAATCCTAAACAGATCGTTCAGATGAAGCGTAAAAAAAAAAAAAAA
>VXBW01006285.1:85221-105182 GCA_013400375.1 Thinocorus orbignyianus
GGGGGGGAGCGGGGAACGACAGGGCGAGGAATGTCCCATCTAAAAATAGACAGCAGCATTTTATTTGCATTACAACAAATAGGAACACCCATCCCAGACCTTGTAATCTGTGCTCTGCTGTTAGAGAAAACAGCTTCCAGAAGCTGGCACTCACCAACCAAGTTTTAAAACACTTAAGAGAGTTTTTAAGGGCAATGAACGCAGGGAATGGTTTGTTTTTTTCCATGTCAGCTGCTTCTACACTAACTTTACTACTGTATCAAAAGCAGTCAAAATAAGTTAAAAAAAAAACATAAATCTCTTTTGTTTTGTATCAGCTGGTGCCTTCAGCATGTTACCTGGAAACTGCGGGATGGTCGCAATATTCTAGTTTACCACTCCCCGGCAGAAAGCAGCGTATAGAAAAGGCTAAAAATAAATAAATAATAATAAAAAAAAAATCAAAGGCAGCAACTGTTCCACCTCCTACTGAGCCGGAGCAACCATTAATCGATTGCATCCCGCTGTGTCTGTGAATGCACACAGTTGTCACAAGTGGCAATGTCACTTAAGTGGGTGCTCTCGAGACAATTTTCTCTTGAAGATTGACCTCATCACTGTCATAATTGCGATTTTCTTTATTTTGCGGGTTTATTCATGTGTTCGGCAGAAGCCTGAAATAAATACCTTGCAAAAGACTTGCAGTTCCGGAGAAATTATATGTTATTTCCTGCATGTGCTCCTATTATAAATTTGAAATAAACAAAAAAACTGTCAGGAAACAGAGCTTTTCTACAATTGCAGAATAAAGCCAGGAGAGTTGTGCTGCTCTGTCATGGCTGGAAAACACAGACAGCTCCTCAGAGCTGTTCTCTTGCTGCTTCGCTCGTCCCTCATTTCTCAAGGAGGTGTTACAGAAAGCAGGAAGGACAAATCAGCCAAGGCGAAGCTCAGCAGTAGCTTCCTCCTCTGCTAATTAATAAGTCAAATAATCAGGTAGATTTGGAGCCTCCTGGTTATTATCAAAAAGGTCATGAGGTGGCAGAGGCCACTCTTTGGAATTCATGAACTCTGGGAAGAGGTCTACTGCTCACACTGAAGGTCAAGGTAAGAGAAGAAGCCACTGTTTCAACACCAGCACTGCCCAACACAAGTTCAGAAGCAGACCTTCCCTCTCCCACTTCTGCTTAGGAAGGAAAACACTCAGGAGGTGCTGGAGTGCCGTGGTTCAATCAGGCTACAAGAAGATATTTTGGGGGAAAAGAAAAAGAAAAAAAAAGTTCAACCAGAGGTAGAAAATTGCCCATTACCAGGAGCAAGGTTGGAGAATAAGCAAAAAAATCCCACCCACCCATCCCAAAACTGCACATCCTAACGCGTCGCAAAGCCTAAGGCACAGTCTGAGACAGTGAAGAGACACAAGGAACTGTCCTGCCTTCAGGCCTTGAAGAAATATACAAACCACTAAGAGTACCTTGGGTTTATTGTAACAGAGCAGGTTAGTCAAGATGCAGCTAGTGAAAGCCCAGGATTTACACCACTCAATTCCCCTTTCCTACCCACCTCCACCACAACATCCAAATTGGCAGCCTAGAAATCCACCAAAGACACAAGCAATGCAAAGCTTTTCCAGAGTAATTAGACTTAGTAATTAGATAGAGAGGAGAGAGCTGGGGCAGAATATTTAACAGTTATTAAAGACCAGGGAGCATTGTCCAGCTCTGGAGTCCTCAACAGAGAAAGGACATGGACCTGTTGGAACAGGTACAGCGGAGGGCCACCAAGATGATCAGAGGGCTGGAGCACCTTTGCTGTTAAGAAAGGCTGAGAGAGCTGGGGCTGTTCAGCCTGGTGAAGAGAAGGCTCCAGGGAGACCTTAGAGCAGCCTTCCAGTATCTGAAGGGGGCTACAGGAGAGCTGGAGAGGGAATCTTTGTCAGGGAGTGGAGCAACAGGACAAGGGGTAACAGTTTTAAATTGGAAGAGGGGAGATTTAGATGAGATGCTAGGAAGAGATGATTTCCTGTGTGGGTGGTGAGATACTGGAACAGGTTGCCCAGAGAAGCTGTGGATTCCCCATACCTGGAGAGGTTCAAGGCCAGGCTGGATAGGGCTTGGAGCAGCCTGGTCTGATGGGAGGTGTCGCTGCCCATGGCAGGGGGATTGGAACTGGGTGATCTTTAAGATTCCTTCCAACTCCAACCATTCTGTGATTCTCCTACTCAACAATGACCCTGCAAACTGGGCAAGGTGGCTTTTGACCAGGCCTGAAGAGAACATGCCAGAGCATACAGAAAGCAATACTAAAGAACCACAGGAAAAGCATTGGTGACTATTTTAAAAGGAAACAACACATGTGGGCTTTAGTTTGGGATTCACAAAAAGCTGTCAGGCTGAACAGCACCTCCGAGGAGTCATCTAAGCCATACAAATACTCTCCACACCAGGGCAGGATCAGGATGAAGCAAGGAGAGGTAGTGTGTCCCAGCTTTAAGGTCGCAGTCACTGCTATCTGTTGTCACAAAGCAGCACACAAACCACATGATTTAAGAAACAGTAGCCACCCACAACTGCAGCCCACCTAGCATGAAAACCACCTGGGAGATGCAAAGATCCCCTGGCCACCAGGTGTCTCAGAGTTCAGCCATCTAGGGCCTTTGGTCACTGAAGAAGTTCGGTGGGGAATCAAGCAGTTGCCAAGGGAAAGCCAAATCAACCACTTCACATTAATGAGTTACCACTTCACTGGCAGCTTTTGACCATGCACTGCACCACGACATCACTGCCTCACCTGCCTCTCACCCTGGTTATCCAAAGCCCAAGGGAGATATCCCCACACAAACCTTATCAGTAACACCAGAGATTGTACTACCTCACCTAGGGGGAAGCAGAGCTTACAAAGAGGTTCCAGCTCTTACTTGCCCCCTAGAGACAGAGAAGAGCACCCCTTTAACTCTAGGCATTGGCCATCATCTTAACCAAACAGTGGGGTCATCAAAGCTGTGAGAACAGGCAGTATTATCACTGTACCGATGCTTATCTAAATCAAATCTTTAAACCTGGAGAAGGAAGAACGCAGTGGGTAGAGCTGGAAGCCAACAGAACACTGGAACTGGGCAAGAGAAAAGTCACATCCAAATCCCTACTGCTGTTTTACTGCATAATAGTCAATAAACACAGAATCTCTTACCTTTTGGCCTTTAAGAACCTCAGGAACTGCTTCCTCTCCCTGCTTGTGCGAAGATTTAAAGCAAGGAGATAAAGGCAGCAAGCTGATACATTCAATGAAGAGCTGCTTTGGCTATGTGGCCCACCTTGAATACACCACCACCCACAGCAGGGGTGCTTTCAGAGAGGACACAGGTGCAGCCAGGAGGGCTGGGTCATGCCAGGAAAACAAGGAATGCAAAGGTCTCAAAATCATCGGCAGCTGATGAAAGCCCAAATATCTTCAAGGCAACCTCTGGGGATCCCTCTGCCCCCTTGCAGTCTTTTCCACTAGGGTATGCCAGAGCCGACTAGGTTGCATATAACTTCATTAGGTCATTGAAGCATTAATTAATTGTAATTATATTATGTTGCGTGATGCTGAGTACCAGTCTAGTACCATCAGACCCACCAGTCTGGATGATTTTTTTTTTTTTTTTAATGGAGAAAATATTCATCTTTTGATAAAAGACCCTAAAACTCCAGTTAAACTCCTTTAAAAAGCCATTCTTTTCTAATCACAGAAGTGTTAAGGTCAGGAGGAGCCTCTGGAGACCATCTAGTCCAACTGCCTCACTCACAACAGGGTCAACTAGAGCAGATCACCTGGGACTGCATCCAGTCAGGTTTGGAAGATCAACAAGGGTAGAGAGTCCACACCCCCTGGACAAGCTCCAACCATTCTCACAGTAAAAAAAAAAAAANAAAAAGCTTTTTCTTATGTTGAAACAGAATTCCCTGTTTTCAGTGTGTGCCCTCTCATCCTACCACTGGGAAGAACCTGGCTCCATCCTCATTACTGCTCCCCCCACAGGTATTTATACACACCGATATGATCACTCCCAAGCTTCCTCCAGGCTGACAGTCCCAGGCCTCTCAGCCATGTTGTCAGGTGCTGCAATCCTTTAATCATCTTAATCACTTTCCGTGTGCTAAATAATTTGTTTTGAATTGGCTAGAAAATGTGCACTGCTCCTTTTCCAGTTGTTGGTGTGGTTAAAATAACCATCCTCAGGACCTTCGCTGGATTGCGTGTTTGTTTCTTACTCTCTAGTTTGATTTTAATAGCTTCTGCCAGGCAGCCTCAACCCTCAAGGAAACTATCAAGGCAGCAGACTGTCCATGGCAAGAACTTAATTTAGAACTGAGGAACAACAAATAGAGTTGTAGAATCATCGAGTCATTCAGGTTGGAAAAGACCCTTGGGATCATCAAGTCCAACCATCAGACCCACTTGACAAAGTTCTCCCCTACACCATATCCCCCACACCACATCTCAACGACTCTGAAACACATTCAGGAATGGGGACTCGACAACGTCCCTGGGCAGCCTAGTCCAGTGTCTGACCACTCTTTCTGGGAAAAATTCTTTCTAATGTTCAACCTAAACCTACCTTGATGTAGCTTGAAGCCATTCCCTCTTGTTCTATCATTCTACCTGTGAGAAGAGACCAGCACCAACCTTTCTACAATGTCCTTTCAAGTAGTTGCAGAGAGCGATGAGGTCTCCCCTCAACCTCCTGTTCCTAAAACTAAACAATCCCAGCTCCTTGAATCACTCTTCATAAGATTTATTCTCCAGGCTCTTCATCAGCTCCGTTGCCTTCCTCTGCAGTCTCTCCAGCTTAGCAGGCTGTTACAATGCTCACACATATCAAGCTGGACCTCAGGGTCCATCTGTACACAGGGGCTGTATAAAACCACGTGTTTTAAAAGCACTGGCCTAAGCTGATGGGTTCCCTTTTCTCCAGGTAGTGACATGGCTTTGTCCAACGAATGGGCCTGTCAGTTCAGTTCCTGACTTGGGCAGATGTCTTGGGTCGCACAGAGAACTTTTGTCACTTGAATTCACCTCCCGTCTAGAAATGGGGACACATCCAGTTCTTGCCCACCATTTAGCTGCACTTTGACAAAGCAAAATAGTTTTTCCTGTGTGATTTCTGCAAAATTTGCCACGACATCCCCCCACCGAACAGCCCAGGCAGTGCCACATAACACAGGTAGTGACAGAGACCTGCCACATTATCAATGTTACTTTGGAAAACACATCACACCTGGACAAACACCTTTGGTTCATTTTATGTAACCAAATATAGAAAAATCATGTCATATCATAAAATCATAAAACATTTAGAGTTGGAAGTGACCTTAAAGATCATCCAGTTCCAACTCTCCCTGCCATGGGCAGGGACACCTCCCACCACACCAGGTTGCTCCAAGCCCCATCCAGCCTGGCCTGGAACCCTCCAGGGATGGGGAATCCACAGCTTCTCTGGGCAACATGTTCCACTGCCTCACCACCCTCACAGCAAAGAATTTCTTCCTAATATCTTACCTAAATCTCCCCTCTTCCAATTTAAAACCATTACCCCTTGTCCTCTCACTACACTTCCTGACAAGGAGTCCCTCTCCAGCTCTCCTGGAGCTCCCTTCAGATACTGGAAGACTGTTGAAGGTCTCCCCAGAGGCCTTCTCCAGGCTGAACAGCCCCAGCTCTCTCAGCCTATCCTCATAGGAGAGGTGCTCCAGTCCTCTAGTCATCTTTGTGGTCCTCCGCTGGACCTGTTCCATCGGGTTCGTGTCCTTCCTGTGCTGAGGACTCCAGAGCTGGACACAGGACTCCAGGTGAGGTCTCATGAGCACAGAGGGGTAAAATCTCCTGACCAACCTAATGCAGTTTCTGTTAATTGGCTTTCCTAGGAGATTTAGAAGCAACAGCTTGACAACCTTCGATTCTCTTTGTTTGATAAGGCCCATGACAAGACCTTCCATCCAGCGATCTGACCAGCTGGGTCTCACAGGTTGCTGCTGGAGGATGGCAGCAGGGAAGGTGATAACCTGACAGCTCAGAAGATTGCCCTGTAAAAATTTATTAAAAGGCACCTTGAGTAATTCATTCCCTGTGCTGGGATTACGTGTTAATTGAGGAGATGGGGTACACAAATTGAAATGCATCACCGGCTTAGCTGGCACTCCAATTGCACTAGCAAGCAAGGACTCAATGTTCAAAGTTCTCTGTTTACAGAGGAAAAAAATAATCCCTTGAAGTAGTTAAGTTTTTATTCTGCAGTAACCATTGCGGTCCTAACGCTCTGCTTCACCTTAACAAATCCCAACTTTTTCTTCATTAATAGGGATTTTTCTCACACCCATATGGACTTAATTTTTTTTCCTTTTTATAAAGCTTTCAGGTTGTATTCTTACGCAACCAAAATATTTTGCTTTTACAGCACTATACAGTTGTCAGCCATCCTGTAGCAGGAACAATTAATGAAATTAAGCATCATTAGAAGAAGAAATGCCTTTTGACAGTGTCGTGGTTTCAGCCAAATTTACCAAAACCAGACTGACAGATGACCCTTCCTTCCCCCAAAAAGAAAGGAGAGGAAGAGATAAGGAGATTTAGGAGTTTTAAATGAACTAAACTACTTTCATGAAGTATTAATACTAAAACTAAAGTAAGAAAATATTAAAGTAGATACAGTATATACAAAACCGTATCAATCTCCCAGGATGATGATCGTGTCACCAGCAGGCATCAGGAAAAGTTCCTGACTGGACTCAGTGATCAACAGGAGCTGGATTCCAGCTCTGGAGTTAGGAACGCTCAGATCAGGATCAAAGTCAGACAAACAGGGTCCTCCTTGGACATTGGCAATCAAAGAAAGAGAGTTGACCCTTTGGTCCCTCAGCTTTTATCCTGAGCATGATGCAGATGGGATGGAATACCCTGTTGGTCAGGTTTGGGTCCCCTGTCCTGTCCCCTCCTCCCCACAGGTGTGACCCCTCAACGCTTTTCTGCTTCCAACCCTCCAACGGGGCAAATAACGCAATTCCCTGCCCTTGGTTGTTCCAGCAATGAGTATAAGCAAGGGCCTCTCTGCACCATCCCTTGGTGTAATCAGGTTTTATCACTGTGAGAGTGAACAGTTTCTGAACAACGTGCTGTTTATTTCAGAGTTCAGTTAGTTAGAAGAGGCCTAGCTAAAAAAAGTAAGACTGTAAAACAGAAAATTGGTTCTGTTTTACCTCAAACAAGGACACACAGAAGAGGAAATACTTTTCTCACCCAGCGTCTTATGGATGCTCAGACTTTCCGCACAGGAAGCCACATCAGGCAAACACCACCATTCTGGACACAGTGCACCTTGGGGGAGATACTTAAGTTTCTCTGCTTCAGAGCACACATTCCAGCCTGATTCCTTAAATCTGGATTAGAACTGATTTCCATCTGGTCCACCCTGCGCCAGGCACACAACCCTCCTACACCGCACACCCTTCACCGGCACTTAAACACCATCTTCCTAAGCCCACAGGCAGGCAGTGCGCACTGGCAGCCCAAAAGACCAATCACATCCTTGGTTGCGCCAAAAGATGCGTCGTTAGCAGATCCAGAGAGGTGATTCCACCACTTTGCTCTGGTAAGACCCCACCTGGAACACTGTGTGCAGGGCTGGAGCCCTCAATATAGCAAAGACATGGACCTGATGGAGCGGGTCCAGAGGAGGTCCACAAAAACAATCAGGTGCATGGAGCACCTCTGCTAAGGTGCTCAGACAGACTAAGGGAGCTGGGGCTGTTCAGCCTGGAGAAGAGGAGGCTCCAGGGAGACCTAATAGCAGCCTTCCAGTACCTGAAGGAGGCTACAGGAAGGTTGGGGAGGGTCTGTTCACAAAGGCCTCCAGTAATAGGACAAGGGGCAATAGCTTTAAGTTGGAGAAGAGCAGAATTAGATTGGATATTAGGAACAAGTTCTTTACTCTGAGGGTGGTGGAGCAATGGGACAGGTTGCCCAGGGAGGTGGTTGAGGCCCCTTCCCTGGAGATATTCAAGGTGAGGCTCTATGAAGCCCTGGGCAACCTGGTCTAGTTGTGGTTGTCCTTGTGACTGCAGGGAGGTGGGACTAGAACTTTGGAGGTCCCTTCCAGCCTGGACAATTCTTTGATTCCTACCCACCTATCAAACAGCTATAATAGCACTAAGTTTAACAGCAATGTAGTGCTAAATTTCATAGACTAAATTTGTGTGACATTATTAATAATATGAGATAGATATAATAGGCTGGATGGGGTGTTGAGCAACCTGGTCTGGTGGGAGGTGTCCCTGCGCAGGGCAAGGGGGTTGGAACTTGATGGTCTTCGAGGTCCCTTCCAACTCTAAGCATTCTATGATTCCGCCCCTGAAGTCAACACCTCTGAACACCGTATTGTGAAGATCTCCACAGTACAAACCTATCACTTTAGCACAGAACAGATTATTGGTGCATCTGTTGTTTGCTGCCCAAATTGAACAGAGGTGGGATATCAGTCACGTATCAGTCATCCTGCTTTATTGCCATTGAGAAAAATAACTTTACGTAAGCCCTTGGGAGAGAAGCAAAGATGCTTGAACAGGAGACTCCATCCAACCTATTAGAAATCATAGAATGGTTAGAGTTGGAAGGGACATTCAAGATCATCAAGTTCCAACACCCTGCCACGGGCAGGGACACCTCTCCCTAGAGCAGGTTGCTCCAAGCCCCATCCAGCCTGGCCTTGAACACTTCCAGGGATGGGGCATCAACAACTTCCCTGGGCAACCTGTTCCAGTGCCTCACCACCCTCACTGTAAAGAGCTTCTTCCTAGTATCTCATCTAAATCTCCCCTCTTCCAGTTTAAAACCATTACCCCTTGTCCTGTCACTAGACTTCCTGACAAACAGTCCCTCTCCAGCTCTCCTGGAGATTATTTTTTATTTAACCCTCCCCAGCCCATGTTTTCCACGAAGAACAAAAGACCCAACAGCTGTTCAGAAAACAATATTTATTGTAAAGTTCCCAAAACATTAAACACCTTCTCAGAAGTACAACAAACTGGCCCTATTTCTTTAAAATGTTCAACAATCTTCCAGCATGTCAAATGTTCAACAGCAGGTGGAAATATCCAAGAGCCAGGGTTGCAAAGCCCCCCTCCCTCCCTCCCTGTCCCCTGCCAGCACCACCCCAGAGAAGGGGCACCGGAGGTTTACTTGCTTTTCCTGCCAAACAGCTCTCCAGCTTCATCTGGTAGATCACAAAGCTAGAATCCAGGCTTTTGGATTTAGGGGACCCTCAAATCAAATACAGAAGAAATAGGTTGCAATGCAAACATGGCTTTGAACAAACAAACAAAAAAAACCACAAAACAAAACCAAAACCAAAATATTTTATAGAACTTTTAGTTTAATGGCTGTAAAATTGCTTAAAGAGGTGGACATAGCTACAAGGTAAGGGGCCAAAGCTTCGCCTTCAGCCAAATGTTTGCTGTTTATTCCAACAGCTGCAGAGGCAGAGGCCTGGACTGCCACCACTACCACCCCCGCCCCCCAGCCTATAGGCACAGCTCACATCTCCTGCCTCACAACCATAGAAATAACAGTTCCCCAGCCATTTCTAAGAACACCTGCCCTTCCCTTCCTTTCGTCTCCCTGTGCTCAAGCAGCCAGGAGCTATGCCCCCAGCATTTGGAAGGCAGCCAGCCAGTGCCCAGTCTGGAGAGCAGGGGCCCAGAGAGCCTTCCCCACAAGGTCCAAGGAGACAATCCCCTCTCCGTACCACCTCCCCGCTCCCCCCCAGCTTTCCCCCATAAACACTTTAAGGCATAAGCAGCTTTTATTCCCCCCCCCCAAAGAACTGCACATGTACACGCAGTCCTCCCTATTCATGGAGCTGCAGAGAACCAGCTCTTCTTCCCAAGCTAGTGAGTTGTTCCCAGTATTACCATGTTACTTCACTAGGAACGAAACCTCACGAACATGAACACCTTACCCTTTTCTGTAAATTCCTCATTTACAGGTTTATCCACACTTGGGAACACAAACAATTTCAAGTGTATGGGACTGGCTGATAGTCCTGCAGTTCAATGTTACAGAATTTTTTTTTTCTAAGTCCAGTCTATGATGCCTTGTTTATTACTTACACTATTAAACTTTCACAACTTTATAGAACTTCTTAGTAACATTAAAAAAAAAAACAGCACACTGTACAAAACCACCTTAAGGCACAGAAAGTTAAACACAAATGCAGCCCATTTGAAGCCTCAAAGCAACCAATTCAAGAGAAACTGGCCTTGTAATAAGTACATAGTTCATTTACACACATTGAGCTTAATCACCATACAATAAACCCAGTAAATACTGGGCAGGGGGAGGGGGGGAATATCTATGCTGCTCAGCATTTAAGCCTCTCTTTAGTACCAAGCTCCATCCAAAACACTATCTGTGGTTAAAAACAGGGATTGAAGCAGCTTATAGGTCCCTCAAATTATTTGCTTTGAGCAACCATGAGCTATTACACATTTCAGTATGCAGATACAGCAACATAAATAAGGTTTGTAAGGGTGGCACGCGAACAGGCTTCAGCCTCACCTCTTTGCTCAACTTTGTAAAAACAAAGGAGTTTGAACATGGAAAAAAAAAGTCAGAAAGGCAGTGACAGAAGCTGGGAGAAATTTTTATCTCTCAGAAGAGTTAATATCCTAAGCTAATATCCCTCCTCCAAGCAAACTGGACAACAAGAGATGCCCATAAAGAGTATTATTATGCTTAAAAACCCTGAAGCTGGTGAGCATCACTGGTAGAGTCAGCAAACATGCAGTAACACTGCTCCTATCCACCTCCAGACATACCCAGATACCACCACTACTCTGTTAGCCCCCAGATTTTTGTTGAACTTCTACTAATGGCCAGGCAGAGCTATGCTTTTTCTGCCCCCTCTCTTTACAGCAACGCCAGCCATGTCACCCCAGGGCTGCTCCTGTTCTTAGTCAGCCCATTTTCTTTTTGTGCGAAGGAGGAACCGCATGCAATATTAACACAGGACACTGAACTCTTGTTCACTCAAAAAATTAAAAACACTCTTGGTATACCTGAAAATCAGGAAGAGTCTTTAGCAACATGGTGGGGGGGAGAAGGAAAAAATAGCTTAACATTTTCTAGTCATGGTTTTATAGAAGAAAACTTTTGTCAGGGTTTATTGTAAAGGAACAGCACAAGGAAACCAAATAAATAGTTGAATAGTTAACAGTATGCAATATAATAGTACTAAACTTCAATTACATAAAAATTAAGCTTTGGAACAGCATCAGTATGAAAGATTTCTTAGAAAAACTAGGACTCAGTCTAAGATCCTCAGACCTGTATATTGCAAAAACCAGTCAATTTTGTTACCCAGCTGGTCCCAGCTTTGTCCTCTGAGGGACCGTGTCCATTGAGAACTATGACCCATCTGTACAGCTCCCTAATCCCACTCCGCCCCATGGCACATATGCTGGTTTTCCAAGTGTCTAAGAGAGAGTGGTTAGGCAGCAGGAGGTATCAGTTGTGCTTCATTGTTTCAGAAGAAGCAGCATCTCCTTCCTTATCTGATAGCTGTATTGAGCAAGGTTATGCAATTTAGCCTAAGGATGCTTCTTTCTTCCTTAAAGCAGCAGTTACAGGAACAGAAAGAAGGTAGCAATGACCTCATGCTCCCAGTAAAACCCCAGCTGTGTTCTGGGTGGGTGTGTGTGGAATTGAAGGCTGATTTATCATTAGCTGGACAAACTGATCTCACATGGTGAAGTCAGTGGCAGGAACTTGAACAGAGCTACATCAGACACTCTGTCATGGTCTTCGTTCCACTCATCAGCACTGGGCAGTCACACCAAGTTGGATTCTACTAGGACACAAGAGGGGAGGGAGTGATCTCTGCTGGTTCTCAGGAGTGACTAACTCAAGCAAATTCATCACCCCCTGGAGCAGAACTTAACAGCACTCCCAAATAAAAACATATCAATACTATGATCTGGAATTCTTCACCAACATATTTTTTCACCTGTGGAACATACACATCTCTTGCTAGAGAAGCCCCAGTCACTCTAGGCCTTTGATTTGATCTCAGCTTAAAGATGTATACACAGTTTTGAAATCAGTAAGTCAAGCCAGTTGAATCAAATTCTCTCATACAATTTTTTTTAATCAGTAGATAGCTCCACTGAAGTCAGGAGTGCTAAAAGATGTTTGAGGAAAACCCAGCATTATGTATTTGCAATAAATGCCAAAACATATCCTAAAATACTCCCCTTGACATCTGTCACTGAAACACTTCCACAATGTCAACTTCTCTGTAACACTGGAATAATTAACAAAAACTCTATCAAGCAACAAACAACAGCAAAAAAAGAAATAAAAATTACAAACAAAAAAAAGCATTTATCTTTGTTAAATTCCCACCAGCCACTTGAAATCTTATCTGTTCCATGAAATTAAAAACTTGGCACATTTTCCTTGGATGCCATTTATCAGCTTTTTCTTTTATCTAGAACTTTTATTGAGTATCAGAAATTCACTTGGCTAGGATAGTTTTGTTTAGTAGAAAACACTGCTTCTGGGTATAGCTATGAAGCTCCACACAGTTCAGTAAATGAATTCTCCTGGTATTTCTTGTAGCAACGGTTCCTCAAATTTGAATCGTTTGGAAATGGCTTTCTGCTCAGTTACTTTTTCTTTTTCTGACTGCCTACATTGTCCCAGTGTATATGAAGCCACTACAATTAGTTCTTCTGTCACTACGGATTCTTCTTCAGCCTTCTCAGTGTCTACTGACTTTTCAGAGGCAGAATCTGCATCTTTCTGGGTGACATCACTGCTCTCCTCTCCTGTGCTCTTACTCCAGACCTTGCATGTGGGATTATCACTTTGTTCTAACCATGGATGTTGAAGACATTCTTCAGCAGTTGCCCGGTCCCTACGGAGAAAGGCAAGCGTTAAGGTAAATGTCCGAATGAATTTGAGTTCCTTGCAGAAAAGATCCATACAAGTTATTCCAAGAATATGACTGTATTAAAGAGACTGATAAAACTACAAAAATGTGCTGATAGCTACCTTTTTCCAAAATAGACCAATAGCAGCCCAAGGAGATGAACTGCCATCATTTAAAATAAAGGAATTCATGGATCCTTAAACCTCACAGTGCAATGCTCCCCAGACTTCCAACCAACTTTCGAAGTTTTTTATTTCCATTAGACAATTTTTCAATCCTTACGTTTTTAAGGAATCCCAACAGATGAGTAGTAGGCAGTTTCAACAGTTGTCACGCCCTGTGAACAACTGAACATGCACTGGTGAAGTTCCACAGAAAAACCAACCAAAAAAACCCCACCAAAAACCCTCTCCTATTTTGAGACCTGGAATTTCCAAGTTGCTGTCCATTGAGAAAAGCATACTAACGAACCAGCAAAGATACTCTACCAACAACAGCAAGAGTAGAAGGCTCAAAGCACAGTTCATTTAAAAGACATCAGCAGGGTACACGGGAAAAAGGTCAGTATCTAGTAACCACATGCTACAACTACATACAGTCTCCTGAAATCAATTTGAGCTTTAATTACTGGCACTTGAACACATTCAGAACATGCAAGTCTGGAGGGAAAGGGAGATCCTCTCTTTTCTTATATTTGAAAATTAATACCAAGATGAAATATGAATAAAAGTTCTCTTGTACTTGAAAAGTGAGAACACCAGCACTTAATATATTTAAAACAAATCCAGTCAGACATACTAGCATATAGAACCATGCATTTTACTTACTCAGGTTTCTTAACCAGCAGAGTTTTGATGAAATCCACAGCAGACTCTGATACGAGGTCAAAGTCTTCTCCAGAGTAACTTATGTTCATTTGAGATATATTTAAGAATGTTTCTTGTTTATCATCCCCTAAGAAAGGCGATATCCCTGTTAGCATAACATATGCCAGTACTCCAATGCTCCTAAATTAAAAGTAGGAAATAGAAAAGCTTTTTATTTTTTTAAACAAACAAACCTACCTTTACTGAAAAGTAAGTAATGATGACAATGAACTTGTTCCACTTACCACATGTCAGTTGCTGTACTGATTGGGTCATAACTCAGAATCTCAGGAGCTATTCAGGGGGAAAAAAAAAGTTCCATTTTTGCCATATGTAGACACAATATTGTAGTTACACAGAGCTGTGACAGGCATGGCGTAAAATTTAGTATAAGCCATTTGAGGCACAACAGTCTTTTGAAATAGAGCTATTTCCACTCATTTAAGTGATTACTATCATTCATTGGTTTTAAGTAAAACCAGTTGTTTTCCTTTTATTGTCCTCTTCAGAAGCCAGGCCAGTCTCCTCCCCAATTAGGGAAGCTACATACAAATTTCTCACAGAAAAATGAGAAATATGCAACATTCCACACTCTGGCACTGAAATCCATACCCATATACACTATACCGGAAATAATTTGCTTTTAAAAAAAATGAACCAGATAGAGACTGAATATGTGATACTGGTTATCAGTGCTGGCAAGAATCATCTAAAGCACATGCTCTTCATCAATACAAGCATACAACTATTGCTCATTAGACCAGCATGATTCACCAGTACCAGCTTCTATAGCAGTAGCACATCCAAGTATTAACCCCATCTCGCAATGCCATAAGGACACAGCCAGCCTGGCAATCTAGATTGAAGCAGTTTCTCTGTTCACTCCCCCAAAGACCAAACAGCCCTCTCCCCAGGGCTACACCACTCATATAGTGGCCACTTACCTACATATTCTGGAGTTCCCATGATTTCTCTTAATTCCTCACTGCTCTTCATTATTCTGGAAAGGCCAAAATCTACTATCTTAATGTCTCCCAGAGGAGACTTACTGGTTAGTAGAATATTTTGGGGCTGAAAAACAAAAGGAGGAGACTTTCAGGATCACCTAGATCCAATGACACAGTATTGCATCATTATTTTAAATCATGAGTAGCAATAATGCATTCTGTAACAGGTCCAATGCCCAGCATCATCATTTATTTATCCACGGGGATTCGCCCCACAAGATGAACTTGAAGGGACAGTGGCAGGATTTTCTGTTTATAACTGAGAATCAAATATCTACCTTTATTAGCTCAGAACACATACAGAAGACTTGCCAGTAGCTACCATTTAACAATATCATAAGAAATATGATACTTGTTATCATAATACCTTTTGTACCATTAGTCCCTCATATCACCTTTTTACTCCCCCTTCCTCCTTGCTTTTTTCCAATAGATGGTGTAAAATACCTCCTGTTGAAGCGTTTCCAAAACCACCCAATCGTATTAAAAGAGCTGAACACATAGAACTATTTTGACTACACCCATATAAAGAAAGTCTGTTGCAACCGACCTCAATCTCATTCAAAGTACAAACAACTGTATTACAGAATACCAACTGAAGAACAGTTTTAAGAAAAAAAAAAAAGGCAGCCTGAAGAACAGGTTCTTAAGAGTATCACCTTTGGATAAGCTTGTTTGCTCTGATGTCACTAGATCTTGGCTGTCATCCTTCAAAGCAACTTTGTGGTCATTAAGATCCTCACCGTGTACTCTGAATGCTAGCTCAGTTTTTAAGAAAAAATAAAGTCTGAAAACTAATTTCAGACAACAGGTCTCAATGTTTGTTTGTTTTTTTTTAAACTGAAGCATATTCTTACCAGAAAAAAAGAGAAAAAAAAGAAAAGATGTGACCCTCCCTACACCCTCCCCAAGGCACACTGGGTTCTAACAACTTCTCCAAGTAGAAACCCTGGCAGTTGGCACTGCAGTCATGCCTCTGATGAGGAGAGGTTTTGTGAGAATGAAGCCTTTATTTACTGATAATGTGGATCCTCTTGTATCAGGAGTGGTGGAAAAGGAAGGAGGGCAAAAGACTAAGAGCATGAAAGCAACCCCTGACTGATAATACTACTGGATTAACACTTTTTCCCCTACTCGCTGAGCCATTCTCTCCCCGCCCCCATGTCAATCCTGAAGGTGTGCTTTCACACACACAGCCTTGCTTTTGATTCCATAAATAAAAATGCGCAAGGTTTCCGAGAGGTTCTTGCCCAGCTTCTCTTTGCTCTCTTCTTTCATCCCTGCTACGTTAATCCACAGTATCTCCAGCTAAATCTGTATCAATCTGTTTTCTGTTTGTAAATCTACATCTTAAGAACAGGGGGTTTTTTTTGCTTACAAACTGGGATCTGGTGGCTGTACAAACACTTTTGGAGCTGTGCATTACCATACACTTTATAGTAGTTCCCATTTGTAATTCTGTACTTGTATTAGAAAAGCAAATATCCAAAAATGCTGACTATGCCTCCCTAATTAGCTTCTCAGATGTTCTTCCCAGTGGGAAATTTAGCTACTTTCTGAAGACGCAAACAGAAAGCATGAGAAAAGCATTTGTTCTCTATATTTAAACAAAGAAAAGTTTTTAATGGAAACATTTAATGAAACTCTTAAGCCCTGTATTATAATATTTTAGTAGATAATGTAGCTGCCAGAAGCCAGTCTTGTTTTTGTTAAAAAACAATCTTACTACTCAAAACACCTATTCAGAAAAAAACACCCATCCACAGTTCAAATTGAGCCATAAATCTAAATCAATTCATAACAGAATATCAGTAGTTTTCTTCTTTTAAAGAAACATTACGGGGTTCAAGTGAAGTGACAGTCTAAATGCAAGTGTGAAGCCTTAAAGAAGTCATGGCTTTGAGTTTACTGTAATTTTCAGCCGGATGCTGAACACTTTAAGAGGAAGATCATTTCCCCCACATCTGCACAGCTGTTGGCTCTTTTGTTTTTCCACTCCTATGACACATCCAGGTTTGCCTAACGACAGTTAGCCCAGAAAGGCACTAGAGATGAAGGCCAGAGGCTATGCCCCTCTGAAAAGGGTTTTCTGCTCTATCAGGCATTAATGAAAGGGGAACATTTTAAACCCTCCCCCTCTACCACAGTAAGGTTTAAAGGTTCCAATTTAGATCCTCTTATACTGGGCACTGAACAAAAACATAAAAAGAAAAAAATTCCTGCCTAAATGAGCAATCTGAATGGCTGTTCTTGACAAGATCGTTATGTGCATGGAAACCACATGATATGGCCACGAGTCTAGACCAGTTTCACATCAGCATGGCCAGAAACAGGTCCCTTTGGGAAGATTATAAAAACAAGAATAAAGTTGTATTTTCTTCCCCAGGCATACTGTCAGCAGACACTTTAGGAATTTGGGAACTTTGGTTATACCTGTATTGTCATGCAAGAATAACAGCAGTGAGAAGCATAATTTACCAACATACATATTCACCAGTCTTACATTTTTCCCTTAAATCTGCCTAAACAAAGCAGAGCTTCCTTGGCATTATGCACTTCAGTGCAAAGACTATAGTAAAGGCTATATATACAAAGATCTACTCTCATCTTGAAACTGTAGAAACTTACAAAGCTTATTCTGTAAATCACACAAATAATTTGTAATGAGTGAAAAGGAATACCTACCCTCCAATCCTACATTGCCAGCAGATTTTGGAATCTTGTCAACTGACCCTATACAATGGTAAAATCTGTATATTGTAAATTTGATATCATTCCAAAAGTTTCTGTGAACTTACAGCACTAGCATTCCTTGTATCTTTAGTTGGTTTTGAGAATATGACCATGGATGCAGAATAGAAGTCGTGTTTTTAAGCTAACTGATGCCTCACTTTAGTCTGCAGTATTATTTAATTTTATAATACTGTAAAAAAAGAGAAACCCAATCCCTAGAAGACAATACAGGAATTATCCAAGGATTAATGGGCAGAAAGACGAAAAACTGCCTGGGATACCTCAGCTATGTTGTGTGTAAAAAAACTAAATAAGGCTGATCAGTCTGCCCTAAAAAATTTAAAGGGCTCCCACATCTTTAAGCAATTGAAATGTAACACTGGAATTTGCTTGAGGGTTGGGTTGTTTTGGTCTATGTGTACAGCCAGAAGAAATGCAACAGTGCCTAAAAGACTATACATATTAGACTGTCAGCACACTTTATTCCCCAAAATAAGTAACGCAAGTCTCAAATTCAGAAATAAGGCTATAATCAAAATAGATTCTGTAGAACCTGGACACTCTACACTCATCTATTAAGAAACCACTTTGCTCTAATCGTTATAAAGACTTGAACTCCAGATTAAACTGTTCTTTTGCCTTGAAAAAATTGATTTAATTTTTAAGTCTTAGTCTCCCGGGTGTTCATTTAAACAAGGAGTCCTAAGCTTTTATTAGTACTACACTTCTGTGTAATAAACATTCCACCTTAAGCCACCTGTAAAACTCAGTTGAGAAAATATCTGATTTTTTTTTTTAAAACGGCCACTCCTTTTGTAATTGCATTAGTTTGCTTTCTGAAAATGACGTAAAAACAACGATGATTTTGCCACTTGTCCTTGCTGTACACAACACCTTGAACACAATAAGGAAAGAAGACTGCACTGCTTGGAGTGGTCATTCTCCCGGGCCCCAGAGCTACATAAGGCTCGTCACCTACCTCCTCTGCACACAAGAGGCAGCTAGTCCTCCCCTCAACCTTTTTCAATTCTCTTCCATTCCCGACTACCTCAAGTTTTTAAACAAATACCAATTCAAAGTCAAGTCAAACAAAAACAGAGAAAGGAGTCTCCCTTTGCTCTGCAGCTTTTACGCACCATTAAGAGGAGATGAAAGACTCCTCACTACAGTCTATGCACACCCCGCAAATTAAACAGCATTAACGCAACACTGAGTGTATTTAATTTGCATACAGTAGCATTATATTTGCTGTTTCCCCAAGGCAAAACTGGATGACATGACTGGATTTCGCTATTAAAAACAAGCCATTTTTCAACCACCTTTCAGGAGAATCATGCTTTTGGAAAGAAATGATCAGGTGGCAACCCTGCTAGATCACATCAATATAGCCTTTATTTCCCACAGTGTTTAGTCTCATAGGAAAAACACTCTTGCACCTATTAAGAGGGCAGACAGAAGCCAAAGCAAGTTAGCTGTCACTAGCAGCAATCTGCTTAATTAGATTTGTAATGCAAAACTACAACCAGCTGACAATCACATACTAACAACTATTTGGACTTGGAATTCTTCTGGGCATGGAGCCTGCCTTTTTTTGAAGGTGGAATATAGGAAAATTGGATGGGCCTTTACAAAGGTGTCTGTACCAGACAAATGAAAGGGAAACCTTTAGAGACCCAAATATGAAACTAATACCAGAAGGAAAACGTTTTAGCAAGTATCTGTAAACATTTTGATATTGGCAAACACCTTGCTCACCAGCAGTACACTTCACATAAGTCTTCTAAATGTTGCCCCACAAGATGATGTATTCAGTAAAGTCCATAGTGCTGTAAGCACTGGGCAGCATGAGCCATATTCATAGAATCACAGAACGGTTAGGGTTGGAAGGGACCTTAAAGACCATCCAGTTCCAATGCCCCTGTCTGTGGCAGGGACACTTCCCACCACATCAGGTTGCTCCAAGAGCCATCCAGCCTGGCCTTGAACCCCTCCAGGGATGGGGCAGCCACAGCTTCTCTGGGAAACCTGTTCCAGTGCCTCACCACCCACACAGCAAAGAACTTCTTCGTAATATCTAATCTAAATCTCCCCTCTTCCAATTTAAAACCGTTACCCCTTGTCCTGTTGCTCCCTTCCCTAACAAAGAGTCCCTCCCCATCTCTCCTGCAGCTCCCTTTAGATACTGGAAGGCTGCTAGAAGGTCTCCCCGGAGCCTTCTCTTCTCCAGGCTGAACAACTCCAGCTCTCTCAGCCTGTCCTCACAGGAGAGGTGCTCCAGCCCTCTCAGCATCTTGGTGGCCCTGCACTGGACCCATTCCAACAGTTCAATGTCCTTTCTATGTTGAGGACTCCAGAGCTCCAGGTGGGGTCTCATCAGAACAGAGGGGGAGAATCAGCTCCCGTGACCTGCTG
>VXBW01006285.1:120303-184593 GCA_013400375.1 Thinocorus orbignyianus
TCCTTCCCCCCCCCCCCCCCCCCCCAAAGTTTTTGTTTTCCAAATAGTAAGGTGTGGGGATTCTACTTCTGGAAAGGACATTCCTGAATGATTTACTTGTAGCGATTTATTCTTATACAGTGGAACCAACCACTTGCAACTCTTCCTTTTCACCTCTTTTCCACTTAGTTCCACAAGGAGCTATGCTACTACAGAGAGCAGCTGAGGACATATATTAGCATATATTAGTGGTAGCATATATTCCTACCAATGCACAAAACTGTACAAGTATGACATACCACTAATATGCATATTACTGCAAGCTACCTGAGAAATAAGTCCATGCTAGAGTTTGGGGGGGGGGGGAAGGAAATCAAGACATGGGTTATCCACACATGAAACTACAGAAAGGCCACAAGTCAGAAACAAAAATATTTCTTTATTATTCTTTATGGTCTCATTTGATGATTAAAATACTTGTTATTTTTAGCTCTGATTGGAGAATGACCTTGTCTACTTAAACAGAAAACTGGGAATGAGGAGAATCAACTGCATTGCACTAGACATACATTTACATGTACGTAATGCATAGATTTTGCTAGCAAAAGACTGCTTTAGAGCTTTTAGAGCTACAATTTAAAGTATTTATCACCTTCCCGTGAGAACAAAGTAAGGTCAGTCATTTCTGCCTTCCTCCAACACAGCTCCAGAAGTATTTTCTGTACACAAAGAAAAACTTGCAATATGTGCACCACTTGTTTTACATTAAAAATAAAATGCAGTATTCCACCAATGAGCTAAAGGATCAACTGATAGTCTAAAAATATTTTGTGTGCAAAATATGAGTTAGAGTTTTTTGTTGAGGAAAAAGGGCAAAGCAACTAAGTACAATTACACTAGACTCTTTAAAGAAGCTCTAGGCAAGACAAAAATACACTGTTCCCCATTTTACAGTACAATTATGGCTTCAGCGCAGATGGTAAAGGGAAAGAGTTAAGCAATTAGTATCTTGTTCTCTGCAAAGGTTACACTACTTCAAACTAACCTAACTCAAGCTAGCACCGTCTGAAAACACTTCAGTCTGAGTGAGCTGATTAGAAGTGGCACCTCTGAGGTGTTTTAAACAGTAGGCAGATGAAGATTTGTGTGACAATATTTTGGGAAAGTAAAATTAATACGGCTTTGAAGAATAGCCCAAAATTTCATTTATTAAAACATTTCATTAAAAAAACCCTGTCATTTTCATATAGTTTTCAACAAATTAAAAATTTCCTTTCCAGAGTAGCCATTATTATCAAGTTTTTGGTATTTTTGCTAAATTAACCTGTTCTTTATTTCAATCAAATTGCAAATGCCTGTTCAGCTGATGAATCGGGCAGCAGCCTTTGGAAGCACATAAGCTCAGCATTCTCAAAGCTATTCTTTCCCTACGAGCAGAACTAACGAAGCCTGATTTCCTATAGCTTTGTACCCAAATCCCTCCAGTGACATTGTGACCAGGTTCCTCCCAGGCTCATCTATGACTTTCAGCAATATTTTCCCAGGACCCTCACCTCTAACAGGCCATCGGCCCCAGCACTTCCCATCCCTGCACTGCTGGAACTACAGCACTTTCAGCCTTTTTACCATGTTCCTCCTCTTCCCACATGTAGGTGACAAGGAAACAGAGGCCCCAGATGCCATGGTGAGTTCAACATACATGTGTTGAATGACTAGATCAGCAGACAATCACACAAACCTCCTCAGTTCACACAGCAGTCTTATTCTCAGCAACAGTGCTAAACCTGCTTTTTTCTCCCTGCTGTCAGTTTATTTTTAAAATTGTCTCCTGAGTTCTGGGAAGTGGGACAGATGAATACAGAGTATATAAACACTTTTCGTGAGCAAATTCAGCTACCAAATTCAAACTAAAAGAGACTATTTTGCATGCAGAAGGACTGCTCTTCATCTGAGAAACAACCCTGTCATACTCGGACGCTACTTTGTCCTTTGTCAAGATAAACTTTACCCTTAAGTAGAGACTTACACGATGTATGAACAGATAAAAGTAAAACAATTTCTGCTAAGCATATATTACCAATAAAGTGACAGAGTCAAGTAGCAGAGAGACTTCTCATTTACCACCTTGTGCTTTGCCGCGATGAGCTAGCACACAATGACTTTTAATAGGAGTACTTGAGCTGAAGTATTCACTTTTTTGTTTTGGAATCAAAATGTAGTAGAAAAGTAAGCATTTCAAATTGCCGAATAAAAAAAAGCAAGCATATACATCCAAACATATAGATTTTTATGTTCCACAAGAAAATACAGTGAAAACACTAGCCAAGTTAAGGAGAGAAAAAGGCAGTCAGAATCAAAACATGGGCAACTGTTGCACAAAAGATAAACAGAGTCACTTAACTCATTACAGGTGTAAAATCACAACCTTCACACAAAGGTCACCTTTAAATGTAGCTCTGGTCAAAAAAAAAACAACCAGCACACAAAAAGCCATGCTGAGATTTACCTGTTGAAACTGTAGACTAAGATTTGCTGAAGTACTTAGCTCATGTCCAGAGTGCAAAGCTAACCATTTCAGTTTTACTTCTGTGTGCCAGAAGGAAGCTTCATCTAGTTTCTGACTAGGCCAATGAACATGACACAACTCTAAGAGAAGCTCTTCCTCCGTGGCAGAATTGCAAAATATCTTTTGAAAAGATATCTGATCTTCAAATCAAATTTAAAAAAATCCAAGCAGCTCGGATACCAGGACATCCTGAGCGACACTGCTCCTTTGCCTTCTTGATTGTTACTTGAAAGAGCCTGAAATCAGGCTGTTTTGTGCCTGCATTTAGCTGGCTTTAGTTTCCAGGCCCTGGACATTGTGGTCACATCATGCTAAAAAAAAAACACAAAACCAACACAAGCCAAACAAAAAAAAAGTGACCTTTCTCACTTTGTGGAATGCTTTTCCCACCTGTTTCCCATGAAAATGCTTTAGGCCACTCTGTTTAAGCAGGTATTATTCTATTAGTACAACCAAGTAGGTAAGCATTAAACTGACACCTAGTCAACCCAAAAATTCGTTAGAGGTACTTAAGAGCAGCTACATTTACTTTGAAACTCCTCTTTAGCTCCAAATGGGTTGTTTTTGCTGCTGAGTAAACTGAGCTGCAGAGGTAGCATAACTTGCAAAAGAACCTACATTAAGGAATGTATCTTACAATGTATCTTACTTAAGGAATATATCCTACAGTATTTCATCTATTCTTTTTATATACTCTTTACATAATAGTCTTCAGATAAAGACTATGAGTGAGAATACTGTCATTCTTTTAATAAGTGGTAATTTCAGACAAAAATATCAGTTCAGGGGTGCTGAAATTTCATATATATAGTTACTGAGACACAATAATGAAACTTTCAATGACATTTTCTGTCTCAAACCTTGCTTGCTATCCATCAGATGTTGAAATTACACATTGATTAAACCTTACACACAGAGTCACTTTCAAATCCAAGTGTTTTTTTAACCAGTTTTTTAATTCTTCAAGAGATGCCATCATTAATTGTTCCCAAACATACGCTACCACCAACTAGGCTCTATCTAGACTTGCTTTTCCCCATTTCATAATTTACAAGACCCAAGGGGAAAAAAAACAAACCCAAACTCAAACGAACACCACGCAGGTTTCCATCTCCAGTGGAAGTCTTGAGCGGTAAGTCTCAACTCCACACCTACTGCCTGGGAAGAGCGCCTCAGGGACTGGAGTAGCTGATCTCCAGAGGTCCCTTCTGACCCCCGCAGCACCCTGTGATTCTGTCTGTCTTTCCCAGCCAGCTCCAGGAGGCTGAGGGTGACTTGCTGGCGAGCAGGAGGGACAGCCAGCCTCGGCCAGCAGCTGGGGTGACAGCCGCCTTCCCAGCCAAACCAAACTCCACAGCCCAAGAGGTGCAGGGCCAGGCGGGCTCGAGGCGCCCCTAACCCCGGCAAGGGCAGCGATACGGCCCCTCCGCTGCCCAAACAGAGCGGCCGAGGAAGGGGCAGCAGGTGGAAGAGGGGCAGAGCGGAGGGAAAGCACACGCCTCGGGCCTGGGGGCACAGACACCCCCCGCCACCGTACTCCCCGGCCCCTGGCTCACCTGCCGAGCTCCCTTCCGGGGCTGAGGCTGTAGCGCTCCTGGAATGGCTCGGTGCGGATGGGCGTGCGGATCTCCGTCAGGAAGCCGCCCCGCCGGCGGCCTCGGCCGGCAGCGGACTGAGGTGACGGTGGCCGCTCACCGCGGGAGCGGCCGGGTGGTGGCTTCTCCTCGGGGCTCATGGCGCGGGGCTTCTCCCTCAGCGGGGCGGCGTGGGGGGAGCGCCCGTCCTGATGCCTCCCTGCCCGTCCTTCTCCCCTCCCCGCCGCTCCCCTCAGCGCCGCGCGGGCGCAGCCGCCGGCCGTTGCCGCCGCGGAAAAAGGACGGGTGGCAGCACGCGGCAGACGAAGGGGCGTAGCCTAGGCGCGGAGCCCCGCCCTTTAAGGCCTCACCTTGGCGGGTGGGGCGGGGCAGTGCGGTGCGGTGCGGTTGTGCAGCGACCCCTGCCGGCGGCTGCTGAGGCGATGGCGGCGCGGCCTGTCGCCTCAAGGGCTTGCTAAAAGCCGAGGCGAGCAGCCGAACGACGGGTTGGTAGCTGGCGAGGCGGCAGCCTTGGTTCGGATTTCCCTTCGCGCCTGCCGCCAGCCAGGGCAACCGGCCTGCGGTCGCTCTCGGGTGTGTGCCCCCTGAGGGAACGCGGGCGCGTCGGGAGGGCAGATCCTGAGGTGAAATGGCGAGCGTTGGTGCTGAGGGGCACGGCCGGGGGGACACTCGGACGCAGGGCTGATGGAAGGTGAGGACAAGAGGGCTAGCAACAGCTTTGAAGGGGGACAAGCCCACCTGGGCCTACCTGGTGAAGCCGTGGCCTCTGTGGTGTCTGAGGCCCAAGCTCCAATCAAGCCGTCCCCGCCGCCGTGGTGTACCTGGCTCCTGTCCTCCATGCCTGCCTGAGCTCCACCTGTTTTTATGAAAAGTGTAGGAACTTGTCACCCAGACATCCGTTTGTCCAGGTCGGTGGAAATTGTCTGAGGGACTGAGAAATGGCTGTACTCCTTACACTTCACAAGCCCCCTCAGACCCAAAAGCAGACCGGGACCTAATATCTCACAGTCCAGCGTACTTAATGTGCGTGTTTAGGAGAACTGTTCCGCGTGGCAGTCATTTGTGGAGGCAGAGATGCTGCATTTGTCTCCTGTAAGGCACAGAATCTCCCTTCCCTCTCTGCTCTGCACTGATGAGGCCACAAGTGGGATCCTGCCTCCAGTTCTGGGCTCCCCAGTTCCAGAGAAACAGGGAACTACTGGAGAGAGTCCAGCGTAGGGCAACGAAGATGCTGGAGGGATTAGAGCATCTCCCTGGTGAGGAAAGGCTGAGAGAGCTGGGACTCTTGAGCCTGGAGAAGAGAAGGCTGAGGGGAGACCTTATCAATGTTCACAAGTATCTGAACGGTGGGTTGAAGGAGGATGGAGCCGGACTCTTCTCAGTGATTCCCAGTGACAAGACAAGGAGAAACGGGCACAAGCTGCAAC
This sequence comes from Thinocorus orbignyianus, assembly GCA_013400375.1. Taxonomy (NCBI): domain Eukaryota; kingdom Metazoa; phylum Chordata; class Aves; order Ciconiiformes; family Thinocoridae; genus Thinocorus; species Thinocorus orbignyianus. The sequence goes on from VXBW01006285.1 coordinate 125,871, forward strand.
ACGGGAAGTTCAATTCAAATTCAAACAGGAGGAAAACCTTTGTGGTGAGGGTGGCAGAGCCCTGGCAGAGGTTGCCCAGGGAGGGTGTGGAGTCTCCTTCTCTGGAGACCTTCAAGCCGCTTCTGGATGCAGGCCTGAGTGCTGTGCTCTGGGCAATCCTGCTTTAGCAGGGGAGTTGGGCTGGATGATCTTGAGAGGTCCCTTCCAGCTCAGGCAGTTCTCTGATTCTGTGATTCCTGGCCATTGTCTGCCCATATCCAGAGCACGAGAGAGAAGAGAATAATGAGGTAATATACAGGCTGACATACAGGAACGGATTCAGCCCAAACCCCGGGCATTGATCAGGGATGGGTATACAATTGCTGACAAGGCTTTTTTCTGGAATTCCCTCATTCACTCAACACATACTCAACACAAATCCCATTTGCAGAAATAAATAGTTTAGGGATAAATTTCAGAACCAGTACATAGAGCAATGGAGCATTGTTTGTCCTGTAGCAGGGCCATGCTCTTACTGCTGAAAAATAAAATTTGGATTCAGCAAGGGTTTAGAAATTGTTACAGCAGAGGCATTTGCTGCAGAGAAAAGGTTGTTGTCTGAAAAATAGATTGTACCTGAAAAGTATGTTAATCCTAAATGAAGGTTTCAGATACTTAATTTTCCTGGGGAGGGTCAGGGGTAATCCTGCAAAAAAATTGTGGAAAGGAATGCAATTACTGATTCAGGAATATGAACAGACCTTCCTCAAAATACTTTGGGATATTTAAGGTTCTTTGGCCATATTTTAAAAGAAATTACAATCTTTAGATTCTTAAGTGCCTTTAAAAATCTAACAGTTGGTTTTGTATAAGATAAAACATGGACTTACATTTTTTCCATATATGGTTATTTTATTCAGATAAACTTAAGATATATTTTTATCTAACTTACGGAGACTTTTGAGTATATTGCTCCTGATTTTCTGGAAAAACTTCTACTCCATATATTATGTAAGTTTATCTATTTTTCTTCTGTAGGGTAGAAAATACCACCAAAGGAGTGTCTTAATAGAACAGGAAGATGGATTGGTTGCATTCTTAAAAAGAATTACCCGCAGAATAGGAAGACGATGCCAAAAAGAAAGATTGTGCATTACTGTCTTGAAAACCGACCAAAATAAAATCTTCTCCCACTTTATGACACACTAGCCATAGCACAGATTTGCTCTGTTGTGTTCTGTTGTACCAGAATACAATTGAGCTGATATATGCTGTATTAATTTAATTTTTCCCTGTAGAAAGAGCAAACAAACATTTTATGACTCCCTTGTGTATTAAAGCAGAGCTGATCTTAATCTTAAATACTGCAGCATAAGCTAATGTGTGCTCTTTGCACGGGGAGAAATGTGTGGATATGAGCAGTGCTTGATTTTAGAGATAAACTGGTTACTCTCACACCGTATCTACTGAAAAAAATACACTGGCTCTTTTCCTGTTGTTTGGGTATTTGGCGTCAGTCACTGAAATGTTATTGAGCTATGTGCTCAATTGCACTCAGATAGCATAACAAACATTGATTTCTGCTTATACAGCTAGCATTAACTGCTTAATGTTTCAGCATTGTTTTTTTCTTTTCCACCAGCGGCACTCAGGGAGTTCATTCTCATGAGATGTGTTTAGCTTGCAAGATAAGAAGCAGCAGGTGAAGTGGAAGACACTAACTACCCCAGGTAGTCTGTTTGAAAGAATGTCCTTCTCAATTTATGTCCGCGTGCCCTGGGGTGAAAGAACGATTCCAGTTTTCCCCTCCAGAAGTGGAGCAAACTTGTTGCATAGGGACATAAGCTTTGCTCAGACGTCTCAGCCTAAATCTAGCTTGCTCTTCACAGGACATTCTTCTTCTCAATATGAATGTGTTCAGGCAACTTGTACACGATGGAAGAGTTACCCTAAATCATCATCATGATGATGGCCCATTTATAACAGAAATATGAAATCTAACCACTAATCAGGACACATAACTGAAGATCAGTTTTCAGGTGCTAAATTCATCCTTTCAACTTCCATAATGATAGAAAAACAGCATCTTCTGTGGCTGGAATGTCCGCAGGCTGCTTAAGTTCCATATGAAGCTATCTTTTTTCTTTTTTTTTGGCACTGATGAGCTACTTATTTCTTGATGCGATTGTTCTGTATATGAGGCAGCAGGAAAAGAAGAGCACATGTTCCTCACCTGAGGTGCTTCACTCCTGTATTCCTCAAAGGCTTCTTGTCATCACGTAAAGGCAGTTACACAAGAGCTCCAAGTATCCACCACCACTAAAAACCAGTCCCATGCTACACTTCTGTACAAATTGACGTTTCTTACTAGCTACAACAAAAGACATCTCCACTTTTCCAGTTTAAGAAAGGAAGGCACAGCTCCACTAAGCAGCAGCACTAGGCATCCTCAGTGCCCACTTCCTTGAATTATTTTTATGTTTATGAGAGATTTAATATAAACTGCTGCTCACATGGCAGTAGTAGGTATGCCTCTTTTTTGCTCATAGTGTTTGATTTCATCATTTCCAGGACAGATGAATAAACTTGTGCTCAGAGAATCTAGGAGTAACCTTTCCAAATATTTTCACAGGTTCATATTTTGCAGAAATTTCCATTTAAATACGAGTTGTACATATACTATAATAACATCAATTTATGAGTTGGAAAACACATCACTTGAGTCCCCCGACATTCTTGTAGGTGCTCCTCAGATGGCTTTTGCGGCTTCTCTGCAGTGCCGAGGTGGTCTCATAGACTGATTCATCTTTCACAAATTAGACGAGCTACGTTTTACAAAATCCAGGCTGCGTCACTACATAATTTATATCCATGTCTGCACCATAAAGATAACCTGTTTTGGGTTCATACATTGGGAGAACTGAAATATGTAGTTGAAGCACAATTCTGATGTTCAAAAGGCATGTCGTGTGTTTCACATACCCTAGTAGTAGGGTAGTAGTAGGTAGTAGTAGTAGGGTATCTAGGTCCCAGTTATATTAGTTAATGCACAGATCAGTAGAGCTGTTAACTCATATGCCAAAACTAGAGAAGTTTATATTCCATTGCCAAAGATGCCACACATTGTAAGTATAATCTTACGGAGTCATCTGTATTACTAATTTCAGTCATTCTTAAAAATTCCCTGATCAGATCTAATACTAAGACATACTTAAGAGGGACTGAGGTCAAATCACAGCTTGTAACAAAGTTCCTCAGCAGATTCCAGTGCTGCCCCAGCTGCATTCCTGAAAAGCTGTTATCTAAATATGACTCAGTGCAGCACGCTGGTGAGGTACCTATACTGCTTTGTCTGTGGACTGAAGCATATTGGGTGCTGAAAATAGAAAAATAGAAGTGTGCACAATTTTTTTTGTATGCTAATTGATGCTGGAAAACCAACAATAGTTCTTCCACTGTCATCTGTGGTTGATTTTGAAACTGACTGAACAGATTTACAGCATCACACCGCAGAGTATTTACAGCATTTTTTATTTAGCTTTTCCTTACAACTGATTAATTTTCTAACTGGGAAAGAAAAGAAAATAAAAATAAAAATAAAAAGAAAAAGAAAATAATCCAAACCAATCCAATAATCCAACCAATTTTAATACTGAAAAAATTTAGAAGGTGAAGGTATGGCCCTAAAGTGTATTACTCTTCACAGAAGGAAAGGCAAGTGACCTTAGTATTACTCTTGTTTGTTGAAGGTAAAGAAAACTTGGCCATGCAGCTCCACTATCTTCTTACACCATAAGAGCTAATTATAGGAAATCCTACATGCCAGAAATTCAGGAAAAAACTTAATTTGTTGCTGTGTTTGTGTTCTCCAGTGACTTCTGTTCTATTCAGCCTCAAAGAGCTGCAGTGTGGGAATAAGCTTCATTTACACTAGAGTTAAAAAAAGATAAATGTGCTTTCCACCAAAGCCTAATGTAAATAATAATCAGGGCTTGTGTTTCAGACAGAATAATGTATCTTTTTTAAATTTTTTTTCTTCAAAACTTAATTCCAAGAGGGTAGGAACTAAACAAACAAAGCCATGCACGCTTCATTTTGATATATCCATGAACAGTATTTTCAGGCAAAATTGATTTTGAAGGTTACCAGAACTAAATTTAAAAAATAATAAAAAAGCGTGGCTTTGCAGCTCAAGGAGGATTTATGATTAGAGGAGACACAGTGCATCCTTTGTGGCTTTGTTCTCCATTGTTCTCCAGAAATGGCAGCTATTGTCCAATCCAGCCTCTTATATAATGATGAATGTCAGACCTCAAGTGGATTTGTTGTCCATTGTAGCAAAAAAACCAATGACTTGGCTGCTATAAGGTGCGAAGAGATTATTATTGATTTGTAATATCCTATAGGATAGGTTAGCTTGCCAAAAAAGACATCTGATGTACATATGGGGGCTTCAGGCAGACTGCCACTGTATTTTAACAGAAATTCAGTAACATCTATCATAGATGGGCAGCATGTTTCAGGGCTCTGCCACCCTCACCACAAAGAAGTTTTGTCTCCTATTTGAATGGAACTTCCCGTGTTCCAGCTTGTGCCCGTTGCCCCTCGTCCTGTCACTGGGAATCACTGAGAAGAGTCTGGCTCCATCCTCCTTCAAACCACCCTTCAGATACCTGTCAGCATTCATGAGGTCTCCCCTCAGCCTTCTCTTCTCCAGACTCAAGAGTCCCAGCTCTCAGCCTTTCCTCATCAGGGAGATGCTCCAATCCCTCCAGCATCTTTGTTGCCCTACGCTGGACTCTCTCCAGTAGTTCCCTGTCTCTCTGGAACCCCGGAGCCCACAACTGGAGGCAGGATTCACATTTGCTCCTGATCTGTCTTGTGCAAGGTGTGCTTAGCACATCTGTTGGAGTGCCTTCCACGGGTTTATACTTTCCCTTATAAAAACTGTTCCACATATTTAAGCTTTCCCATCCTTCATATTATACTGTGATCTCTCACGAGGTGCTGTTTATGTAAGAAAACAGGTATGGTCAGTGAGGTGTCTGTTGACTCTGTATCTGAGGTGTGTTAATCTATCCTGGAATGTGCTAATGAAAAATGCCTGAGATACTACAGTGACGAGGAGGGGAGAAATGGGTGTGACATGCTGAGGATGCCAGAGCATCTTGCTATTATTTGCTGTCAATGCTAAATGCAGACCCAGCATATGCTATTAAGAAATCATCTTCGCACTTGCATTTCATACCTATAATGCAGTAATTACACCTAGAAGCAAGGTATGCGTAATAATATATACATCTCTTTTGTCCCTCTCTTTGTCCAGATGTCTTCTATAGCGAGGAATAAGCTCAGATGCTTTCAAGGCAGGGCTGGTCTTAAGGTAGTCTAGGTGAGCATGGAGATTTGGTTATGGATCCTTATATGGAGAACCTCAAGTTTTAGATGTGTACTCTGAGTAATTACAAAAGCAGTGGGAAAGCCTGAATACAACAGTCAGAAAGGGCAAGATCCTGGAAGAGTAATTCCTTAAATCAGTGGACTTACACAAGTGCCAGTTTCCACCCACTGTAGTAAAATACATTCTCTACAAAACAAGTAATTTGTAATAGACAGTCCACACAATGCCATAACAAAGTGATTTTATTGACATTCCTTTAGAGTGATATGGTTGAATAGAAAGCACAGCCTGAGTATCATGTGACATTTTTCTGTCAATATAAGCAAAATCAGTCCAATCATGAGGACCTTTCCTGCCATTGACTTTATGTAGTCTTTAACAAAATCGTAACAGACATTTCTGTTAGATAAATCGGAAGCTGCAGGGAATCTGGCTAATGGTACAATATTTACTCTACCTGGTATCTACTATCTATTGGCATCTGTTTTGCTACTAGAACAAAGGAACTACATGACTCACTAGAGGGACAGTAACAATCCAGTCTTTTGGACCTTGTGATATTTGGAAAACCTGTCCCAGATTTAGTATATTGCAGTAATTTTTTTTCTTTTAATAACCAACACTGAGATACAGCAAGAATAATAATAATAAAGAAGCACCGCATTTGTAGAAAGATCTGTTGGTCTGCATTTGACTGAAAGTGTTTAATCTTGACTGGGAAGTCCTATTAGTATTACTATGGAGACAGGGCAAATGATTTTTTCCACAGAAATTAAACAATTCTCCAGCCAAATTTGTCCTTCTGGAATTCCTTAAACCATCACAGGATTTATAGCCAAGGATGAGTTTAACTTGTCCTCTGTGCATGTGTATTTTAGCTTATTTCTTACTTGATTTTCATATCCAAATTCACTATCCTACTGTTTTCAACCAGAGGTATGTCAGCTATTTGTTACAGTGAGACTACAACAACGGAACACAAACCCCAGCAAACAACCCCCCCTCCCCACAGGCTGTCTCTCAGACTAGACTATGAGGTCAGACCTTAGCCACATACAGTTTGCTGAAAAGTTCATTGGCACTTGAGCAAACTGGGCGAAAAAAAATCCTGTGTCAGAGCTGTACAAAAAACCTCATGATTTCTCCATTAGCTGTTAAGATGTAGTTTGGACCACTCTGCTTCTTGCCATGCATCTCCCTGGAACATCAAAGTCAAGTTCTGAATATGCACAGCCGCAGGATTGAAACCGAACACCGGCGTAATGGGCTGAAGACTGAAGCGAGACAGCATTTGTAAGGTTTAGACCTGATACAATTAACGGTAAGGTACAGTTGCTTGTACTGCATTGAATCTTGCATAGCTCATGTGGTTGAGCAGTCAGTGAGACTACTTCAAGATAGAAGACCTACTGATGATTTAAAGTCCCTGTTTTCATTCTCCTATCTTCAGCTTAATACTAGTATTTAAGTATGGAAACAGGATCTCATCAACCTTTCCCTCTACCATTAATACTGCCACAGCAGTCACTTTGAGAAAGGTATGGGCCCTCTGAAACCCAAAGTACAAATGACCAATATTCATTGCTCCTATCGAACACTGCACTTTGCAAAAGCAGTGATTGCCTATTCCATTTTTCACTTGAATTTTCAAGGCTCTTGATGTTGATGTCATATCTTAATCTAGCCACCAGCATGTTTAAAGGGAATTGAGGGAAAGGAGCTGAACAGATTATTTCACTGTAAATCTGCCGTATGGAGTATCTTCTAGTCTTGCCTGCAGGAAAACAATGAAACCAGGAATTCTGTAATTAACAGCCAGCGTTTTTACAAATGAAAATGCAGACCCAGAGAGGGCACAGATAACAACATAAGTAACAGCATTTGAATTGGAAGGTGAACAAGGAAGGGTATGCACCTTGCATCTGCATAACAATAACCACAAAGTCAATTAACTGTATAATGGGCAGGTTTTAAATAACAGGGCAAGGGAGAGATGTGTTCCTCCCTCTCTCCTGTTAGCACCAGTCACTGCCTCACTGGCTCTTAACATTACGGTGCCACTTAGATGCGTGGTTTCCCCTTCGCTCCAGACTGGGACCAGGTCCAGCCCACAGTATGATGCAAAGAATGGAGAAATGCAACATGAAGCGTTGGTCTGGATACCCTAGGGGTGATGTCAGTGTTTGAAAACCTATTGGGGTAGGGCATTTGGGAAGAGAGGGAGATAGGACTGAAATGAGAGAATGCCAGAAAAGCAGAGTATGGCCTTTTCTTTCTCTTTATGAAAATAAGCAATTCTCTTCCTCTATTCCTGGCTTTAGGAAAAAGAAAAACCAACCAAACAAAAAACAAACAAACGAAAAAAAAAACGCAAAAAAACCCCACCATATCAAAAAACCCCCACAAACGTGCAAGGAAATCTGCACAACCTTGTTACTTTGATGTCATCACAGTCACCTAAGAAAGCAACCTTCTAAAAATACTAGGCTGTGTGCTTGAAAGACAGCCCAGGCGAAGGATTTTGATGGGAAGTAGCTGGCTACGCTGTACGTATCCCAGAGCAGGAATACACAAGGTGCTTGAGATGACATCTGCCAAATGTGGGTCTCACTCAGTGTGTGGTGAGTGCCAGAACACGTTGTGAAGAGGAGCTTCAGGAGAAAGCCTCCCTTGTCTCAGTTTGTGGGGTTTGATGCTGTTTCTGAAATACATACGTCTTTTATTATGCTACAAAAAATAGTTTTTGCTTTTTCTTAATAAAATATAGTTTTTAAACACTTAAAAAAAATGAACTATACAGTATTCTCAAGATTGGATTATTTTTTTTTTTGTAAACATTTTTAGTCTGTTAATGAGACAGCTGTTGATGCACTATTTTCCTTGGCCAAAGATGAACAAACCAGTTGGGTACTTATCTTTCTTCCATTGTTAGAAGGCATCCAACATTTAACATAGTGCAGCTAACTTTGTAACATCACCAGGAACAAAACAGGTAACTATCCAGAAATCACTGGATTTTGGGGCCCAGTGGTGAAGAGGCAGAAATTACCCACATTGTAAGATTTGGCGTTTGGTCTCTCACTGTGTGACTCCCTCCCTCCCTCCCATATAACTCATGTGTGTGTGACAGACACTCTCAGAAAAAAAAGTTAAGATTTCTGTCTCTACTGTGGGGCTGGTCACATTGAATAGATGCCTGAGAGTTTGTGGAAAAAATGAGCATCATTTTTGGTGTCTGTGACGACGAAGTGGCCTGTAGCTGCAACCTTCGTATGCAACTGTAATATGAATACTCAATAAGAGTAATAATATGTCTTATAAAATAGCTTCTCAGTCAAAGCCATACAGTAGATTACTATAACATAGCTGCAATGTCACAGAAATTGAATGAATGGGGCAATTTAAATATCCCAAATATCTTACATATCATTAGCAAAAGCTACTATTTCTGCTTAGAAATATGGGTCCATCGCCTTTCAAATACCTATTGACCTAAGAACTAAAGCAGGAAAATGATCTAAAACTCTCAGAATGCAGTTTTTCAAGTATGATGAGTTTCTATGTAGCCACCATAACGAAAAAGGTGGGGAGGCAGGGTCCAATTATCTTCTCTGGAGAGAAAACTTAACGGGAATTAGATGTGTCAGACAATGAACTGACCTCCTGATTTTTCAGCTTCATGAAGCACAGCTAACATAAAACTACCAGTAACAAGCCCCCATGGGGGTGTGGTATTTCATGTGAGCTTCTAGACACTATGATGTTAACTTCTCACTTGCCTTCAATATGAAGTCTCTCACTTCATATTTCATGCATCCTTTAATGCGTTGAGTGTCCGAAGTAAAGATACTTCATATATCCTTTTCCCAGTTAAAACAAACACTTTCAATCTGAGATTACTTTTATAATACAACTGCAGCAAAGATTAATATGTAGGAAATAATGAGAGCGGTGTGGTTGATTGAAACAGCCTCGACAAAATCCATCCAGAGATGTTTTCCTTTTTGTTCTCTGGCTTCAGAGTCGAAATGCAAAGTACAACAAAGTGAAGAGGGTTATGTCTGAGGTCACAAGATCTTAATCTCTGGTTTAGTGGCACCTAATCTCACTGCAGGGCCTCTGGGTTTACTCCAAGAGGAATTACAGCAAATTCTTAACCCAAAGAGAGTTACAATCCCCCTCATCCCTCACAAGCACCCTCATTCACGGCAGCTTCTCATTTAATGGACTCTAGACTAAGACCTTCTTGTCTACAGCTACTCTTGAGGTTATGGAGGTTTGCACTGAACAAGAAAAGAAAAATGACAGAACTGAAGACCGCCTCCAGCAACCAGAGATTAGCCCAGCCTGGCAGAAAATAAATGGCTTCTGGCACAGGGGATGGGATTGTCTAGACTTCTCATTTGGAAAGGAGCATTTTAAACATCAGAAAACAAAGGTCCGGTAAACAAAACCCAATGGTATTCATCAGAGTAGAACATTCTTCTTATTTCCCCTTTTCCTTGTCATGTACAATACTAAGGTAAGGGAGTCTTGTCCTTTATGCTACATAAGACATCCTTCTTGAGTGCACACAACATTGTGCTTCTTGTGTGGTAAACATTACAATGGAGATGCCCCTCCCAATATCTCTGAAGTGCAAGTTCTCTCCAGCACTGGCAAGTAAAAATCATAACAATCGCTGTTATGCTCTGCATTGCATTACAGGTTGGGTTTTTTTGGTTTTTTTTTTAGTTTTTGAAGGTCTTATCTGCACCATGTATCTGGGCCAGTTCCAGCTGATGCAACTGATGTGGATCATGAGTTCGTATATAAAAATTTCAGTTTTGCTCCTAGGTGTCTCTTGGGTGGACAACACATAAAGGGAAAACAAAAATGGATGAAGATATATTTGACCAGCTCCTAGTACTGGATTCAATGGTTAAGAAGATGGGCTGTGAATTGGTTTAGAAGATGTGGGCATATAAAAGCTTGGAATGCTTGATGAGGTTTTTTTTTTTTATTTTTTAATCAACGTAGGTGGAAGTAAACATTTATTAACATTTGGTCAAGTGTAGTGTAACTTGCATTTGTATTTTCATTGTTATTAATGGAGGTATGTAGAGATATACAGAAACCTTGAGACAGTTGTTTTTCTATTGCATACAGACTAGCAGTCCATTGGAAACACAGGATGAAAGCATGAAGGTTAGATCTTAGAGGGTGGCAGTTCTTCATGCACAGCTTTTGTCAATCTTGATTTTTGTTTGTTTTGTTTTTGTTTTTTTTTGTTTGTTTTTTTTTCAAAAATAAAAACACGGGAAACCAAGATCAAATGATGGTGGACAGGAAAGGTGACATCATCAGCCAGAAAAACACCAGAAGTGCCTAAACCCCCTCATTCAAGTCCAAAGGTGCTAGTTTCTTCAACAGCTGTCAGCAGCTTTTCATAGAGCATAGAATAGGAGGGGTAAGGTGGAAGATCCAAACGGTTGAAACAGGTGTGTGCCCTGCAAAAGGAAAAAATGCTACATGTTAAGCTTAATCTAAATAACCTGAGAAAATAAGAACTGAGAAAACAAGCTCCTACTGAAACTCAAGACATTCAAGTTTGCTCAAGAGAAATAGAAAAGAAATTCTAACTATTTAAGTAAAACTCTCAAATTCCACCAAAATCTGAGGTACTGAGACATCTGTGTACATACACGTGAATATTTCAAATAGAAGACATGAGCTAAGTACCAACAGAACATCATTCTCTGCTATCCCTGTTATGTCGTTGGCAGGGATCTTGCAGAGATCTTCATGGAGAAGAATGCTGGAGGTCACTAATGAGTTGGAGTCTAGGCCCTGACAGAGAGAAAACCACTACTGTAATTTTGGTTGCTTTGAGTTCTTCCAAAAAAACCCCAACCCAAACCATGCAACTCATCTGTAGATCCAACATGAGCAGCTACTACGTTCTGCACTAGTGGACAAGCATAATGTGATGAACTGTACTGACAGAATGGGTTCAAGCATATGTTTATAGTGAGGCAGAGCTGACTGCTAAAAGACCATTCAGAGATCTGCTAACTGAAGAAGGGAGGTTGCTACAAATCCTCCTGTAAGTCACCTGTTGACCATCTGCTGTAAGTCTGGCCTTTAAATGTTATTTATTTGTAGTAGCCAAGGCAAAGGCAAAATATTTTGTACCGAGCAAGATGTCAGCTTGATGACCCTCTCTTTCCCCCAGTTCTATCCTTATATTTACCTGCCAGTTGGCAGCACCTTCAAAAGAAGCCATGGAACGGGTTCCACACATGCCTCCACCCAGTTGCAGCTTTTCTGGTAGCGGCAATTAGATCCAGGTGCAGACTGCACTTCACCATGTGAGATGCTGTATGACTGAGCAGAGAGACAATCTCTGCCCCAACAATTTGAATGCTGAAGTCAGTTTCAACTGACTGAAAATATGTAGAGATCATACAGCCAGGGGGGAGCACATTTTCATTAAAATGGTTTGATTTTTTTTCAGTCAGCTTGGAGTTTTACACAAAGACAGGCTGAGAGAGCTGGGGCTGTTCAGCCTGGAGAAGAGAAGGCTCTGGGGAGACCTTAGAGCAGCCTTCCAGGATCTGAAGGGAGCTCCAGGAGAGTTGGAGAGGGACTCTTTGTCAGGGAGTGGAGCCATAGGACAAGGGGTAACAGTTTTAGATTGGAAGAGGGGAGATTTAGATGAGATATTAAAAAGAAGTTCTTTCCTGTGAGGGTGGTGAGACCCTGGCCCAGGTTGCCCAGAGAAGCTGTGGCTGCCCCATCCCTGGATTGGTTCAAGGCCAAGCTGGATGGGGCTTGGAGCAACCTGGTCTGGTGGGAGGTATCTCTGCCCAGGGCAGGGGTGCTGGAACTCCATGATCTTGAAGGTCCCTTCCAACTCTAACCATTCTACAATTCTATGATTCTAAGATCGAAGCACTTCTGTTCCATCTTACTCCCTCTGAAAAACGTGAATTGACAAAGTTCTACAAAAGGAATCGCAGCCTCCATGGCTAAGAATCTCTACACTTCTTGCCCCTAGCATTTTTAGAAGCTGTGAAGTTGTGTGGCTTTTAGCTTTTCTATCTCATACTTGAATTCAACTTTATTTCTTTAAATGTGAAGCAGAAGACAGAGCTAGCTTGGAAAAACTATCTGAAACCCTGTTAGTCGTATCTCTTAGGCCACCCACAAAGTGGGAAAAATGTGATACTGGTAGATGGGCTGGTGTGAGACTTGCAAATTTGGAGGGAGAGTTTTATCAAGCACCAGAGGTGAATCATTAAAAGCAATCAGGCAACTGAAATAGCCAGAGGCACGTAATCTTCACTGCAGCACAGAATTTCAATTAGGAGAGCTTTTATCACCCTTTTCCCCTCCCTGAATGAAGATTTGTTAGCTGGTTGCTCTCAGGAAGAGTGTACAATCAACAGAGAACTTTCGGAAATGAGCTGGGAACACATGTTAAAGAGGAACATTAATAAAGCCATTATTAAATATGTCTCCTGAAATTAAACATGGCAGCTCATGTGTACTATCCATGAGCAGCCCTGCACTGTTTATTGTTATCTCAGCAATCTTTGGCAGCAGCAGCAGTTGTTTCTACAACCATTGCCAATACATATCAACCACTGGGAGTTAATTAACTGAAGGATTCTTGTAGTCCATTCAGAAACTGTTTATCACAGGCCAGGCAGTCCCATTCAGAGGCAGCCAGTCTTGAGGAGCTCAGCTGCCTGGCTCAACAACTGGAAGCAGAATAGTCACGGTGACTCAGGTGTGGATTCTGCTAATATAACTTCACTGAACCTTACAGAATCACAGAATGGCTAGAGTTGGAAGGGACCTTCAAGATCATCCAGTTCCAACCCCCCAGCCATAGGCTCCCACCAGACCACGTTGCTCCAAGCCCCATCCAGTCTGGCCTTGAACACTCCAGGGATGGAGCAGCCACAGCTTCTCTGGGCAACCTGTTCCAGTGCCTCACCACCCTCACACCAAAGAATTTCTTCCTAATATCTCATCTAAATCTTCCAATTTCAAACCATTACCCCTTGTCCTACCGCTCCACTTCCTGACAAAGAGCTCTCCTGGAGCTCCCTTCAGATCCTGGAAGGCTGCTTTAAGGTCTCCCTGGGGCCTTCTCTTCTCCAGGCTGAACAACCCCAGCTCTCTCAGCCTGTCCACACAGCAGAGGTGCTCCATCCCGCTGAGCATCTTGGTGGCCCTCTGCTGGACCTGTTCCAACAGGTCCATGTCCTTTCTGTGTTGAGGACTCCAGAGCTGGGCACAGTGTTCCAGGTGGGGTAGTATCATGTAATATCTATGTATGGTACTTGACCCTGGCATATAACTGTAGGAGACAATAGCACCTCTGGCACTGCTGTCACGCATCCTATCATGTGGGGTAGACATCTCTACAGCCACTCATGCTGGGGTTTACTTTCTTGCAGACATTTATCTTGATTAATCATTATCTGTCTTCTTTCATACTGGGTTATGAAACAACCTTGCAATGCTAGTGGCTTTTAGTCATTCTTGACCTAGTCAAACTCAGTAAAAAGACCAATTCATTCTCCTGTTACGAGGTTTACAGAAGTGGTCTCTTCCATAGAAAGTCTGATGGAATTTATTGTGGGGAGAAACTCTTACAAAGAAAGGAAAAAAAGTTAAAATGTTTAGTAACAATGAAGCATTTAGCCAAGCAACACTCTTGTATTCTCCAGTTCGACAACTTTATACAAAAAAAATATCCTTTCACTCCAATAAACTTCATCAAATAAAACCCGAAAACTAATTTTCAGGAGTCCTATGGGTTTACACTTCTACCTAATTTAAGGTGCAAAACAGACTGTATCACTAGATGCGAAACCTGAGGTTATATTCTGGTCTGTAAAACTGATGTGGCTCTCCTGCTGCTCCAACCATGCCAGTGAAGCCCACTTAACCTTACAACAAGATAATTATGTGCAAAATTGGCTGGTATACATTCAGCAAAGATCAGACGCTTCTACTTGTGTAACTGAGCAACACATTCTGCCTCACTTGAAATAAGAGAGGGTTGACAGGGACTTGTTCTCATTCAGTATCCCCTCTCTCCTCAGCGATGTGCTTTTGCCTCTTGCAACTGAAACCTTTATTTTCCAAACTGGACTGAAGACAAATCGTTCAGCCTGTAGTCTGTTCTATCAGACACTGTGTGATACTGCTGTACACGGGGCAACTAAGAGGCAAGGGTATTTTCTGTAACATCCACTGTTGCCTAACAGTGATGGCTGGACTCGATGATCCCAAGGGTCTTTTTCAACCTGAATGATTCTACGATTCTATGATGTAACTCTGTGCCATGTCCTCCAAAGAGGTAACTTCCTCCTGAACTACCATACGCATAATCCAGGGGAAACTTGGTGCACATACTGGGGAGAAAACATTACATCAGCAGTACAAGAAACAGTCATAGCAATGAGAAAAGTCTCTCCTCCCTTGATAATGCCTCCTACCACATAAGCCTGATGACATTTGAGAGGGTGTTCAGAGAGTGAGAGGTCTGGAATAAGAATTAGATTGCTAAGAGCTATTGTGGAAAGGATTCTGACTTCTCTAGAAGAAAATGCATGATCAAGTCATGTAAACCAACTCTGACCCTCATGTGCCCTCATCCTCCAGTAAGTAAAGCAGTAAACAGACCTCTTAAAATTTCATTCTTCCTGGCAGTCTGTCTTTACTGCTCAAAGCAGTTTCGGTGGGTCTGAACCTTTAGTTTTGCTCACTGTTCAAGGTGCTGTGCTATTTATTTTCTTTTATAAATTCTCTTTAAAAATCAAATGCTTTTAAGATCTTTGCATTCTTTGTCACTTCCTTTAATCCCCATAAGAATGAACCAAGTCCAAAGGCAGTAAGCGTGCACAGAACCCCCCTCCTACCTTATTTGTAGCTTGAACCTATCAGCTGAAATAAGACTTGCATTCTAACATAACCACATCTGTCAGGCAGAAACTGAGCATTTCTCCTTATCACCTTGCTTTCTTTAGATGAACCCCCATACCACTCTGATCAACCTCAGGACCCACAGGTATCCAATTTTATTCCTTTTGTCTGTGAGAAACACTTGTGGGCTGTCTGGGAACCACTGGGAACCATGTATTAAACACGACTGTAGATTTGTAGGTGGTATTTCTGTTGTATGTAGAAAAGAGGAAAAAGAGGAGGGACAGGAGATAAGGAATGATAAAAGGCAGCAAAGCACAGATACTCAGTCCACTGAGAAAGAAGGAAATGACGGGAACAAAGTTCTTTGTGGTCATGTTCAATTGTATTTTTAATTGCTACATGGGATTCTGGGGTGATTAAATACTTGATCATCTAATAGAAAGGGACAGAATTCTCTTATAAAAGACCAGATATTTACTAGCACAGTAATCTTTATCATACATAAATTGCAGATGGTCTGGTAGTAATCACCAATATTACTTTGCTGAATGAAAATCTCTTTTGATGAAAGGGTAGTTGCAGCTGAGCACCGATGGGAAAAATGGCCTCATTGAGTCCAGTGTGATTATTGGAATCTCTGGGATACAGTGATTCCAATAATCACTGAGGTCCGCCCTTAACTGATATTGAGAAACAACCTTAGAGCTGCCTGGACTTTTGGCCAGGTGAGGAGCACAACCAGGAGACTGGGCAGGGGCATTTGTAAGCACCAAACAGTCTTCCAGGCTGAGGTTTTAAGAAGAGGGAACTCTTGTCTCTCCTATAGCTATAGTAGAAAACATTTCTAGTTCTTTGCACAGGTTTGTTTTGGACCAGGAGATCTGCTCCCGCAATATCAGATGAAGCTAGAAAGCCAGTATCTGTTCATTAATGCTTGGTGGGGAACAAAGAATAAGTTCTTGCAAAACTACTGGTAAAATGGGTTCTGTGTTAAATACTTGCATGACCTAGGGCAGGTGAAGAGGGGCTTCCTGCTTCAGAGGAGTCTATAGCTGGAAGAGTTCTCCATTCATCCCTACTTAGGCAAGCAGTTACAAAAAGTACAATATGTAAATCCTTTATTTTGGGAGAGGGTTTTGCCTATAAGATAGGGAGAGTAAAACTCAACCTTGGTGAACAAGTGGTTGAACCTGTTATCTTTTGGTGTCATTTCATCTGTGTCCTGGTTCCCAGCAGGGACAGGGTTGATTCTCCCCTGTCTCTATCAGGCACAGCTATTCCACCCCATGTGTGCCAGGCCCAGGGGCAGCAGGGAGCTAGCCGGGGAGGGGCAACAACCGGAAGTGGGCGTGGTGACATCACGGCATAGGCGTATATATGGACGGGCGGCGCCGGGGTGCAGGTCGGAGGTGGCGGTCGGGGCGGCGTGGGCTGTGGTCGGTATGTACTGGTGTTTGTATCCTCCATCTGTGCTACTGTTTCCCTGCAATACCTGTTGTTCTGGTGAACAGTTTTTATCTCAACCCACAAGTCTGCCTTTTCTTTCTCATCCTCTCCCTGCCGCTGGGGGGCAGAGCCAACGGGCTGCCACGTGGCGCTTTTGTTGCCGCCGAGGCTAAACCATGACAATCTGACAAGTTGCTTCAGTTTGGGAGCAACCAGGCAGCCGATTTACACTGACAGGTGTGTAAATCTTTGGAATCTGCTTTAGGGTCACCATCTAGAGATCTGGGATTAAAGCAGCATTGCAGAGCTGTATAGTACTTGGACTTTGTAACGTGTGTGGACTCAAAGTAAATATAGATAGGAATAATGTGTCTGGTATGCATGTATACTCCAACAATAAACCACTGGTGTCTTCTAACTCTTAGTTCTCTTACATGAACATGTTACACCACCATTACCCTGCTTGTGTAGGGGAACCAGTAAGGTTGAACAAGAGCACCAATTAACAATGAAGTTACCAGATTCTCAGACTTCCTGCCAAAGTCTTGGTTATCACCAGTGCTTTCAAAAAGAGCTCTAGGTGTTACGTATTAGAGGTTACTCTTCAAAAAGTGTTGCATTTTAGAAATTTACACCATGCTGCTTTTCTGGGAGTGCCAGGTTGATGTTGCAAGTGCAATAGCAGGGCTGGTTTAGGCATTTTCACATCTTTGCTCATTATAAGCACATGGCAGTGGTATACTGTTGGTTAAGTGCAAGGGCAAGATGTAAGGGAAAGCCGCCTAAATACTTCAGTCGCCTGGAACAGGAGTGAGAAAATGCAGTGTCCTGGACTCTCCTGATAGAGCTAAAAGTCATCTCAATACTTTGTAAAAGAGCTGAAAACCGAAAGGCCAGAACAACCTTTCCACAGTGACCCACCATCCGTCTGGATGTCCGGAAAGCCAAAGGCATCATAGAATCACAGAACCATAGAATGGTTTGGATTGGAAGGCACCTTAAAGATCATCCAGTTCCAACCCCCCTGCCCTGGGCAGGGACACCTCCCACCAGACCACGTTGCTCCAAGCTCCATCCAGTCTGGCCTTGAACCCCTCCAGGGATGGGGCAGCCACAGCTTCTCTGGGCAACCTGGGTCAGGGTCTCACCACCCTCACAGCAAAGAATTTCTTCCTAATATCTCATCTAAATCTCCCCTCTTCCAATTTAAAACTGTTACCCCTTGTCCTATCACTACACGACCTGACAAAAGAGTCCCTTTCCAGTTCTTCTGTAGCTCCCTTCAGATACTGGAATGCTGCTATAAGCTGTCTCCTTGGAGCCTTCTCCAGGCTGAACAGCCCCAGCTTTCTCAGCCTGTCCTCACAGCAGAGGTGCTCCAGCCCTCTGATCATCTTGGTGGCCCTCTGCTGGACCCATTCCAACAGCTCTATGTCCTGTCTCTGTTGAGGGCTCCAGAGCTGGACACAGGACTGCAGGTGGGGCATCTGCTTTAGGCAAGCTCCCCTAACACCTCTGACAGCACTGCCTTTACTGGGTCAGGGCCTAGGAAGGAATGTCAGTCATCAAGAGGTGCAATCCACATCTAACCATATAAATGACTAAATCTAATGATTGCTAAGACACGAGAAAGCTGATTGTTGGGTTGGGTTTGGTTTTTTTTCTTGGGGGGGGAGGGGTAGAGGGGGGTGCTGTTTGTTTGGTTTTTTCCCTAGGACTTTGAAAATGTGGAGCAAGGGTAACTCTCATTGTGGGACTGTAGGAATTTTTGGAAGGACAAGGGAATTTGTTGTGGTTTATTTTAAACGGCTGAAGTTACATTTAATATTGTATCACAGGGCCCAAAAGGCCTACAGGATGTGACACAGGACATTTTCTTTAGCCTCTAAATCTAAGTAAATTCATAAGTAAGTCTAAATAAACATGAGCAATATATAGTCAGGCATTTAAAAAAAAAGTTTAAAATAACATTTATTTAGCTGCTTAACTAAGGATTTAGGGAGCCTCCAGGTTCAGCTTGTGTGCTTTATGTATTCCTTAACACTGTGTATACTTGGTAGCACCCCGTAATTTTATAAAATGCAGGTAGTAATTCATGGCGATCAAGCTGTGTTTATGCCCTGGGAGCAAGCCTTGTTTCTCTTTCCCCTGGTTAACAGGAAGGCAGAGCTCTAAGACTTCTAAAAGGTGCTAACAACTTTCACCTGGAAAAGAGGCCTCTTTTCAGGGAGAGCAACAAGTTCAGCCATCAGCCACCAAATGTAAGAGCCCTTCATGTGAGTGAAGTGAGGCTAAGTGAGTATAGGTCATAATGCCTGGCTTCACAGAACCAAGCAGAGCAGATAGGGCAGCCCAGGGCATTTTCTGTACACCCACTGAAGTCCACCTTCCCCTCTCACCCCAGAAGGATGTGCATCCCAGAAAGAGTGCAAAGAGAGTTCTTGCACAAACGCTGCACGAGTCTGTGAGTTCCATCTGCTGCCCATCTGCAGGCAGGAACGCCCTCGGTCAGCTCTGAAAGCCTCACGTCCAACCAGACCATTAAAATGCTGCAAAGGGTGGATCAGCCCTATGCCTACCAAACTCTTGGGCTTTCTTTCCACACTGCTGGCTGCAGCTCAGAGGGTGTGAATCATCTCACTGACCTTATGTGTTTTTGTCTGGTTTTAAATCTCAGTGCCTCCATCCAGCTTTCATGCAGGCTCTGGTTCTCCATATGGTCTTTGCAGAGTCTTTCTGGCCGATGGACGTAAAATCAGAACCTACCAGGTGTGATTCATCTCACCTGTTTTCAAAGCCTGCCTTCAGGTGAGATGAACTGTGGCTTAAAAACACTTCCCTTTTCCTGACTTCAGAGGGAGTCAAGGTTAAGATGCCAGCTTGGATGTCTGCTGATACAGTGCCTTGGTCCAGCTCCTGCCTCTGCCCACTGCATAAACATGGACTTGAGCTGGCTTGTACTAAGAGGGTGGCCCTATTTGGATTTGCCCTCAGCAGAGAACTCTTGCAGTCTGCTCAAGTCCATGTCTTATAGTATGGTTCTGGATAAACAACACGGATGGCAAGTAATTAGAAAACTGGAGACCAGACCCAACATTAATTGATTGTCTGAATGTATCTGCAAGGTTTGTGGAGAAGAGATTTCTAACCCGTGCCATGAAAGTAGTCTCCTTTGGACTGCAGCTGAAAGCAAATGATAAAAGCAGGAGGAAAGCATCCTTTTGAGGGCAAATGTTAGGTAAAAGGGTCATGTAGCTAAAGTATCTCAGAGGTGCAGCGCTGCAGCCCCTGTGAAAAATGCTCTGTAATCTCAATGGGGCACAGCCTCAGGCAACTGTAAGAACATTCAAGAAAAGCACGGAAGGATGAGTGCTGGTCACGGATAAAGTGCTGGAGCAGAACTCCAAGCTGAATATACCACTGGCTGTGCCATGGCTGTCTTGGGTGGCCTTAGGCAAGTCAGACCTCCCCTCTATGCCCTGCTCCCTTTGTTCTGAAAAGGAAGATGACCCCTCCTTTGGGAAGCACTCTGAAGTCTGTTGACTCCGTAATGACATTACGGCTCATTTGCTCCTGGCCAGCCGAGTGAACTAGATGTAACAAATTGGGTATTACCACCATATGGTCTGAAGTCCCTTGACTGAGCTTCCTTGTGATGAAAATGTGGACCCACCAGTGCAAATGAAGGGATTACACTCAGGTCTCTGGCCAAAACTCAAGAGACAGATTCTGGCTTTCATGGCTCTGTAAACTCACAAGTAGTTTTACTAGTATTTTGGAAGTAAAGGGAACAGAATCAGCTGAGAGGTTCCTGCTGGTCTGGATCTGTTCCAGAATCAAAATAAGGGAACCAGGCTTGGACCTCTGGAAATCTTTATCTTAGCCATTTTCCAGGATTCAAAGTAGCTTAAATTGAGCCTGACAATGGAAAAGGCAGCAAAAGAAAGCACTTTTTTTTTTCTGAAGGCAATTACAGAACAAATTGATAATTATATATTTGCTGTTTTAAGATGTCCATACTATATTCGTTATCTTTCATTGGCAGAGATGCGAAAGAAGTACAAGGCTCACCTTTCTCACAGCAATTCTCTTTTTATATCCTAGTTGGGACATACCTGGGGAGGGAGGTTATTTTCCCCCATTTCTCTATACAGAAACGCCGTAGCCCATTGCTCCCTCGGAGAGCTGCAAAGCCCTCGTACGGCACGCTTGATGTTCCGGTGACAAACTGCAACAACCGCAGCCTCTGCTCATTGTTAAATCTCTCCACTGCTGCCCAGAACCACCGTATTACTATGTGGCCATCGTGGTAACCTAAACCAAGAAGCAAGACAGAGAAATTAAAATCTTACCCCATCTAAGTGGGAAGTGTAACACTGAAATATGTTCCCACTAGTGTGGGACAGCAGATCTACTGAAAGATCCTGACCTAACAGCACATCTCATTCTTGATGAGCAGTCCTGGCTGGGGGTACCATTGTATTATTAACTCATTTGAAATCCCCACGCTCAAATATATATATATGGATATAGATAGACAGATAGATAGATAGATAGATAGGTAGACAGGTAGGTAGATAGATATTTGAGGTGCACTGGCCTCTCACAAATCCCTTGGCAAGAACTGGAGCTACCTGCATGAGATATAAAAGACCAATTGTGATACGCCACACAGCATGAGTTCCTAATGACTTAACAATTTCTGGTTCCCAAATAAATTTGCTGTTGGATTGCAACAGTGTTCAACATATGGAAAGGAGTTTGCTACCACAAGCTCTTCCCTGGCAAACTTCCCACCTGAGTGACTCTGTGCTTTGGTTTGTGCTAGTGGAAGCCAGCATAAACCCAGGCTGAATCTGTTTCAATAGCTAAACAGAAAAAAAAGGAGGAGGAAAATAACTCCGGGGACCAGCTGTGCTTGTGGTAAGCTGTGTAAGGTAACACAACGGCTGAGCAGTGAGCAGCAAAAACTTAAACCTTAGATTTTAGGGGAGAATATGTGAACCTCAGGGACTCTCCTTTTGTAGTGTGGAACTGGTGGACTTCACATTTATCCATCATCCAAGACAGCCCAGATCAATCGTGCTCAGCAAAATCAGGCCAAGAGTTAGAGAAGAAGGGAAAAAATCCAACTTGATATAGTTTAGGCTGAGGTGATGGTTCAGCAAGATCTGTATTTGGTTGAAGGGTAACTGGGAACCGTGAAATTCAGCTTTTGAATCCTCAGCCAAGAGGACTTGTGATACTACTTTCAGTGAGGCCAAGAGTTCATTCACAGTCATCTGAGTAAGTAAGTTTTAGATCTAATACTGTAAATCCTTTTCGGTCCTGTTAAGTTGGTAGGAATTGAGTGGGTAAAAGCTGGATAGAAGCGGCAGAGCCAATTTCAGTATTATTACATCTGTTGATCCAAACCTGAGATCTTACTTATTTTATTTCAGGAGTTATTCTTTACAAAAACTTCCTGAACAAATTGTGGCATTTCCCTCAGGAAAGAGAGAAGGAAAAGATGAACCAGGTCTTTCATGTTCTAGGCTGAAAACAATCAAAATATTAGTAAGCATTGGCAGACAGTTTACCTCCACGGTATTCTGTGTTGTTACGCCAGTCGTTAAGATCTATTTCTGCAGTGCCAGCTATAACCAGCTCCAGTTCCCTGGCATCGAAAACAGAGACAAGCCTGGAGTCTACAACCTGGAACAAAAAACCACTGGTAAGCACAGTTTCAGACTGAAAATAAAGCAGATGCCCTGGCTCATAATCACATGGCTCTGATGGCCAGCTCTTTATTCTGAAGAAGTCTGATGCTGACAGCTAACTTCCACTCCTCTGCTGAGAAATCTGCACTTTTCTTCAGGAATACTGCTCACGTTTGGAGCTGCAAACATTGAGGACACATGCAATTTGACCAGTATGAAACAATTTAAGTGACAGGACATACTCTGCGCAGAACATTCTTCACTGAATGATTCTTCACTAAATGAATCTTCATTCTTCACTCTGACAAGTGATTTTGCTAGTTAGAGACTGGACTTGTAATATGGACAGTTTATTTTATAGTTGTTTTGCATGGCAACTTGATTCCAACTGTGTAGGAGTGCCCTCGGGTCTTCAGCCACTGAAGGTGCAGCTGAGGTTCACTCTCTCCATTGAGTGAAACTGAATGCTTTAATGGGCTGCAGTATTCACAGGGAGAAGAAGCCAGCAAACCATACGCAAACTTTAGTAAACTGTAGGGAGTTCCTTAGCCAAGCCCTTTCTAAAGGAAAGGGCTGACCACGTCTATTCAGCAACAAAGCCACCTTCACTGGCTTCCACCACCCGTAATGTCAGTGCCCTCAGTTATCAGTATTATTCTGCATGTCTGTTACCTGCTGTTCTGTCTTCCAGGGCAGCCAGTTCCTTTCCCTCGGGGAGATAGCCCTCAACTTCTGCTTGTATTACAGCTGCTAGTGCAAGGTGTATGTTTGAATACCATTAGTGAGGGGGGCAAGAATAGGTGACTACATTGGCTGGTCAGCAAAGCCACAGGTCCTCGTAGCAGCTCTGCCAGAGGAAGTTCTCAGGTCCAGGTCTTCAGCAAAGACAAATGAGCAAAATCCAGGGAGAACAATGGAGCAGCACCCATGAAGATAATAGCTGACTGCATCCTAGGACCAACTTTACTTGGATGAGTCCCTACAGACACAGCGTGTCACACCAGCCCTTCACTGAAGTATACAGTTCTTCACAATTTTCTTTTGCATCACAGCAGGGTAAAACAAAATTTGCAAACGCCTGCTTCTCTAACTATATGAATGGAAAGCAGCATAGATTCATAGAATCATAGAATGGTTAGAGTTGGAAGGGACCTGTCCTCTATATTGAGGACTCTGGAGCTGGACATCTTTCTTAACTGTGGACTGTTATGCTTTATGATATTCAGAAGACACATTTCTTTCCTTTCTCCCTTAAGGCTGAATGTGGCATATCCATGGTCCCTGTCTCTAGCGATCCAGGCACTCCAACTCCCTGCTATCTCTGTCTGCTTAGCTATTTCATAGGGTACCAACGAAGCATAGTTTGACCATCGGGTCAACTCACTCAGATGAGGAATGGAAGACTGTGGTGTCGTCGTTTTGTTACTTACTTCGTAGAAGCCACGGACCAGGGCCTCTGTTTGCTGAACCACCCCTCGTTCCACTCGCCACTTAACCATTCTCTCGATGTACTCCTTCTTGTTCTTTTCTGTCACTGCTGTATTTGCCCCTCCAGATTTCAGCTCTCTCTCTGTCACCTACAGAGAAAAGATAAACAGGAGTATAGCAACCCATGGATCATGCTTTGTTTAAAATTTCAGTTGTACTTTGAATATGGAAGTGAAAAATATAATAGCTGTATTTCTAGTACCGGACTCCTGGATTCTTCTCCATATGCAGTTGAAACGAAAAGGATAATGAGGGAAACCCCCTCAGCCCCAGCCCTGGCCTTCTCCCTGTCTGAAGATGGACTGACCTTTAGGTTACTCCAAACTGTACCAGCAAAGAGAGCACCACCTGTAAGCCCCATACAATGTGCCACTCTGGCCTGTCTTTTCGTCCTTCTCACCCCTCTAGGAGCTGCAGAGAGGGTGACAACCACACCAGCTTGCTACTTGCTGGAGATTGTCCAAGCGACAGTATGGGAAACGAGGATTGAGAGGCAATCACAGGACTGGAACAGGCACGCTGTTTTGTCAAATGGAAGGGATATCTATTTGTCTCTTGGGCAACAAGCGTTACCCTTCCCTGAGTGCTAATAAAAGTGTCTGCTCAGAAATACCAACGGCCAAAAAAAGTGTCATAAAATGAATACTCCTGATACACTGGCTAAACAAGATCTGTACAGCACCCTGCACAGGGGACAAATATAATCACTGTAGGATTCAGAATTCTGTATCTGCCATACAGACCTGAGAAGTGTTTGTACGGTAAACTTTTTTTTTTTTTTTAACCAAGAGCCACAGCTTTTCATGGCATTTAATGGTTAATTTAGTTGTCTTGGGTTACTAAGGCTTAAGATTGAGAAGGGATATAAGGAATCAATCCAGATTCTAGCCAACAAGCACATACTACTCACATTCGAGAGAAAATAATATTTATCTTGTAATTATTTTCATGTTCAGTCTAGTGGATTTAAAAGGAAGAATGTTTTGCTCTCCTCTTCAGTTTTCTGCTGCTATAACCATGATGTCTAGCACAGATAGCAAATGTGCTGCATGAATACATATTCATGATTTTTATTACTGCCATATTATTTATATTATTATCTATTTATTAGCCCAACAAACAGCACACAGCATATGTAGTATTTAGGTCACTTTGCTTGAGGGACCATTATGAATTATGGAAACACTCAATGAGTCATCTAATCTGTAGCTTTGCAGAGAAACAGCAAGAACAAGTAGGGTTGGATGCAATGAGTTAGTAATTCTTAGCTGGTTCAGGTTAAATTCCCAAATGTAGCTCACTTGCATATACAAGCACTGTCCAGAGAGTAAGACTCTGGCCCAGCTGCCATGTTCAAGACTGTGAGGCATTAAGAAACAGCTGTCAAAGCAACTAAATGTTGCCTAGCTTTAAGTACATTCATATCTTTTCAATCTCCTGCAAGGCTTCCCATAAACACATAGACAAGCTAATGATTATTTCTTCAACTTCTCATTATCTATATAATTTCAAAAACAACTAGTTACCTAGAATTCAGGCAATCAACAACAATTTGTGCCTATTTTTAATTTCTTCTCCATAGAAGCATTAACCACAACTGTGAGCTGTAATTCAGAACCAGGTTTCACAGTAGCAAGGAGAAATTTCAACCAATCTAGCCCATTCCTTTTACCTGCCAGGTGAAATTGCCAGGGCTCAGAGACGGGATAGGGCAGACAAAGTTTCTTTGGGCAACCTGGGCCAGGGTTTCACCACCCTCGCAGCAAAGAATTTCTTCCTAATATCTCATCTAAATCTCCTCTCTTCTAGTTTAAAACTATTATCCCTTGTCCTACACTACACTTCCTGACAAGGAGTCCCTCTCCAGTTCTCCTGGAGCTCCCTTCAGATCCTGGAAGGCTGTTCGAAGGTCTCCCCAGAGCCTTCTCTTCTCCAGGCTGAACAGACCCAGCTCTCTCAGCCTGTCCCAATAGGAGAGGTGCTCCAGCCCTCTGATCATCTTGGTGGCCCTCTGCTGGACCCATTCCGACAGGTCCATGTCTTTTCTGTGCTGAGGACTCCAGAGCTGGACACAGGACTCCAGGTGGGGTCTCACCAGAGCAGAGCAGAGGGGCAGAATCACCTCCCTGGCCCTGCTGGTCACGCTTCTTTTGATGCAGCCCAGGATGGGGCTGGCTTTCTGGGCTGCCAGCGCGCACTGCCAGCTCATGTTGAGCTTCTCATCCAGGAGCACTTCCAAGTCCTTCTCCTCAGGGCTACTCTCCAGCCATTTCCACCCAACCTGTATTTGTGCTTGGTATTGCCATGTACCAGGTGCAGGATCCTGTGCTTGGCCTGGCTGAACTTCATGAAGTTTGCACAGGGCCACCTCTTGAGCCTGTCCAGGTCCCTCTGGATGGCATCTCTTCCCTCAGCCTGTCAGCTGCGCCACTGAGCTCGGTGTCATCAGCAAACTTGCTGAGGGTGCACTCTATCCCACATCGTATCTTTGCTATCACAGTTGTGCTCTAGGTTCCAACATGCAACAAGGTTGGATCTCCTCTGTAGTAAAATGTAATAGAAAAGGTATCTAGAAAGAGTATTTGGCCCTAAAGGTTTAAAAGCTAAATACACATCAGAGATGAGACAAGAAAGGAAAAATGAAAGATGTAGCAACTGGTCATATAATAACATAATTG
Source organism: Thinocorus orbignyianus (assembly GCA_013400375.1). Lineage (NCBI taxonomy): Eukaryota > Metazoa > Chordata > Aves > Ciconiiformes > Thinocoridae > Thinocorus > Thinocorus orbignyianus. Next base: position 152,489 of record VXBW01006285.1, read on the forward strand.
TACAAGGAGGACAACATGGCTGTAACCCATCTACCAGAGAGCTTCTCAAAGAGCCACTGTTTCTTGTTTCCCTTACGCAACCCTTGAAATCCAGCTTCCCAAATATTAGCAGAGCTCCCACTGTGCTCTTCACTTTCACATCCAGCAAAGCAATGCTCAGATAGTATTTAAGTGGTCAGATAATCTTGGCATGCAAGAATTTCCAACTGGGATCCATCTGCGAGCATAAAATGGGATTGCGATTTCTTCGTTATTTCGCTGTCAGCAATTTTCAGAAGGGGGAAAATCTCACTTTGCTTAGGACTCTTGGATTCTGACAGTCATAATTCACAGCAAGAACCATTTTTTCCCCCCATCACTAGATCTGGCAAGGTTCGTGTCTAGTATGTATGAAACAAAGTACTAGACAACATGTGAACTGGCATAAAAATCTGGCTTTTAGCATTCTTTGGCTTTTATAGCACAGTATCCACAACAGATTGTGATTTTTTTCTATTCTCTTTGGAGTCATCTCTTATCTTCCACAACAGACTCCTATGTTAATTGTCTAGCTCTTTTCTTTGGGTAGAGCATAACAGGTAATTACTGCGCCAAATGTTACCTTCAGATGCATCAGGGCAATTCAGGCTAAAATTCTTATTCATCTTTGTAGTCTTCCAGTGTAAATACAAACTCATCTCATCTGTCTCCATGAATATGTCTTTATGTTTCCCTCTATCTTTGTGTATTAGTCTTATATATAAGGCATATCTTCCAGGGAAACCACTGTACTGTCAAATGAATGTCATGCAAACTCTCAGCTCGAAGCCCATGAGAAACCTGTCCTGATCTGAGGTAAAACAGAACCAATTTTCTGTTTTACAATTGTACTTTTTCAGCTAGGTCTCTTCTAACTAATTAAACCCTGGAATTAACAGCATATTGTTCAGGAAACTGTTCACTCTCACAGTGATAAGACCTGATCATACCAAGGGATGGTGCAGAGAGGCCCTTGCTGATACTCATTGCTGGAACAGCCAAGGGCAGGGAATTGTGTTATTTGCCCCGTTGGAGGGTTGGAAGCGGAAAGTGTGGAGGGGTCACACCTGTGGGGAGGAGGGGACAGGACAGGGGACCCAAAACTGACCAACTCGGGTATTCCATCCCATCTGCATCATGCTCACTATAAAAGCTGAGGGATCAAAGGGTCAACTCTTTCTTTGATGACTGACGTCAAAGGAAGACCCTGTTCATCTGCCTTTGACCCTGATCTGAGCGTTCCTGACTCCAGAGCTGGAATTCAGCTCCTGTTGATCACCGAGTCCAGTCTGGGGCTTGTCCTGATGCCTGCTGATGATGTGACTGTCATCCTAGGAGCTTGATATAGTTTTGTATATATTGTATCTATTTCATTATTTTCTTCTTACTTTAATTTTAGTATTAATACTTTATTAAAGTAGTTTAGAAGATTCTAAACTCCTAAATCTCCTTATCGCTTCCTCTCCTTTCTTTTTGGGGGGAGGAAGGGCCACCTGTCAGTCTGGTTTTGGTAAATTTGGCTAAAACCATGACAAAACCCCTGCATTTAAGTCTGTTGGAAAACAGCGTTACCTTTCTTACAGAGGCTTCATACTTCACTTCTTCTGCTCTGTTCTTTTAATTTCACCCATCCCGTCTCTGCTCATCCATCATGACCTTGTACTATAAGCAAACTAAATACAGTTCGGAAAATATCCCCTGAAGTCTTGCTTTGTTACTTTCAAGCTTACAGTGGAGCAGCCCTTTTACTCTTAGGGCCAGAATTCATCCCCTCAGAAACTAGCCTATCTTTCCCCTAGCTCTGCAGATACTGCTCCTGCCGACTTTATTTTCTAGGGGTGAGTCACTCTCTGTATATTCCACCAGATCTCTCTGCTGATGTTAACACTGTGTGTCTGCTCCTTACACCAGTGAACATCCATCCCTTGAGCTCCCGCAGTCCTTGGTGAGCTTTGGTTCTTCAGTCTGTCTAGTTTCCAGTGTCTCTATGGAGGTCCTTAATCTTGGTCTGAATATTGCTTTGGCTCCCACCAAGGCTTTCCAGAGACAATTATAATCTAGCAGGGGTTACAACAGCAAAGAGCACCCAGGCTTCAGTGCAAGCCAAAGAATCCCACAGGAAACACTTGTCCTGGTTGCTTAAGGTTAAGGCTAGAGTTACCCAGATCGGTTGGGTTAAAGAGAATTGTCTGACTAAGTTAGAGCTGAGTGGGAGAAAGCATAATTAATGGATGTACCTATCAAGTTGTCACGTAGGTACAAAGTAAGTAAGAGTCATAGAATCTAACAGGGAAATACCAGACAAAATAATGGTGAAAGGTCTTATAGCACCTGCCAAATGTTTTTCTTCCCTCCAAACCGCCCTCCCCCTCCATCCTTTCAGTTACATCAGCTTTAAGTCACATTGCTTGCATTCACCGAATGCCACATCTGTGTGAACTACAGCCTGGAGAGAAGAGCCGCACTCCACTTGAGAGGAGAATTCCTCGTGCTCATCAGTGTGTGGCTCAATAAGCCTGTAGGGGGACTGGTATTTTATATTATACACCCTAAGAATAAACATCTGCATTGAAACAGGTGGCTTGAAAGAAGCAGAAGGTAGGGGAAGAAAATGGTATTGAAAGGCTAAAGGATCTGTTCTGACAGAAAGACGTTCATCATGCTCAACTTTGTCAGCTTCAAATTTGCTTTTCACATGTTTTGCATAACTGTGCTCACCTGTCCAAACACCTCCTCATTCACTGTGAAGGTGAGATCCAGGATATCTGTGATGTTATTATCCTTCATCCACTGCAAGCTCTGATGGAACTCTTCATCGAGGTACTCTAAGTCGCTTAAATCACACGGCCTGATTGTGAGGCAAGAATAAAAATGTAGTTGAATATATGACCCCACGACTATGGGCAGGCTGACTTACTACTAAGAATGCGAACAAGTTTATGCCAAAGATCCAACAAAAAGCTGGATCCTTTGGTTTTCCTAACATCAAGGCCTGTTACACAGACCCTCTTCAAGCAGTTCTGCAACTGTCTGCTGTGAGTGGCTGGGCTCAAGGCCAAGCCTGTTGGCTGCCTGCACTATTTGCTGTCGGAAGGAGCACCCCTGGAACTTGATGAACTTTAAGGTCCCTTCCAACTCTAACCATCCAATGATTCTATGATTCTATGTGAATCTTCAGGATGCCTGGCACTTAAGAGCACCTTCAGTCCAGATGGGTCCTGCGACGTTGTGCCTGGCTGCTTCCGTGGAGCTCTCATCCTCAAGGTGAGCACAAAAGGCTGGAATTACAGCAGACCAGGCAGCCTAGATTTCTGCTAATAAGGAGTGGGCTTTGCATGGTGAAAGGGCGGGTGGGTGGATGTTATGAGCAGCTGGTTTCAAATCCCCTAAAGGGGCCATAAGGACACAGGGGTGACTTGAGGTTTCAGGCTGTTTCCAGACTATCTCAGATACAAATACAGCACTGGGACCCCAGGAAACTCATTCTTAAAAAAATAAAATTAAATCATAGAATCACTGGATGGTTAGAGTTGGAAGGGACCTTAAAGATCATCCAACCCCCCTGCCCTGGTCAGGGACACCTCCCACCAGACCACGTTGCTCCAAGCCCCATCCAGCCTGGCCTTGAACCCCTCCAGGGATGGGGCAGCCACAGCTCCTCTGGGCAGCCTGTTCCAGTGCCTCACCACCCTCACACCAAAGAATTTCTTTCTAGTATCTCATCTACATCTCCCCTCTTCCAATTTAAAACCGTTACACCTTGTCCTTTGGCTCTACTCCCTGTGGAGTCCCTCCCTACCTCTCTTGTAGCCCCCTTCAGGTACTGTAAGGCTGCTATAAGGTGTCTCCTTGGAGCCTTCTCCAGGCTGAACAGCCCCAGGTCTCTCAGCCTGTCCTCACAGCAGAGATGCTCCAGCCCTCTGAGCATCTTCATGGCCCTCTGCTGGATCCATTCCACCAGGTCCATGTCCTTCCTGAGCTGAGGGCTCCAGAGCTGGACACAGGACTCCAGGTGGTGTCTCACCAGAGCAGAGCAGAGGGGCAGAATCAACTCCCATGACCTGCTGGCCACCGTTCTTTTGATGCAGTTAAAGTACGTGAAGGACTGTTAAGACAAATATCTTTGCTTATTTGGAATCATCCTAAATGATAAACTATCTTAGCTAAACTTTATTCTGCTCTTTGTCATTTAATTGCAGTCTTGACTTACTACTTATGGCTACAAATTTTATGTACCTTGTGTTATTGCAGTCTACTAATTAAACAGGGACAGATTGTCAATTAAAGTTAACCTTTTAAATTTGACACTGAAAGTAATATAGCTTCTGTGTACCAGTGTAAAAGACAGAAGACAACCAATATGAAACATTCCCTGTTTATATTATCATTAGCATTCCTAATTAAATCCCGAGTTGTGTTTAACATCAAAACCTACTCTATGAGCGAGGCATGAGAACTTATGTATTTTTCTTATTATGACTGCCCTCCTTTTTTTTGTTGTTGTTCTGCTTTGTTTCATCCAAGATGCTTTGCAGTCTTCCACATATCATCTTAATTGCTTTGACAACTTTTCATCAGTAGTAAACTCCAGAATTACGGGTCAGTACTTTTCTAAATGTCATACTTATTATGCATTTTTATCAACACAGGGAGTATTTATGAAGGGTAACTTCTTGGAGAAAGTAAAGAAAAATTAAAACACGTTTTCTCTCACAGATCAACCAGCCACCATGGAAAGGACTTGAAGGTCAGAGCGCTCAAAGCATTTCCACGAGGCTGTGTCTCTAAGAACTCACAGCAGGATCCTCATTTCTTGCATGGTTTCTACAGGGCTGCATGCTTATACTTACAGCCTTAGCAGCGCTTTGTAGAACGGCCTGGTGAAGAAAGCATCAAGAAGGTACTGATGAATGAGAGCAAGGCCAAGAATACGACCGCTGAACCTGAACCTGGGATAGAAAATGCAGAGTAAATGAATTATGACTCAAGCCATTCAACTTAAGAAACTTACACAGAGAGCAACCGTTCTTTGTTTCTGATTTAGTTTCTTACATTTATTCACTTATTTTTTTCCCCAAACAGGTACCTAACACCACCCCTCACATCTCTGATCAATAATGGATCTCTTCTTGATCCATCTCCTACAGTACCAATACATTCACCTGGCATGTTATATGCTCTCCCAGGCCAAACCAGCACACCCTCTAAAGATTCACCTATGATCTTTAGTTGAACGTTCTGATACAGACTGACTCCATCAAACACAATGTTTAGCCAGTGAAATACTGCAATACTCCGCCTCACCTCAGCAGAAAACACCCTATCAAAATAGCTGCAAAGGATATTTGGTAGACCAGTATATCCAGTTTCTAACTGGTTACAGCACTTTTCAAGCTGGGGCTTTAAAGTACTTTAAAAGGGTAGTGAGTTGACTTTACAGGCAGGAAACTCAAGTTCAAATGCTGTGACCATGGACACATATTAAAATCTGTACTTCAAGCTCAGGCAAGCTGTCCCCAGGCTACTTTCTTAATGCTGATGCACAGCTGTTCTCACTATTTACACATTCTTGTGTTTGCTTCTGTTTTTCAAGATCAGCCTCCCCTAGTTCCACTCCAAGCATGCCCAAAAGAGTGCCCTGTCCATTACAATCTATCACCCATGATGATAAGATGTTAGATTTTTCTTTCTATGACTTTTGCTATGACTTAATACATATTATTCCATTAAATCTGTTTTTACATCAGTAACCTCAGACAGAAAAACACAGAACAGGTGTGAGTCCAGGTGTGTCTGTTGTTTTTTTTTTTTGTAGAAACACTCCCATCACACATCCAAAACTTCTTTATTTGTAAAGAAGGAAAAGAAAAAAAAGCCAGCATCCCAAATATGAGTGCCCCAAGCCTGAGCTGCCTGACATCACTGTAAAGTTTTATTCCACAAAAGATGAGAAATGAATCAAAAAGCCAAGAAACCATTCCCTCCGCTGCCGCAACCAGTGCAAAGACCCCTCCTGCACACACGAGAAATGTGAGTCTCCTTGTAAAAAAAGTGGCACAGAATAGCTGTTCAGTCAACTTTATGCTCATGGGACAGAACAAGTAGTGCTTAGTATGTCAAACAGGGCACAAAAATAGCATGCTGTGAGCCCAATTAACATTTACATCACCACGGGAGCTACCTCTGAGTTCCCTGCATCCAAGAAAGGTGCTTATGATCTGCAGCTGGCTGGTAACAGAAGAGTGATTATATCCCCCCCGCTACAGCTGTTTCCACAGCAGCAACAAAAGGCAGCTGTTGGGTGTAGTTAGGACCCGCTTCACTTCACTTGTGCTCTCGTGCAATGTTTCCAGCAAAAAAGCACCTAAAAGAGGGGGAGCTGACACAATGAAAGTACAGTGGAAGCCAGACAGCTCCAATCCCAGAAATACCAAGCCTGTAATCCATCAGTTTTACAGCACCTTCAGGATCTATAATCAAGTTCGTTTGTCCTAAACAATGCGTGTCAGAATCACAGAACCACAGAATGGTTAGAGTTGGAAGGGACCTTAAAGATCATGGAGTTCCACAGCCCACCCTGCACTGGGCAGGGGCACTTCCCACCAGAGCAGTGTTCAAGTCTGGCCTTGAACACTTCCAGGGATGGGGCAGATCATCTAGGCCAACTCCCCTGCCAAAGCAAGTCCACCCAGAGCAGGTTGCACAGAACATGTCCAGGCGGGTTTTAAATGTCTTCAGAGACGGAGACTCCCCCACCTCTCTGGGCAGCCTCTCCCAGGGCTCTGCCACCCTCAAAGTGAAGAAGTTCCTCCTCATGTTTAGATGGAACTTCTTACGTACAAGTTTGTGCCCATTCCCTCTTGTCCTCTCACTGGACACTACAGAAAAAAGACTGGCCCCATCCTCTTGATACTCAACCATGAGGTATTTGTAGGCATTGATCAGATCTCTCCTCAGCCTTCTCCAAAGAGACCCCAGTCCGTCAGCCTTTTGGCCAAGATCAAGCATAGTGTTCTGCACCTCTACATGGCTTTGAGGGCATGACTGCAAAGCTGACCCAAAAGGGCAGTGCACCTAGATCAAGGTGTTTGCAATCATGAGCATGTGTTATGGTTGCCATTAATTGGCACGTTTAATTTGCATCAATGCTTTATGGCAGAACTGTTTCAAACCATCCAAAGGTCACTGGCAGTATTTCTGCGTGAAAGGACTTAAGAACTGTGGGTCAGCCTAAACAAACGTGGGGCACAGCAATTCTGTCTTGTGTGGTCCTTCAGTCTTGCCTGAATCTGCAGCCCTCCAGGACACACCAGGCCTCACTCCAGCTGTGGGCCTGACTGTGGTGCCACAGTCCCAGCCCTTGCAACACGTAGGAAAACGAATCCAGTACTAACTGGTCTGGATAAAGGAGGTGAAATAATTAACCAGATGTTGCCATCTAGTGCCTGTCAATACAATGGATAAAAATGATTGAGACACTATTTCTTGGCAGCTCCGCATCACCCCCAGCAGATACTGTGCTTTGTCGTCAAAGCACGCGAGCTCTCCAACCCACAAACTCTTCCTCTTCTGCACATGGCTTTGGTTTTTTCTGCAGAGACTCACTATACCTGACTCTGATCTCAAGAGTGGTATATGAGAAGGTCCTCTGGCGCCTTTTATGGATGGGGCCTGGGACCACAGGTGACACCCCTGTGGTCCAAAAGTGCAGTGAGAAACACAGACTGCAGTAAGTCAAAAATACCTATTACCACTCTTTCCAACTCCCTGAAAGGAGGGTGTAGGCAGGGGAGGTCGGTCTCTTCTCCCAAGTCACAGGCAATGGAACAAGAGGAAATGGCCTCAAGTTGTGCCAAGGGAGGTTCAGATTGGATATCAGCAATAATTTTGACAGGGAAAGGGTTATTAAGCCTTGGACTGGACTGCCCAGGAAAGAGGTGGAGTCACCATCCCTGGAGGTATTTAAAGGACATGTAGATGTGGTGCTGAGGGACATGGTTTAGTGATGTTTTTATCAGAATTAGGTTGATGGCTGGACTCATGATCTGAAAGGTCCCTTCCAACCTGGACAATTCTGATTCTATGAAAAGGGAGGCCCTTGCTACTCTCCTCAGAGGACAACTGAACAGTCTATCTGCATGTGTGTCCGTGAAGTCCATCAAGCCACCACCACCACCAGCCAAGCATAACAGCCCCACTTAAAATGTATCAAAACTTACAAAAAAGAAAAAAAAAAAAAAAGAAAGATCACCCACCTTACAAAAGCCAGGTAAAACAAACCCAGACGTTTGTGTTTATTTCTTCCCAACGGATTTAGAGCTTGGGTGAGATTCAGAGAGTCTCCTTGGAAAAAAACAAGTTTTCTTGATAGAATAAGTAGCACAAAGGTAAATCCTGACTGGAGGGCACATACCTTTCTTTAGCCCAATTTACATTTCTCTTTCCAAGGAAGTGTAAAATGCTTGGGTTTTTTTTTTTTTTTCCTAGCAGGAAAGATGGCTTGGGAGAGGCGGGGAATGTGAGGTCTTGCTCTGGCCCTTTCTTTCAACACCCTTCCCTTTGGGAGGCAATGACTGAGCCTTGAGTAACAGGCTCCAGCAGGAAGGGGAAATGCAGGAGGGAGTTAATGAATAGGAAAGGATGGAGTGAGAGACAGAATTACTGAGTGGGGGAGCTGCTCTGGCTATTGACACTGTTCCTCCAACTCAAAAAAGGACATCATGTGCACCTGCTTTCTGGCTTTTAACAACACTATGGCAGAAGTTTCCACACTACCCACCTAACTCCCTTCTGGAGGCTGCAGGTGCCCCTGAAACAGCCTTGTTTTAAAAACAGCCTGTTGCAAAATAACAGGGTTTTCTCCTCAGTGGGACTCTGCATATTTCCTGCATGTCTGTGTACACAGGGAGAAGACAAATCCATATGCTGTAGCAGCGACTAAGCAAGAAATTTGCCTCCACTCGCAGGTGAGTCACAGGAAATGTAATTTACTCTGGTCCTTATCATATAGCAGTAGAGTAAGGCAGGACCCACAATGACCCTTTGTTACAGGGCTCTCTCTTAACTGGTTGAACTAATGCAGCTCTCCTTTATGTGATAGTCCTTCCTTGGGGTCAGATGGAGAAGGATGCACCTTGACAAAATCGTAATCTATGCGTACGGGGGAAGAATGTTTTTCACCATTCTACAGGGGATGCTTTGGTAACCATGGCTTGTGGGCTGGACGAGAAACTTTAAATCCCAAATAGAGGAAGCACCTGGTGGGATGAAAAAGATTGAAAATCTTGCAGTCTCACTTGACCACGTCAGCTGGGTTTAAATCAAGCAACTGCTCGATGCAGTAGCTAGTGAAAAAGTATTCAAAGGTGGGCTCAAAAAATACATATATATCATTTTCCTTTCACGAAACTCCTGAAAACTAGCTTTCATCTGTAAGACAAATTTACCTGTTCTGTTGCACCAGTTTTAAAGCTTTTGACTGTTTTACTGTGCAGATGAACTTCTGGCCACCTGAAAGACAAGCTGAACAAATGAGGCTGCACTGTAGTACAGGATTTCTGTCCTTGGCACCTCTTCTAAGGAAGAATGATCTTTGGCAGGTGGATGCAGCTTGAGAGCCTTCCACAGTGAGAGAGACTGGACCTAGTCTCAACTGTTATTAGATATCAGAGAAACTAATGAAGAGAAAGTATTTAGAAGGAGCCAGTCATGGAAAAGGCTTCACTCTGAATATGCATCTTATTAGACAACAGCGAATCCAGACATGAAACCCAAATTTGTAGGAAGCCAGGCATCATGGGTTCCAGAGGTTGTGGTGCAGCTTTTTTTTTCATAGAATCACAGAATAGTTAGGGTTGGAAGGGACCTTTAAAGGTCACCCACTCCAACCCTTTGCAATGAGCAGTGAGCTCAGAGCCCCACCCAACATGACCCTGAATGTTCCAGGGATGGGGCATTTACAACCTCTCTGGGCAACCTGTGCCAGGGTTTCACCACCCTTATTGTAAAAAGTTTCTTCCTTATATCGAGTCCAAATCTACCTTCTTTTAGTTTAAAACCATTACTCCTTGTTCTGTTGCAACAGGCTCTGCTAAAAAGTTTGTACCCATCTTTCTTATAACCCCCCTTTAAGTACTGAAAGGCCTCGAGAAGATCTCCCCAGAGCCTTCTCTTCTCCAGGCTGAACAGCCCCAGCTCCCTCAGCCTGTCCTCACAGCAGAGGTGCTCCAGCCCTCTGAGCATCTTCATGGCCCTCCGCTGGACGCATTCCAACAGGTCCATGTCCTTTCTCTGCTGAGGACTCCAGGGCTGGACACAGGACTCCAGGTGGGGTCTCACCAGAATAGAGTAGAGGGGCAGAATCACCTCACACAACCTGCTTGCTACCTTTCTTTTGATGCAGCCCAGGATGGGGTTGGCTTTCTGGCTGCCAGAGCACATTTCTGGCTCCTGCCCAGCTTTTCATCCACCAGCACCTCCAGGTCCTTCTTGGCAGGGCTGCTCTCAATCCCTTCATCCCCCAGCCTGTATTGCTACCAGGGGCTATCCCAGCCCCAATGCAAGACACTGCAGGTGGTCTCATTGAATCTCATTAGGCATATGTACCAAAGATGTATGTCTATATGCTAGCAGCACATATCCTTGTGTTGGTTCAGTGCAGGACATGTTCAACGTGTCCTGTAATGAGCTACATCTCCAGAGCAATAACCTAGCAGTAGGATCAGATCATCTTTACAAAACCTTGGCAGTGGATCAAACCCACACCTCTATCAGCCTTCATTAACAAAAGCCTTTTGTTAGTTTGGTGTGCATCTTTAACCCCTAACTAACAGAAATGACGGAACATTTGAATGGGCTAATGTGATGACATGAAGCCATCTGTAGGGGGAAAGGTTAGCCACGCAGGCTGGGACAGCTAACGCCGGTCTGTTTATCTGGCTTCCATCTGCAACCTTTGCAGAAGGCCTCTTTGTCACCATGTCATTTGGTGGCGTGGCACATTTGCTCTGCGTATCTGCAGGCTCTGAGGTGTGTGCTGTGGCATTCCAGCATGATGCCTCCACTTCAGGAATCTGATGAACTCATGTGTCATTAATATGAAAGGAATGGCTCTTAACAAAGGCCAGGAGACAAAAGCCCAGAGCCTCAGCACATTAAAGAGAAAAGGTTAAAAATTGTCCTTAATTAGTCCTGGAAAATAATTCCAATATAAGGAGTAATAAGATTAGTGTTGGCTTGTTTTGTTTTCTTATATCCATCTCCAATATGAAGACTTCTCAGAGAGAAAGATATAATGTCAGCTCACCCACATGCAGCATCTTAGAATCATAGAATGGTTAGAACTGGAAGGAATCTTAAAGGTTACCTAGTTCCTGGGCAGGGACACCTCCCACTAAATCAGGGTGCTCCAAGCCCCATCCAGCCTGGCCTTGAACCCCTCCAGGGATGGGGCAGCCACAGCTTCTCTTGGCAACCTGTTCCAGTGCCTCACCACCCTCACAGCAAAGAATTTCATTCTAGTATCTAGTCTAGATCTCCCCTCTTCCTATTTAAAACCGTTACCCCTTGTCCTGTCACTCCACTCCCTGACAAAGAGTCCCTCTCCAGCTCTCCTGGAGCTCCCTTCAGATCCTGGAAGGCTGCTCTGTCTCCCTGGAGCCTTCTCTTCTCCAGGCTGAACAGCCCCAGCTCTCTCAGCCTGTCCTCACAGCAGAGGTGCTCCAGCCCTCTGATTATCTTCATGGCCCTCTGCTGGACCCATTCCACCAGGTCCATGTCCTTCTTGTGCTGAGGACTCCAGAGCTGGACACAGGACTCCAGGTGGCGTCTCACAAGTGCAGTGTGGAGGGGGAGAATCACCTCGCTGGCTCTGCTGGCCACACTTCTTTTGATGCAACCCAGGATGGGGTTGGCTTTTCGGGCTGGCAGTGCCCACTGCCAGCTCATGTGGAGCTTCCCATGAGCTATCCATGTCCTTCTAAATCCTTGGAGCTCATGTACTCTGAATTAGCAACTAAACCTCACACCAGTCCTGAAGCTTCATTTACCAGTAACTGAGAAAGAATGAGATAACGCAAATCTTATTGCTTCTTTATTTAACCTCATCACATCCTTCATGTCTTTCCCCTGTCTCTAACCTAGCTATGTTGCATTTTCTTTTCATCTTCCCTTATATTATGGCTACGCCCACCACAAAAGATCTGTCAGCAAAGGTTAAAAGACTAATTGTACCACAGAGCAAAAAGTGTGCTTTTAGGAGGAAAGCTGCAGGCTGTTCTGCTTTAGCCAGAAAAATGGGGGGTAAAGATAATGTAGATAAGGGAAATTCCCAGCATCCCCTCAGGTTTCTCTAAACACAACCTCTCAAGCAACTACTTTCAGGAGGACTCCTTAGTTTGAGCACTTCAGGTAAAAGCTCACACAGCGACACAATTATAGCTCCACTTGTTCATCGCTTCATCCGAGATAACATGGTCCATGACAAGGCAGCTGCGCTGGCTCCTTGCACATCAGCCAAGCTGTGTCAGAAGGTATTACTGCAGATACAGAACCAAGAAAATCCAGCTCTGGGACTTCCACTGCATGGAGTCATGGCAGACAGGCCAGCCCCGGTGCTGTGGGGTGTCGAGCATCAGAGACCCCTGGCACAGGAAACGGAAAATTGATTTCTAGTTTTGTCTTTAACCTAACAAGGAGACTAATAAAGTAGACAATCTCTCTATAACAAGAAATTTGTGCTGTGTGTCATGTTACCAATAACAAAGAAGCTCCACGAATGCTGTGTTTTGGAGGAGGAAAGAAGGAGTGTGGCCGAGTGCTGGAGAGGCTGTCTCTGCTCACGGAGCCATCAACCCCATGGACCATAACGGACAATCATCCTCCTCTGGAGGAGCCCCTGGCAAAATACGGTGGCAGCAACATGACTGATTTTCATCAGAAACCAGGCCTTCCCTTTTGCTGATACCATGGATATAACACACTGGCCTGTAAGACTGTTGGCCAGTAACTGCAGAGGAGACGCAGATGGAGATACAAACTATGGCGTAGATGACTACAAACCCCTAGGTTTTGTCATTCCCCAGATCCTAGGCTGTATTTTTGACTGGCGGGTCCCAAAGCAGCTCCCAGAACAGATCAGTGCCAATATCTCATTTGCTAATAAGAAAACTTAATGGAGAAAAGTACAATGACTTATCTAATGGTGGACAGAAGACAAGTGGCAGAGAGCAATGGAATCACAGTCCTGAGTCCCAGCTCTGTTTTAGTTGTCCAGTCTATTTGACATATTTTACTTTCTTACCTTCTCTAAAACGACAGGTAATTTTGTGAATCAGCTCTAGTTTATGATAAGCTCCAGACTGATGCATAAGGGTTGGGGGTTTTTTTAAGCCAGGAAAAGAGCATTTTTTCATCAAGAGGTTTTGATTTCTCAGTCAAATCTTTTGGAAAAGCTGCTGGTGGCGAGAAGCCGGTTTGTAAACCTACAAATTGCTGAAGTTGTATACATTGCATGATTTATGTTTGCTTTCCATAGCTTTTGCCACGTATTGAAACAAACTAGTCAAGCTACAGGGGAAATTCCATAGATTGAGTCATCTGCCAGACAAGAGGGCCATAAAAGCACAAGGCTATTTTAGGTCTTGTTTTGTAAAATCATTGAACACTTCCAACTTCTATTAATACCACTGCAAACTGACAGCTCAGAAGGCAGCAGAACCTAACCTTTGCATTGCTTTTCTGAAGTCCAGGAAAAGTTTTGACTTCTCCTGTATGAATCTTTCCAATAAAATTAACTCATTCCAGTTCCTTGTCTATCTTTTCCAGAATGCAAGTCAGAAGTCACAATGTAAAAAGCTTCTTTCAATCAGACATAAGATACTGAATTTCCTCTTCCGTATTCCTGTTATTAAATATATTTTTTTTCCATTGAGGGTGGACAGGTCAGGATTTTTCTCATCATCCATAATTTTATTGAGATTTTGAGAAACATTCCTGTCCCAAGTTGGGGCAAACTAACAAACATGATACTGCCCTTCTCACTTTATATACATTCAAACTAGATCAAGGGAAACCTTAAAATGCAGAAAAAGGGAAGATCAATCATAGAATCATCGAATGGTTGGAGTTGGAAGTGACCTTAGAGATCATCCAGTTCCAACCCCNGAATGGACCTGATGGAATTAATATAATACTCAGGTAACATACTGAAAAAAAAGAATAATTTTCAACTTCTAACTTTTAAACCAGGGAGAGACCTATACCAAGAGAAATCCCTTTTCTACTCAAAAATACCCCAAATGAATTTGGGTGATTTACTGGAAACAATTCTGCTCTGCAAGCACTCCTTTTGACACACAAATTGTGTTTCCTAATAAAAAGGACAAGCTTGTAAATTTCTGCACCTGTTCTTGCTGACTTTATCTCACCAAAGTTTGCACAAAATGCAGCAGGAAAGGAGGGGCAAAGACGTCGGAGCAAATATTTCATAGTGACAGCTCAGCCTCGCCAGGAAGAAGAGATACAAGGACATCCATCACTCCCTGGGAGTTCATTGCCACTCCAAATAAACACACGGTCCTTGCCCACCCTGATCCTTCCCTACAGAGACAGCCTGGATTTTACCCTTTTCTCCTCTACCACATGCAAGGTGGAGAGACACCACAGAGATTTTTTCATGCCAAGCCTCCCATCTCTGGGCAAATTTAATCTGCAATGTTGCAAAAGATGAAATGGCCCTAAGCAAAGGAGGAAAGACAGAAAGACAGAAAGACNAAGAAAGAAAGAAAGAAAGAAAGAAAGAAAGAAAGAAAGAAAGAAAGAAAGAAAGAAAGAAAGAAAGAAAGAAAGAAAGAAAGGATGACTTTTGTAAAACCTCAGCAAAATTGAGCACCCGCCCTTCCCTCAAAGCAAACTGCAATTATGGAAGCAGTGCTGGACAATATGAATTTCAGAGAAGGGAAAAGGAGTAAAAAAAGAGAGACATCTCTTCTTTCCACCTGTTTTATATTGCCACGCAGATCATCAAAAGAACTTGAAAAAAAAAATCCTCCAGTAAAACATAGAAAGTCAAGAATAAGTTAAATATAAAGCAGAAAGTTTTTGGTGGTTTTTTTTTTGGAAAAAAAAAAAAAAAAAGTTGCTGTAGAAGCTCAGTTTGGGAGAATGTTTTTTTTCTCCTTCACTTTGGTTTGCCTTTAATCTTACAATTTCTCCTGACCCTTAATAAATAATTAACCATCTGTTGAGGCAGGCTCTACGTGATATAGTTATTCATCAAACTTAATAGGAAAATCAAAGTTTACTTAAGTACAGAAGGCACTGAGAGAGATCACAGCAATGCAGCAAGAAGGCATTTCAGTAACATACTCTTTTCACATCATGAAAGGTCTTACAAAATTATTTCAGCTGCATATTTATTTTAATATGACTCTTGTCCAGAAGATTTACAATAGTGCTTGAAAATTTCTCATGCAAGCATAATTTATTTAAAGTAAGATATTGCTAGTAATTAAAATTTATAGCGTAATGTAACATTAAACACTTTGGTGTTCTATGGTGCCTTTCATCTGAGAATTTCAAAGCTGTTCAGAGCATTAGTCTACATCAAATGGATTTCAAGTTGATTACATACTATTTCCATCTCTTCAGATGGAAACTGAGGCAAAGAGGTCATCATCGAAATGTCAGAAAAAACTGGATGTTGCTGGATGCCCGCTCTGGGGTGCTATATCTGACCTGATTTTTAAGAGGATGAATTTTTCCCCGTTTAACATAAACAGGCTCCTTCAAGATGGTTGCAAAAGTGGTCTTCTAAATTCATTGCTCCTCCAAACACAGATCTACACAACTGGCCCATTTGAGCCCAAAAACAAACTCAGTGTTTCTGACTCCCTTCATAAAACAGCTATTTAGCCATATGTTTGTTGCCTGCCGAAACAGTTGAAACATTAAAGAGATAAATGAGTAATTTGGGCCACATATTCCCTAGAGCTACTTTGAGTCAGTGAGAAGAGTTATCGCTGTTAACAGACCTCCCACTTAGATGCTGTGACTATGTTTCTCCACTGTTTCTATAAAGAGACAGAGAATGTGCCTAAAATCCATCCTACGAGCTGGTCAGGATCTGAATACAACCCACGAGGTCATGAGGCAATTTGCCACTTTCTTTAAAAAGACTTTAATTGAAATAAGTCCTTCTCCACGTAGCAGGACTAATGGAGCTTTGTTTCCTATAGCTCTACCTCTGATGGCCCTACATTGCCACACTGCAGTAGCTCCAATTCGTCCACTGCATCTCCAATAGCACTTCCCACACTTCGGAATATCTCCAGTTCCTCCCTTCTGCCTCCCTCACGTCCTCAGCCTCCCCAGGATGTAGCTGGTTCACAGCCTGTGACAGACCCATCAGCTCGCTGGTGCTCACTGGCCAGTGGAGTGGGCAGACAGAATAGGTAACTGTGGAGCTCACCAGCCTGCCCTCGCTCAGGCTTATCTATCCTTTCCCTGGCCACAAGTTTCACAAAGCTTTTAGGAAATTAGTGTCTTTGAGACCTTTGTCATCCTGTCAAATAGGTCCCAAACCAATGAGGAAACTGTCTGATGGATAGGCAGGGCAATTGCTCAAGGCACAGCTCTGAAGGAAACCGTTAAGAAAATCAAGCAAGCTCCCTTGGGAGAAAGGACAGCTGAGGTTGCAACATTCTTCATTCTTCTTGGGTTTATTCAAACAAAAAATGAGAAAACCAACACCCTTCATTCTTTGGCATGCCTGAGACAGATAGTGATGGCTATGCGGTTTCTCGTTTGCATGAAATAAATAAGAGAAGGTCAGGGTCTGGCTAGGGGTGTACCCACACAGCACTGCACAGGCAGAGGCAGCTTGGCTCTACCCATGTGCCAAGCTTGCCAGAGCACGTAAAAGCAACTCAGGCAGCGCCAAGCCTGAAGTCATCAGCCTTGATGGGAGGCAGCCTCTATTTTCTCAGCTCAGTGTTGCAGTAACCACGGCAGTTGGCTGGGAGTACAGGGGAAGGCAGCTCATGTCTGCATGGAGAGTGGGAGCAACAGGCTCACGTCTGCCTGCAGAATAGAGAAAGCTCCCTTCTATTCCCTCTTCTCTGCCCAGTTCTCTCTGCATGGACAGGCTGCGCAGAGAAGAGTCTCATGAGGTTCAACAAGAGCAAGTGTAGGGTCCTGCACCTGGGGAGGAAGAATTCCAGGCACCAAAAAAGGTTATGGGCGGACCTACTGGAAAGCATTTCTGAGGAGAAGGCTCTGTGGGTCCTGGTAGACAGTGAACTATCCATGAGCCAGCAATGTGCCCTGGTGGCCAAGAGGGCCAATGGAATCCTGGGCTGCGAAGGGAAGAGTGTGGCCAGTGGGTTGAGGGAGGTCATTCTCCCCCTCTGCTCTGCACTGGGGAGGCCACAGCTGGAATCCTGCCTCCAGTTCTGGGCTCCCCAGTTCAAAAGAAATAGGGAAGTTCTGGGCTCCTACTGGAGAGAGTCCAGTGTAGGGCAACTAAGATGCTGGAGGGATTGAAGCATCTCCCTGGTGAGGAAAGGCTGAGAGAGCTAGGACTCTTGAGCCTGGAGAAGAGAAGGCTGAGGGGAGACCTTATCAATGCTGACAAGTATCTGAAGGGTGGGCTGAAGGAGGATGGAGCCGGACTCTTCTCAGTGGTTCCCAGTGACAGGACAAGGGACAACGGGCACAAGCTGGAACACGAGAAGTTCCATTCAAAGATGAGGAGAAATTTCTTTGTGGTGAGGGTGGCAGAGCCCTGGCAGAGGTTGCCCAGGGAGGGTGTGGAGTCCCCTTCCCTGGAGACCTTCAAGCCCTTCCTGGATGCAGTCCTGAGTGCTGTGCTCTGGGCCATCCTGCTTTAGCAGGGGAGTTGGGCTGGATGACCTTGAGAGGTCCCTTCTAACTCGGACAATTCCCCGATTCTGTGATTCTGTAATACAGCCCAGAAACACAGGCCGGTTTTCTGGCTGAGTGCGTTCAGCAGCACAGACTAGAATAGGAAGGGTATTGGTGGGGGATGAAAGAAAGGTTTAGTGCTGGAATGGTATGAAGAAACTCCTGCCCAAGGCAGTTCTAAATAAGCATTAAGTTAATAGAGTTCACCAGGACATTGCAGGCAGGAATCAATCTACACCTTCTGGGAACTTGGGCCACTGGGTCTGAATATATCCCCATCTTTGTGGTCTTCAAGTAGGGTTCTGCCCAAAAACATTGTACTCACAAATCTTCAGCTTTCTAATAAGGTCCTGCTAAATGAAAGTATTAAATTTCATTTAAAGAAACACAAACAAACAAGACACAACAGGATTTTTCTGAGATGGCTACAGAATGCTAAATATGATTACCAAGCTGTAAATACCTCCAAGATAACTGTGACACTGGGGTATTGCTCTCTGGCTGCATAAATGTCACAGTAAGGTCTGCAAATGCCTAATTGTTAAAAAAACCATGCTGTCATTAATTGGTTATGAAAACACGGAAAAACATGTTTCAAGTTAGCATCCCTCAGATCTCCCAATAAATGCCTGTGAATGATTTTATCTGTCTAGGCCATCTAGTCTTCTATGAAGAGACTGGGCTTCCCTTCACATTTCTGGCTACGCTTCTACATTTACAAAATGTGCAGAACTAAAAATTCCAAAGGAGATGATGTGAAAAGGATGGCTGGGGCAAGCCAGACAAAAGACCAGGCAAATGATCTGGGGACAAAAAGTCTGGTGTAGACAACCGTGCTGTGAGTCGGCGCTGTCACCTGAGGAAGGTCACGTTATATTATCTTCCTGGATTACTCCTGGGGACAGGACTGCCAGGAAGGAAAACTCTGGCCCACTCAGAAGACATGTAAAAGAGAGACTGGATTTCCAGCCAACAGCAGTTTGTGAACACAGTGTTTTGTGAACTGAAAAGAAACTTTTAGTTGTCACTATGAAATAACATATTGGCAGCAGGGAGGGAAAGTTCACGAGAAAACACTGAGAATTAGTTGATTCTATAAAGTAGAACATCTTACATGATGTTACAATGACAGCCAAGTAATCTGAAACCAGTAGCCACACAAACAATGAAGCAGCACAGAGTTGATACTCCCCAGGTTTGGGGATCATGACACAGAAATCATCACAGAAACAAGCATTCAGTTTGCCATTTTGCTTAGCTAGAGCCAAGCAAGGAAATACTACGGAAAAGAAGAGACCAAATAAAGACCTGAGGAAAAGTACAGTGTTATCTCAGCACGGTTAGACAAACCATTCTGTTACAATAAAGAGTGAACAAGCTGCAGTGAAGAGATGCCAGTGGTTTTCTAGACCTCTTCAAAATGCACCATGGCGAAGACAGGGAGAGAAATCAGTGACCCACATGAGTATTTGAGACTACAGGCTTGGGGAAGCGTGGCTGGCGAGCTGCCTGGCAGAAAGAGACCTGGGAGTTCTGGCTGACAAGTGACTGAAGATGAGCCAGCAGTGTGCCCAGGTGGCCAAGGAGGCCGATGGCATCCTGGCTTGTAGAAGAAATAGTGTGCCCAGCAGAAGTAGGGAGGAGATTGTCCTCCTGTACTCAGCACTGGTGAGGTCACACCTCAAGTACTGTGTCCAGTTCTGGGCACCTCAACACAAGAGAGATCTGGAGGTGCTGGAGCGAGTGTAGAATGATCCTATGATTCTACGTGAAACCTGGAACTAGCTGTTTTATTCCCAGAATCTAGAAACTGAAATAACATATGTATTTCTTGGCACCGAAATAATATATAGCAGCTACCACCACATTTTGCCCACTTAGCTGAAGAAGGGCAAAATACCTTAAAATGAGGTGTAAATTGTATTTTAGAATATATTTTCAAATATCTAGGCAAAGAGCTACACATATTGCCTAGATCAGATGAAATGTCTCATTACCGGCATGGATTAAAAAAAGTTCTTCTGGCTATGAGCTTCGTGTACATCCTGTAGCATGCAGAAAAAAACATATCTAATCAAATTTCTTGGGTCTAGAGAGCTATAACTGTGCCCTTTCAGATGCAGGATGATTAAAAATAATTTCTTTAAGTTTGAAAATGTGCGGTATGTTGTATTTTGTGTATTCAGCAGGCACATACGTTAACTGAAATAAAAAAGTCTCATTCAATGGAAGTTTCCAGGAAAGGTGTTAAATCTCAGTTTCTCCATAAATGAAAAATATTTTCCAGTCATTATGTCTCTTTCTTAACTTGACACACAAACAACTACTCTGTGCTTTGATGTGCTCGTTTTGGACTCAGAATGCGGTTTGTACAAAGAGCAAAGCATGAAATAAACCGTTAACAGGGGCAGAACCGTAACAAGGACAAGGGAAAGAAAGCAGCATATTTCGCAGTTCTGTCAATTTGAATGAAATTTCACATCTTTGCATTTTGTTGTATTTATCTCAAACTCACCACTGTTTTCTCAAGGAAGAGATCATGTAAAATAAATTTCAGGAAATATTTTTTTGCTACTCCTGTTTTCTAATATAGCCGTGTCTGGATAGGTCTTGCAGAATAACTATACAGAAAACCACACCAAGGGGTTAGATTCCATACAAATTACAAGTCCCACAGCATGAAAAAGCAAACAGTTCAAGAAATCTGCAAATTTGAACCAATTGTGGCTATGTGCTTTCTATGACCGACATCAAACTTCAAACTTTGAAAAGGCTATGAATATTAATTTTCTGTGACCCCAGGGCTCTCAAAAAAATGATTCATCCTTCTATGTTAACTGATGTCTCCTAACAGATTTGGGAACAGGAAAACAATCTTCACTTTTTGCATGTTAGAGGGAGGTGGCTCTATTGGAATCACCCCAAAGAGTAAATCTGAGAAAGAGAAGTTTTAGCACTGACTTTGATGAGAACAAAGTTGGAGAAAAGACTAACAATATCAGAAAACCCCATTCCTCATGAACAAATGATGACATGTGAGTTTAGTACAGTGCCCTTGGAGAAGTTAGTCTATAAATAATTTATGGGAGAATCGTACTCTTTGAGTTTTAAAAAGCTTGGTCTAAACCCTCTCCTAGCTGGCTTCACAGACTTCTGAATCCAGCCCTCTAGGGTTCCACATGAACAGCTGAGACAGGTGACACAAACAGCATAAAAACATCTATGTCTGGGTATCTAACAAGTCAATCATGAAACCTATCCGGCTAGGTCTCAGCCAGTTATTTCCATAACAGGTTCAAGCACTTACTGGATTGTTTATCTTTCCATTGGGTTCTGCAATCTTCATAGAATCATAGTTGGAAGGGACCTCAAAGATCATCGAGTTCCAAACCCTCTGCCACGGGCAGGGACACGTCCCACTAGACCACGTTGCTCAAAGCCCCATCCAGCCTGGCCTTCAATATCTCCAGGGATGGGGCAACCAGTTCCAGTGCCTCACCACCCTCATAGCAAAGAATATCTTCCTAATATCTAATCTAAATCTCCCCTCTTCCCATTTAAAACTATTACCCCCTGTCCTGTGTCTCTACTCCCTGACAAAGAGTCCCTCTCCAGCTCTCCTGGAGCTCCCTTCAGATCCTGGAAGGCTGCTCTAAGGTCTCCCTGGAGCCTTCACTTCTCCAGGTTGAACAGCCCCAGCTCTCTCAGCCTGTCCTCAGAGGAGAGGTGTCCCAGCCCTCTGGTCATCTTTGTGGCCCTCCACTGGACCCATTCCAACAGGTCCACGTTGCCCCACTTACACTATTTTATGAACAAACCTCTTTGTTCATAGCATTTATTTTGTTCTGCAGGTCGAGGGACTTAATTTCTCTGTCCTAAAAATATAAACCCAAAAATACCCAGGTAACAGTTATCAAAGAATCCTGTATAGATACATGTAGTTGGAGAAATATTATCCTAAGCGTCTAACTGCTACTAGTTTCTGAGTTAAAGTGGTAACTGCTACAGAAAATAATCTTAGGTGTCTTTCTGCTGTTTTATATGCCCAGGATACCTTTAAAAATCTCCTTCTTCAGTGCTGAAATCTCTCAATGAACAGAAGAACAAAATGAGAGGATCAAACAAAGACTCCATCTTTTGCAGGAGAATTTCTCCCTTAAGAAAACTGCAGCTGGAATCCTTCACAACTACAGTGTTTGTAACAGATAAGAGTCAGGGCCCATTTCCAACACTGCTGAGATAACATGGCAACAGAATTTCTGGAGAAAGAGGCCTGAATCCAGCTCACAGTGTGGGTAGAACAATCTTGGGTTTGCCCGTGCCTAAGTAGTCCTCTGCCCTGATATCAAGACACGTCTTCAGAAATAGAGCCTCCTAACTCAAAAGTTTATCCCCGTTGCCTCTTAAGCCAAACACAGGACAGCCTGTTATTTCTTCTTGAAAACTGGGTTTGCAGTGGAAACTAAGAACTAAGCTGCTCTCTTCCTGCTAATGTCAGCAGAGAGATGGTCTAACACAAGGATCATTGGTAGCGTAATGCTTCACTGCTGGAAGTGACAACAAAAAATAACAGTAATAATATTCAGAGACAATGACAGGTCCCAGTATCATCCCTTTTTATCCCCTGCAACCTTAAGACAGGTGATGGTACAAACAATTTAGCTGTCCTTGATCTCCTGCCCACTGTAAGCCAAAGCAAAGGAGGACCCATTTACATGAATAAAAGGACATGTGCTCTTTGTAATTGAAAAGGGGCCTGAATGGCCTTCAATTTAAAAAAAAAAATAAAAAGGATCTCTGAGAGGAGCCAGTGAGATTGGTTAGAGGAAGGAAAACATCGTAAGAGCAAGCCCATGTGGCAGTATTTCTTGGATACAATGAAATCCCACAAGGGATCGAACGACATCCAGGGCTGGCAGCCCATGCTTCACTGAACCACATCTGAAACTACCAAAGGGAAAACAGCTCCCAAGGATGGATGGATCTGGAGGCAGATAGATAAACAAGGAGATCACAACAGGCAGTTCGGATTTTTGGTACAGAAACAAGGTCAGTGGTTTGTCTGTTTGCACACATACTTGCTGAGGTGAAGTCCTTGCTTGCTCTGCCCTCCTTGGCACAGACAAGTAGGGACACTTCGTCAGGGGAGAAAATGGGAAGTGCTTTCACTGGGCCTTTTTTTATGGCCTGTAGCAGCCACATGGCTTTTGGAGAACTCTGTATAGCTTCCATACATCAGGGTGCTTGATGGACAGAAAGACCACACCTGATACTCTTAGAAAGGAACTAATGAGAAGGAGCCTGAATCAGGCAGACCTTGTCTCCCTGTCCTTTCCACCTTCACAAAGTACACCACCACCAAGTCCCAAGTAATGCGAGCAGGACATTTTAACAGCAGGACTTCATCACAACTCCTCTTCCAGAGCCCGCTGTTGTACTTACAATTAACTCTTTCTCCCAACCTACTTCCCTCTTCTTCCCAGGAGAAGCAACGATGTACGTATGTTGTCTAGTCTAAACTGGCAGCTATTGAGTTTTGCATTTATGTTGCTGTATTGCTTTAAAAGGATTGTTCAATTCTGAAAAAAATCTCCTTACCATTCCAGGTGATTTTCAACAAAGGCAGACATGGGGCTGATCTGTACAGTGTAAGTGTCGTTGGCTGAATACTCAAACAGCCCATAATAGGGATTGAAGAGCTCCTGAGACAGAAGGAAGAAGAATTCTCGGGAAGGGCCACTGTAGTCCAGCCTGGAAAGTAAAAGGTAAAAAAGATAAAAAGAGGCTCATTCCCATTTGAGTGAATTTCCTGACTAACACCTACCCCTGTGCAGTCGAGTGTCTCTAACATGGGGTATCTCCCCTCCCAAAATTTGATTCCGTGACCTAAATAAGATGCCATCCAGAAACTTCACGAGCATCCAGGTGGATCTGGGAGGAATCATAACTCGGACATATCCCTTATCTAGTTTATTTTCCCTTGTTCCAAAGGCTTAGTACATGGGAGGTACAAAGCTCAGCCTTGCCTTAGCTGGCTGGCAAGCAGAGCACTCACCCATTGTAGTGAGTGGGTTTAAATTGTCTACAAACACTTGGATTCACAGACAAGAGAGCCCAGACTGAAGCAGAAATTGCTTTTACTCTCCTATATCGAGATGTAACCAAAGCCAAAACCTAGCCCCAAACACATTTTCTTAGCTCTAGGTATAACCCATAGTATAATGGTCAATGCTGAACAAGACCAAGTCCCGACAGAGCTCTGTCTCTTAAGATAGAATGGCGATTCCTTGGTTTTTCTATCCAAGCTCTTCTCATTTTCTGACAGTTCCAAATACACATGTTAAGTTGTCCTTTGCTGTCGCATGATTTTGCTCAGTAGAGAGTCACCTTTTTCCCTCCATTGCTTGGTTGTTTTTTTTGTGGTTTTTTTTTTTCTTTTAAATCAAGCTGTTTCAAATTATCTAAACTTTTTTAAAAAAAAGCACCAAAAAAAGGCTTTGTGAATGCATTAAACCCAACTGTGACAGATTTATTGAAGACAGATCATCCTCTAACAACAGTAGGTAGGTTTTTCAATCTGAAATAAATCTACATGTAGCAATATGAACTAATGATTCGTAGCCATATATCACGTGTGCCAAAAGGTTTTCTAAGGTGGGCACTATTCCTTCTACTTAACAAACGTAAAGTAAGTGGAAAACTCTGCAACTGGATCAGAAGGCTCTGTATTCTCTTTGAAGTTATGGAAGCACAATCACAAGGGGCTGAATAATTGATTTGTGCTACTAGAAAGATGACAAAGGGCAGGCTAGCCCATCCTCCTCTGTTTTACATCTGGAGATTCAGTACTTTTCTCTTTGAGAAGCTTTAACTCCAGGATCACGTGGTGAGACTAAAGCCACAACAGCAAAAGGGGATGGTAATAAGGCCACAGGAACCACTACTGCTAACCATGTAATGGATCTGGTTCGACAGATCTTAAAATACTGGGCTAAGCCTGATAATTGCTGGACTAAAGAACTACAAACAAGCCTTGTCTATATTCAAAAACCTCCAAGGAGAGACGAGGTATTTATTATACCTCTGGGCAACACATTAACTCATCATAAAGCCTTCATAGTTCATTTTCAATGTCATTTTAGCTTGGAAACACGTGGGAAGCTGTGCCCAATCAGCACCATACAGCACCAACTTTTCTTTTCAGAAAGGAATATGTAGCCTGGAGTCCCTCCAGCAGAACCTGTATCAGCATTAAACAGCAGAAACCGTAGGGGGATGGATCTTCAGATGTAAATGAATCAGTGAAGAATGAATGAATTTGCAAATCAAATTGGCTCCTCAGGATATCGTGCCACACAGAGTACAAGTTTTTTGAGATGTGGGGAAAAACAACACGACTTGGTCCACTGTCAGCGTACTAGAACGTTATTCCAAAACCACAAAGTGAGGTATGCTGCATGTGCATGCTTTACTTGCAAGCCAGAGGCAAAACCAGCTGTGAAAGATGATCTCTGTTAAATAATACAGAATCCACGGAGTATAAAATGTAAGACTTGAGAAAACCCCTGATGCTGAGCTCATTGAGTGACTCTCTTTGACACTGGTAACTTTAGTTTTCCACCAGACCTAACATGTCCCCAGACAAACTCGGCTCGGCAGAGGCTTTTCATTTGCTGTGTCACCTCAGAGCTGATAGCGTCAGCAATTGTTGAACATCCCAAGAGCTGACACAGAGCCTTACTGCTCTGGCACACCTTTGAAACTAAAAACATATCCATTGTTATTTAAAAAAAAAAAAGAAAGAAAGAAATTTTCTATGCAAAGCTATTGAAATATGAGTATCAGCCTCTGGTAAATGGAGCACTGGAAATACGCACAGTGGTCTTTCCATTATAAAAGTGTGTGGATTAAGCCTCAATCATGACATAGCTCTTGAGGTGAGCCAAGGTGGTGTTGAAAGGTTCTGTTTGGAATTGGAAACAAAAGGTCAGGGGCTGGCTTTAATCATACAAGAACGGCTCATGGCTTTATGAGGCTGGCAAAAGCTGCCTTGAGAAAAGGCCTTCTCAAGAAGGCCTCCTACTACTTTCTGTAAGGACTGAACAGCATTCCTGTTTCTCGCTTCCACCAGAAACAAGGTGGCCAAATACGGCTCACTAAATGGCATGCAAAGCCAACATTTTGGAAGGAAAACTGGATCCATTTCGGAGCATTGGAGTAACAAAGGGGATAAAGGTCTGGTCTCTAATTACAGTCCTGAGACTGATTCAGTGTGCAAACAGTGGTCTGTAGTTCGTTTTTTGCCTTCCAGCCAGTCAAAATACCTATGGCAACAAGATGACATTAGATTTAACCACTTAAATTGTCACTTTGAGACATCTAGATGGAAGGTGCTACAGGAAAATGAAGCATTATTGCTACTGTGATTTTTAACAAATGTTTCCGCTAATTAAGATGAATCACTTACTCAAAGGTAACACAAAGCAACTTTACGTAACCAGAGAGGCTTAGCCTTTGTCAAACTCTGTGTTTTGCAACATAACAGCTACTTCAAAACTGATAGCATTTAGTGGTTCCCTACCCTTCCTCGCCAACAAACGTGACGTAGAGTTTGTTCCGCTGGAGCTCCTTGCGTGAATATGCCATTACCTGGTTGAAGGTGCCTTCCAGCAAGTGGTCACGTCGTATAATTAACCTGCAAAGGAAGGCAGAAATAGAGATCTAATGATTGAGTCTTGTGTGAGCCTGTGAGGTCGAAGGTGAACAAGAGCTGGCAGAGACACTCCTTCTCAGAAAACTTAATAAACTCGTGTCCACTGGTGCACATGCTACTTGACCACTAGGAGTTTTCAGCGAGTTGTTTTTTTAGGCTTCTCTACATGCCTCAAAGGTGAATTTCTTCACGATGCTGGGATGAAGTTCAAAGTGTTGCTCTACTGCTAAGACCTTCTGTAACACCCACTAAGTAAAAATGTGTACGTGTGTACAACCGAGTGGACTGCGAGTTTGCTGTGTATATGAGGTCACAGATTTCTGGGTTTAATCTAGTGAATGTCCACGGAATTACTGCTTCTGTGGCAGCGTGAGCAAAGGGAGTATCAGCCTCTGTTTATACAACACACCCCCTGCTCGCTTGCCAACCTCTAAAACAACTTAATGAATAGTACATTTAAAGACCATCTGCACAAGAAATCCTTCTTGTTCATAGACATTTTAAGACAGACCTTCTACAATGTATTTCATGCCTGCCTTCAACCCACTTAGCAAGACATCAAAAGGGATAACTAACAGGTAGGACTCTCTAGTTCTTTAAGAATATTTTGGTGATGACCTTTGCCTGGAATAAATTGCTTGGTTTCATACATATTTTGTTTCCCACAACTGACGTGATTTGGTAGAAAGCCAGCCTGATGCATAAATTCAACCAGATGCCCAGGAAATACCTTAGAAACATACAGTCCCTTGGTGAGGCTGGATAACTAGATCAAGCATGAGTAGGTACAGACTCACAAGCCAACTAACAAGACACCTGGAAAGCAAACTCCACAACCAAGCGACGGAGATCCCCAAAATACATAAAGAGAGGCAGAAATCTCTCTAGGTCAAACCCAGGAGGGCTACCAGCACGAAGAAATACTAAGAGTTAAACCCACATGTATAGTCCAACTTCTGCAAGGTCATACTCTGGTCCTGAGTTACACTCCTACCTATATCCAAAGGATTGGAGTCACCCCATCATTAGTGACGTAGCTGTTAATAATTTCTGGTGCAGGTTTACCTGAACAGATGACTATCCTATGAGCAAATTATAGGCAGGAATATCCCAACAACCCTGCTAAAGAGGTAGGGAATGGGAGTCTACGAGAATATGAACCTCTAAGAAATAAAACTTACACATAAAAGCCTCTGGAAGGTCACTCTTTTAGAGGATACACTAAGATCTTATCTTGCCCTGATTGTTCATGTACAAAGTGCATTCTCTGGTGTGTTTCCCACTCCTTGTCAGTGTCTTCATTTATGGACAATGACAAAACACGAAGCAACCCTATGGTAGACTATTTGAGTGACTTGACATAATACTCACTTAATTTTGCCTGGACCTTGTCCATACCCTTTGGCTTCAAGTTTTCGATAGAAATTGCGCAGCTTGGCTTCGAAGTCCCTCCTGTATGGAGAAGGTGCTCTTGCACTTGCTCGCTGCAGTCCTGGAGGGAAAACAAACAGCATCCTAAAGTGTAAGAGGCTTTAAATTTTTCCAAATTGTACAGTTGATGTTTCCAGACAGAAGATGTGTTAGGAAACGAATGTGTTAGGAACTTTTTACAAGTATGCTGTGCACTCAGTATTACCTGTAATAATAAATACCTGGCATTAATGGAGTTATAAGTTCCTGTAATTCAGTAACTGCAATGGCTTCCAGGGGCTATATATGCCTTCCCCTCCGGGGAGACCTTCTTGCTCTGTACAACTCCCTGAAAGGAGGGTGTAGCCAGGGGGGGTCAGTCTCTTCTCCCAAGTCACAGGTGATGGGACAAGAGGAAATGGCTTCAAGTTGTGCCAGGGGAGGGACAATTTTGACACTGACAGGTTGCTACATCTTGGACTGGGATGCCCAGGGAAGGGGTTGAGGCACCATCTCTGGAGGTATTTAAAAGTCAGGTTGACATAGTGCTTAGAGACATGGTTTAATGATGGTTTTCATCAGAGTTAAGTTGATGGTTGGACTAGAAGATCTCAAAGGTCCCTTCCAACCTAAACAATTACGTGATTCTATGACTCTATGATATATTCTTCACTAAAAGAATTGTTAAGCTTGCCTTGTGTGTGACTTTGCATTGCTTTAGCCTTCAGCTGTGACTGATCTGAACGGAACCTCAAGCATCAGAAAGGCAGGAGAAACACTGACATGGGTAACTCCCACTCAGGGTCAATGGTATTTAGGTTTTCTTTCTCTTTCGCATTTTTAAGGGATCCCTCTGCTCTGCATTGTATAGGAGATCTCCCTACTTGGCAGGAATAAACCTCCAAAGCTCAAAGCAACACTTCTCACTCCAGCTGGCATCCTAGCCAAACTGGGAATCTGGTTTCCCTGAGTTAATCTGTCTGTATATTAAACACTTCCAGCTATCAACACAAGCCCCCTTTGTGGCATTGAGAAGGATTTCTGTCAGCAAGAAATGCTACATTCTCCCATTATGATTCACACACCAAGCAGATTTTTAGCAATTTGGGACCTGCTTTGTTTCGAATCAGCCTTCTCCAAATAGCTGATTAGTCCTTTTGTATGAATAAGTGCCATGCTATATAGGGTCAAAGAACGGATCCATGAAATCCCATTTCCCTATCTCATTACAGAAGACAATAAAACCAAGTAATTCTATGAGAAATCTGGCAGAAAATCTTATACATTAAGGAGAGAAAAAAACACAAAACAAAACCAAACCCCCACACATTTAGAGGGAACACAAAGTATTGTGGTTGCTAGGAAGGAAGGGCATTACTAATTGTCTCTGCTGGTAGAACTGAAAAGCATATTTACATGCAGTGTACAGAGAATGCCTTGCAACACTTTTCTGGTGGACCTTTTTTTTCCCCTGGGGCATAAGAGTATGGGGTGTTCTCATGGTCTAGGAAAGCGGTGGCAGAAATAAGCTAGCAGACAGCATGTTGCCAGAAATGAATATTTGCCCTTGTTTTTTCTCAAGAACAGGTAAAGACCATTACAGTTCTTTTAACATTCCCCAAAGTCATTATCTTGCCAAATATTTAGGTCCTGATGCCGATGTAGAGAAGGGGAACTGTACAATGGTGTTCCAACTCATTAATGACAACAGAACATTCTGACAAAACCCTGTCCTCCTACAGGCAAGAGTTCAGCATCTAATCGCTTCACATCAGAAACTTTCCAATTTTCCACAGCCACCTCCAGGATTTGAATGTCTCTAGTCCATTAATTTTGTTTGAAACCAGGCAACTTGAAGAGATGTTTAAAAAGCTCAGCCAAAAATGGATTTATTCAGATCACATTTCTATCGATTCTCTCCCAATGGCCACTGGACACAGCCATGCAGTGAGACTGCGATGGGGGTTGTATACCTTGGCAAAAGGGAGACGTTAACTCCTCAAATTTCTGTAGCATAAAAAATAACCACACAGCTGGAAATAACCTCCTCAGACAGCATGTCTTTCTGGAAAATATGTTTCCCGTCAAACCTAAGTTTAATGGGCTCAACACGGGAGGTCAGATGATGATCAAGATCCTCCCCCCAGGCCTTAAAATAGATGAGTCTTGGGAAGAAGAAAAGTCTTTGGAACACCAAGTTGGGGAGACTGAACTTTACAGGAGTGCTGGAAGTATCGCAATACGTCTCTGATTTGGAAGTTGCTCTTTGCTCTTGTCACATAACATGAATGTGTTTCCATGTCAGTGAGTTATGTTTGCAGTGCAGCATTCTCTTAGCCTAATCCAGGCTGACATCTGACGCTGGCTCTGAATCTGCCCCTCTCTATTAATTAAGAGAGATACCACAAATGCAAGATTGTGTATTATTTTCCCCATCCCCTTACCTGGAGAATTTTGGGGCGATGAACAAGGTGAGCAGCGAGGAGAGAAACTGTAACCAGGATGGAAGGCAGCCTGCAGGGGTATGTAGGACATAATATCCTCTTCAAAAAGGCTGCATGGAAGAAGTGATAGGGAGAGATTTGGTTTACATTCATCACATGAAGGAATGTAAATATTCTGTATAGTGCATGACTGCTGTGCTCAAAAGTTTGGGTACATCTCTGAACTCATGGATTCGTAAAATCCACAAGTTTCCTTCCTTCCAGGCATGATCACTGGTAACAAAGAAAAACAAAATTAATTGTTCAGCGTGGAGAAGAGAAGGCTCCGGGAAGACCTTAGAGCAGCCTTCCAGGATCTGAAGGGAGGTCCAGGACAGCTGGGGAGGGACTCTGTCAGGAAGTGGAGAGACAGGACAAGGGGTAATGGTTTTAAATTGGAAGAGGGGAGATTTAGATTAGATATCAAGAAGAAATTCTTTGATGTGAGGGGGGTGAGGCACTGGAACAGGTTGCCCAGAGAAGCTGTGGCTGCCCCATCCCTGGAGGGGTTCAAGGCCAGGCTGGATGGGGCTTGGAGCACCCTGGTGTGGTGGGAGGTGTCCCTGCCCATGGCATGGGAGTTGGAACTTGATGATCTTCAAGGTCCCTTCTAACTCTAACCACTCGATGATTCCATGATTTTATTAAATGTTTCATGCTAACACAATGTCTCAACCTACTGATAGAGAGTAGAGAACAGGGGCTATGCAGTAGACAGGCATTCGAAAGAAGAGAAGGTTCCAAGGAAACATTAGAGCAGTCTTCCAGTACCTGAAGGGGGCTACAGGAAGGCTGGGGAGAGTCTGGTTACTAAGGCCTGCAGTGATAGGACGAGGGGCAATGGCTTTCAGTTGGAGAAGAGCCGATTTAGATTGGATATTAGATACAAGTTCTTTCCTCTGAGGGTGGTGGAGAACCGGAACAGGTTGCCCAGGGAGGTGACTAAGGCCCCTTCCCTGGAGATATTAAAGGTGAGGCTCAATGAGGCCCTGGGCAACCTGGTCTAGTTGGGATTGTCCCTGTGACTGCGGGGAGGTCGAACTAGATGGCCTTTGGAGGTCCCTTCCAGCCCGGACCATTCTAGGATTCTAACTTCAGCCGTTAGAAGAAGTAAAGATACACACATTTGTCTCCCAGGTTGCTTTTCTTGGGTCATACTGTCATACATTTTCATACAGCTCAGCCTTTTGACTATTCAGATTAAGTTGATGGAAGTAAGTTATAAGCTTCTTGCCTTAGGCAGTGCTATATAGCATAAAAACCACCTGGGTAATGCAATGTTTTCCATGTAAGACCAAGGCAATAAAACAAGTCCGGATCTGTGCCAAGCAAAAGTCGCTAGGACCTAAAGACCAAGCTCCCTGATTTGAATAAAAGATGAAGCCGTATCTACATTATCCAAACAACTCTCAGCCCACTGTACGCTGAGGTTTCGTTGGTGTGACAGGGCCCTGTGTGTGTGGGCAGCACGGCTGTGCTAAAACTAGCAATTTCCCAAGCAGTCACATTATGTTCTTCTACTGAGCAAGACAAGTTTATTCCACCTTTTTCTCTCTCTT